>QRFJ01002128.1:0-125795 GCA_006176705.1 Cocos nucifera | reverse complement strand
TTTATGAACTGATCATCTTCTATCCACCCTCATGGCCTCCAGCCTTCTTGTGTCGCCCCTCCACCTCCCACTCTCGTGGCTCCCCATCCGACCCACCATCACCGCCCCTCCATGCCCACCCCCCCTAGCCCCCATCCCTTATGGCCCCTCCACTTTCCATCCCTTGTGGCCCCCTACCCCTGCATCGCCCCTCTACCTTCACCCACCCGCGGCCCCCACCTGACCCGTCACATCGACCGTACATGCCCCACCCCTCGTGGCACCCCCAACCCTGTGGTGCCCTCCGCCCCTACCCCTCGTGGCCTCCCACCCCCGTGGCGCCCCTCCACCTCCCATCACTTGCGGCCCCACTCGACCAGTCACCATCACCCATTCGCGCCCCACCCCAATGCCGCCCACCCCTACGTGCCCTCCACCCTACCCCTACGGTCTCCCCTCTTATAGCGCCCTCCGCCTACCACCACCCTGGCCCTCCATCCGACCATTACCACTGCCCTTGATGGTGCCCACCCCCTGTGGCTCCCACCCCCTATGGCACCTCCACCTCCACCACCCACGACCCCCACCTGGCCCATACACCGCCACCATGGCCTATCGACACCAACCTCCAACCCCCACCAACCCATGCCGCTCCATCCAACACGGGCCATCGCACGGCAACACCCGTGTGCACAGACGATCGAAAGAAATAAAAAAAAATTAAACTGGTCAGGGATGGGATGGAACTTACTGAAGAAAAAATCCTGATTTCTCGGTCCAGGTTCCTTCAGATCTGATCAGATCAAAAGATATATTTCAAAAATTTTTCTCTTGATCCCAATCAGATCTTAATATGTTTCAGATTGATTCTTATTATTTTAATAAAATAAAATTAAAGATAAATTAAATAAATTTAATTTACCTGATCTGGGTAATCCTATTACCCTGTTGATGATCTTGTTTGCAGCGGAAGATTCTGGATCTTAGCCACGCAAGCGCCTAGCCTCTACCGATATCCACTCGGGTTGGATCTGGAGATCCTCTTCTTCTCTATCATGCCTCCAAAAAAATCAGATCTGGAGGATCTTCAAAACTCTTTTTGAAGGTGAGCAGTCGTCCTTTGCAGCAGCGTAGCCTTCTTACTTTTGATCTCTTTCTTTGATCTGAATCGCACCAACCAAGGTCCAAACTCCTTTTGGACTGTAGAGAGCAAGGGAGAAGGTGGTTTGGTGTGGAGAGGGAGGGGAGAGGCAGCCTTGGGGCGTGGAGTTTTCAATTCTCAATTGAATCTTCTAAACTGAGTTGGGGAGGTCCTTTTTTTTAGACTAAGCGTGACCAACTCCTCTTCCTCCAACCAATCACAACCCTTTGTGAAATCAGATCTAAATCTGATTGTGGGAATAGAGACCCCTGGATTCCTAACTAGAGGGCCCTAAGACCATCAAAGTTGGTTCTTAGAATAACTCTAATTGGAATCCAAAAAGGAGATGAGTCCTTGTCCAACAAGGACTCCTAGGCGCCTCCAACTTGGGCACACGCCTAGGGTGGCGTGCGCCCTCTCCTTGCCAGGTTTGGCAGGGGGAAGGCCCCCACCAGCTCTCAATAGGTGCATGACATGTGGTCAAAAATAAAATTCAATGGTCAACGTTTGACCAGTCAAAGGTAGACTTTTGACCAAAGTCAAAGAACGAAAAATGGCGATGACAAAATGAGGAATTGTCTATAAAAAAGAAATCTATTCTGATCGGTACAACCTCAGTCAGACCATATGAAGGCCTCTGATTGAGCATAAACTTCCTTTAGCTCAGAAGGACAACTTATTTATGATAGAAAAGAAGAACGTTAGGTTCAATCGAGTGCTAGCAGATTTCCTTGAACCTAATTGAATCTCATTCAGATCAATTAAACTAGATCATTCAATGATGATCACCAGATTCAAACCCTTGTTTGTGTGACCTAGTTAGGTTCAGTTCTGTATGGTAATGGATATGTCATGATCTCTATCATCGACATCATCAAACTCTCTTCGATTGATCAGAACTCTTTTAATTCGAACTAGAATGATCAATCATCTAAATCATTCTAATTGCTCCAAAATCCACAGTGACACTCTAGAGTATATGGTGGCAACCCATCAGAGCTGAATGCAAACCTCTTGGTGCAGCTACCTGTGTGATTCAGTTCTTCTATCTTGAGCTCCGATCAGATTAGGGTTTAGGTGAACTCGTCAAACCCTAGTCTCTGTCATATGATGTAATCATTCGATTCGAGTCCAATGTGAAAATCTAAATAGAAACTCTTTCTATTATTTCACTCTGCCATGGCCATGGGCTTCTGGACTTGATTCTCATGATTATCATAGGGTGCTCCTCTACCACCGAGGTAGATAGATTCCATCTTGATGCCTTCCAGTTCTACAATGAAACATGTCATAGCCAACATACACCTCAGGTTCCATATGGCTAGAGATCGAGTAATGGTGTAGTCAAACTATAACACCCTCAGGTGAACTCCGATGCACCTCAGGTCAAAAGACCAGACACACTACTGCAGCATCGAGTCAGTCATTAACGAGAAGGTAGACTCCCTAATGACTACTCGAGGTGGTCACGCTCATGCCCTCTTCTCTAACGAGTACCTGTACTTCTCACTCCCGGAGTCCTCCACACCGTAGACTTTAGAAGCTCATTTTAAAAATAAAAAAATGGTAAAGATATGCCATGCATCGTTGATGCGATGGGGTTAAGGGGTGCAAGCACATCTAATATTAGCTAGCCTGCAGGCAAATTAATATTTATTTTAATTTTTTTAAAAATTAGTATTCTTTTTAAAAAATATTTTTTTAATTTTTTTAAATATTATATAATTTTAAAATTTAAAATTTATCTTCATCATTCATTATTTAAGTAATTATCGTGCGAGTATCATCATAAAAGATCACCTTGATTTGGTAGCTCTAGCTATATTGATCAATAAAATTTGATTTCGATGGTTATGAATGACTGCATGATGATTTGATAGATAGAAATTATCGATGAATTTGAAAATTGCAATGATGATCTCTATAATATTTATGGCATATTATCAAAATTTTGCTTGAATCGGATATAATTATCATAATCAATTTAGCACGAGATGATTTGGACCATTAAATAAAAAGTGAGTAATTAAAAGGCCAAATGGTGTGTGATTATAAGATGATTTTTTTAAATAAATGATCTTTGTATACGGATGGTGTGATGCTCCCAAGACCACAGGAGGAGCTAGGGTGTTGGCTTCGAGGAGTTTGGGATAGATGTGGTCCTAGGACTAGGATAGGAGTTATCTTGGGGTGAAAGCAGTATGTAACTTTGCACGGGCTCGAGGTTCAGGTATGAGGATCTTGAAAGGGCTTGGTAAGTGCTTCGGTGATCTGAGACACAAGATAGAGTAAAAAATCAAAGTCAGGAGAAGAATCAGCTAAGATAAAAAGTTGATATATAGGTGGACTAACTCGGATACACAGTCGAGCCAGCTCGAACTGAGATCGAGCTGGCTCAAGCTAAGATCAAGCAGGCTTAGGGCAGATTCGAGCAGGCTCTCTTAGATAGATAGAAGATAGGGTTTGAATGAGATGCAGTCAAGTTAGCTCGACTTTTGACAAAGTCAACTCGACGGTGGCGAATAGAGCTGGATGGAATTTTCTGTTTAATCTTGGATTGGATTTAATCCAAAAAATTTTGAGGCTTGATTTATAAGATCTTAAGGATGGCTAACTCATGTATGGGTCATATTTAGATCTAATGGATGAGAGTATGGGAGATATGGGTGTACATGGGCTCAGTGAGTGCTTTCATGTATTGGGTTAGCCTAAGAGAATTTTTCAGCTGAAGTTTGGATTTATTAGAGTTCATATGGTATAGTAGAAATCCTAGGGTATATAAATCCAGGTATTATAACTTTTACAAGTGTGGAATCAATATAGAGCTTTTCTTCCTAAAAACTCTCTTCTCTCCAGTTCCAACGCCAAGCCCTAAGTGCCCCCCATCTACTTTGTTCTTTTTCATGTTTCTGGATTAACACCTAGGTTCTACATAAGAGATCAAATCTATGACTGTGGCTCCAAGCAGCCATAAGCATAACACTTGGTATCAGAGTGATATCAGATTTCAACAAATTAGTATCAGAGCCCAATTGAGTATGGAGGAGGAAAAAGATCAGGTTTCAGTAGATATCAGCAGTGAGATTTAGATCTAAGATTTTCTCTAGGCTTCATGAGAAAGGAAGAGATCTAAGGGCTGTTGTCCACCATTTTTAGTCAAGGTAATTTTTAGATCTACCTATTTGCTATTTTTTATTCGATTTAATTATGGAGAATAGCGGATTGAGGATAGAATTTGAGAAGTTTGATGGAAAGAAAAGTTTCACAATATGAAAGACTAGGGTAGAGGATTTGCTGGCTTAGATGAAGCTAGATTTGATCTTGAAGGATAGGCTAGAGGAGATAATAAACAAGGTGTGGATGTCCTTAAAGAAAAAGACATGTACCATAATTAGGATTTGTCTAGTGGATGAGGTGCTGTATGGTGTATTGGAGGAGAAAACATCTAAGGATCTATAGTCAAGGTTATAACAGTTGTATATGGAGAAGAATATGTATAACAAGTTGATACTGAAGAAGCAACTGTATAGCCTTCAGATGCAGGAGGATGAGGATGTTGTGGATCATATTCAGCAATTCGACAACATAAGCATGGATTTGCTCAACATCAGGATAGATCTTGAATAGAAGGATAATATTATTTCTGTGTTCGCTATCCTGGAGCTTCGATCCATTGGTGATGATGTTGCTATATGGTAAGGAGACACTAGTGTGCGAGGAGATCATATCAGTGCTAAGGTCTAACGAGTAGCGAGAATGGATGATGAAGAGAAAGATCTTTCAGGAGGGTCTCATGATTTCAGAGAGACTAAGAAAAGAAAGAAAAAGGACAAGCAAAGCGATAGCAAGGGATCCAAGAAGTGCTTCAAATGTGATAAGACATGGCACTTTAAGCAATAGTGTCTGCTTTAGAAAAAGTACAAGAAAGAAAAAAGTTAGATTCCATCATTTCAATCACTGAAAGTGAAGAGTTGGAGGCCATGGGGTGTAGTGTATCCAAGATGGTTTTGAAGAAATCCATGGAGTGTGGAGGGTCTAAAGGAGCAGTGATGGTGTTCGAGGTGCAGCGGTAGGCCCAACAGTACAGCATTGGATGGTTGACCTCGGATGACTTAGGTACAGAGTTAACTTCTATGGCATCAAGAGGACTTTAGTTGTAGATGGAGCACCGAACAGAGGTGGCTACACCAGTGGAGGAAGATATGATACAAGTTCGAAGAAGAGGATTGCAGAGGGAGGAGCAATATCCTAGCACCAACACTGAAGATGCATAATTCCAAATGAAGCAACATGTGTAGGAAGACAAGCATAATTCTAAGGTGACCGTGTCAAGGTATGCAGCAAGTGCTGGAATAGGATTGCTATAGATTCTCCAAAAAAGTCTAGGATAGTTGATGCAGCTGCTAAGCAGAAGGATGCGTATAATTTTTAAGAAAGTGCAAAGGAGTAAGCCAAGATCTTCAGCGGTAGAGGCGGTCATGCCAAAGGCCTTAAAGAAAGCTTAACAATTGAAGAAGGATGGCGGTGGTGAGGTGTGTACAAGGAGCTATCAAGGCATGCAAGGATAGTGGGATCATGCAGGGGGACATTGCTAGGTGTGCCAAGGCTTGGGCACACCAAGGTGAAGATTGTAAGGATGCTATCTTGCTTTCAAGCCTTGGAAGGCCACGAGAGGAGCCAGAGTGTTGGCTTCAGAGAGTCTAGGATAGGTATGGTCTTAGGGCTAAGATCAGAGTTATTCTAGGATGAAGATGGTGTATAGTCCTGCACGGGCTCGGGGTTCAGATGTGAGGATCTTGAGGAGGCTTGGTAGGTGCTCTGAAGATCTGGGATATAAGGTGAAGTAAAGAATCAGAGCCAGAAGAAGAATTAGCCAAGATAAGGGACTGACACACAAGCGAGCTAGCTTGGATACACGATCGAGCCAGCTCGAGCTGAGATCGAGCTGGCTCGAGGTGGATTCATATAGGCTCTCTCAGGCAGACAGAAGATAGGGTTAAGGTAAGATGCAGTCAAGCCAGCTTGACTTCTAATAGAACCGGCTTGATGGTGGTGAATAGAGCTAGAGGGGATTTTCTATTTAGTCTTAGATTGGCTTTAATCTAAGGGATTTTAAAGCCTAGTTTATAAGGTCTTAAGGGTGACTAACTCATGTATGGATTAGGTTTAGATCCAAGGAATGAGAGCATGGAAGACATGGGTGTACATGGGCTCAGTGAGTGCTTTCATATATTAGGTTAGCCTAGAAAAGTTTTTCACCTGGAGTTTGGGTTTATTAGGATTCATGTGATAAAACAGAAATCTTAGGATATATATATCCAGGTATTATAACTTTTACAAATATGGAATCAATACAGAGCTTTTCTATCCAAAAACTCTCTTCTCTCTAGTTCCAATGCCAAGCCCTAGGTTCCTCCCATCTATTTTGTTCTTCTTCATATTTCTGGATTAATATCTAGGTTCCATGCAAGAGATCGGATCTATGATTGTGGCTTTGAGTAGCTGTAGGCATAACACTTGGTATCAGAGCGATATCAGATTTTAACGCTTTGCTAATAGTTTGATCATTTCTATTGTAGTGATCATAAAAAGAGAGTTTAGATTTTAAAGTCCTTAAGCAATTATACTTATGCTTATGCATATATGTGGAGTTTAGAGTTTATATTTTAAAGTCCTTAACCACAAATATATAAACTATCTAAAAGTATATATCTTTTGATACACATTCTTAAAGTCCTTAAACAATTATACTTATGCTTTCATAAAATCTACTTAACATAGATGATTCATATATGTGGAGTTTAGATTTTACGATCACCACCATATAGAATATTAAAATAGTAGTAAAGATCATTTATCTAAAAGATTACCTCATAATCAGACGTCGTTTGGCCTTTTGATCACTTATTTTTTTATTTAACGGTCCAAATCATTCCATGCTAAATTGATAATGATAATGATGTCTGATTGAAGTAAAATTTTGATAGTGTGCTATAAAACTCATAGAAATTATCATTACAAATTTTTGGACCGATCGATGGTCTCTATCTAATAGATCATTATGTGATCGTTCATGATCGTTGAAATTAAATTTTATTGATCGACATTGTTAGAGCTACTTGATCAAGTTGATCTTTTGTGATGGTACTCACATGACAATTACTTAAATAATGAATAAAAAATATGGGCTTAAAATTTTAAAATTATATAATATTTAAAAAAATAGAAAAAAATTATTTTTTAAAAGAATACTAATTTTTGAAAAAATTAGAAAAAGATATTGATTTGCCTGTGGGCTAGCTAATAGTCGATGTGCTCGCTATTAGAAAGTAGGGAAGGGCAGATTACATGCATGTATTTCAAAACTATTTTGAAATCGTAGTGGAATAAAATAGATTAACTATTTTTATCATGCATTAAATCAGATCTAAAATCTTTTCTAACATGGATCTAAGATATATGAAATCTAAAATTAATTTATGAGATCAAATCTCATATCTTATCATGGATGGAAGAACTCCACAGTCGATAATCAAAAACTTGATAGGTTCTCCTAGAGCCAAGCAAACGCCCGACCTCTACAGGTATCCACATGAGATTCCATCTGATCCAAGGTTTGTCTATCTTCCCAGGGTGCTAGCTTTCTTATAGAGAAGACCTTTCAATAATTGATTTGATCCTTCTTCAAATCTGAAAGATAATCTTCAGTCAAAAAAGTAGTGGAGGTAGAAGAAAAGTAAAGCAGCGCAACTTTCTTCCTCGGAGTCCCATGCCTTGTACCAATATAGTTTTCCCTTTAAACTTGGAAAGGAGGATGCCAAGAAGTCCCTCTCTCACTCTAGTAGTCGACCAAAATTTTTTTTTATCTCAAAAATCTTTTAGAGGCATCCCAAAATTAGAACTTTTTTGTTGTGTTATCAACTCGCACTAATACCAAACTGTTGGGATATCAGCTACTCTGATATTGCTTGTTAAGGATCTAGTACCAAATTATTGCAGTAGAAAGAAGAAAGAAATAAAATAAGAAAATAATCAAGTGCATGGATCAATCTAAAGGCTTGCCTTCACGGAGTATGCAAAGCTTCACTATGAAAGTGAAAAATAGGTACAAGAGAAGAACACCCACTCTCAACTCACCGTACACCAATCTCTCTCAACTAGAAGCTACCCTCACAAAAGCTCTCTCAAAATTTCAAGGAGACCCATATAAACTACAAGATGCTCTGCCCTCATAGCCTCCTCGTCGGATGCTATGCACTTGTTGCTTCTCTCTCTTGCGGGCTACACGTACTCGGCACCCTGTCAAGCTCCTCTCAATGGCTGTCTAAGCCTCTCTACATGCCTCTCATGCCACAAGCACCACCTTTTTTGCTCTACAGTATCTCAACCCTTTAAATAGGATGAGAATCATTCTAACAAGGTTCGTTCTCCTAATATGAGTTGAACATCTCCTTGATGGAGTCTTGAAATATTTTTTGATCTTTACATCATGACCGCAACCCTCCATGGCCGTTGGATCCTATGGTCTACGCACAACTCCCATAGACTCCTTAGATTAATCACAATTTGAGTACAAATAGAAAAAATTCCATCGTATTCTGATCGCCTTCATCGAGCTGGCTCAGTTAGGGGTCGAGCTGGCTCAACTACATCTCGCCCGAACTCCTACTATCTATCTACCTAAGAGAGCTAGCTCGATTGTGGTTCGAGCTAACTCGATCATGTATCAGAGCCAGCCAGACTGCTGTGCTGAAAACTAATTCTCTTCTTACTGTGGGTCGAATTTGAGGCATCAAATCCTAATATTTCTAAGATGGCGCTTGATAGAGTCAAATTCTATCTAAAATTCAAAATAAATTTTGGATTTAAATCAAAACTTATCCATATCCAAATGAGAGGATAAGTGGTCGACCAAGAGGTAGAAAAATATGAAAAACCTCATGCAAATCTGAAATTTGCATGAGGAGAGAAAGGGCATGGACAATGGGTGGCGCATGGAAGAGTCCTTCACAAAATGGACTCTAGGATTTTGGGTTGAGCCTCAAACCAAAAGTAATTTGGTTTAGACCCAAACATATGATTAAACCTAATCTAATTAAGTCTCTAATTAGATTAAATTCTAATCTAATTAAGATTTAATTGAACCAAATTCAGATCATATCAAAAATTGATTCCATTGCAATTGAGTAATCCCATAACTCAGTCAAACCAAATCCAATTCAAGTCAAACTAAATCCAATTTAATTAGACTTGACCTAAAACTTATTGCTCAATAAAATTAAGCCTAATTAATAATTAAATTACTAATTTATCCTTCTTAAGTTAATTATCAATTGTATTGATAATTATATCCTTAACGATTTATAATCGTCGATCAATCATCGGATCAGACAGAAACCTCTTTTGTATGTGACCCTGTAGGTTCTATTCTATCTGATAGTAAAATACATTATGATCTCTATCATAATATCATTGAAACTTCTTTTAATAATTAAAATAATTTCAATACTTTTCATTAAGAATCATTGATCATCAAGATGATGCTTATGGGTCCCACAATCCTTCAGTAATATCTAGTAGTATGTAGTGGCAACCCAGTAGAATGGAAGTATGAACCTTTAGATATAGTTATCATATGATTTAGTTCTTTTACTATAAGTCATGACTTGATGGAGGTCATGGATAACTCGTCAAACCCAATCATCAATCATATGCAAGATTGGCTCGACTTGAGTTCTCTTGTAAATCTCGTGGAAACTTCTTTCTAGAATTCACTCTTGCTTTGGCCGAAGACTTACTGAACTCAGTCTTGCAAATTATGTAGGACTATATTTTTTTTACTAAGATTGATAGATTCCATCTAAGTGCATCCTACTCTTAACAGTGAACCTGAACCTACCATAGCCAACATACACAGCAAGGACCCGAATGGCTAGGGATCAAGAAGACGTGTAGTCAAACTATAGTAGCCTCACTGCAAATAGCCAATGCACCATAAATCAAAGGACTAGTCATACCACTGTAGTATTGAGAATACCACTAACGAGTGAGTAGACATCCAAATGGTTTCTCGTAATGGTCACACTCAATGCAGGTTATTCTCTAATAACCACTTGCATTATCATCCTAGTGTTACCACACTACAAACTCAAGACTCATCTGCCTGTAAAGGAGGTGACCATGCACCGATTTAACTAGATCAATCACTGTCCTCCATGATGATTCTCCGATCGAGAGCATTTAAAAGTTAACCACTAATAGTGTATGTCTCAAATTCTCAACATTTTGAGGATATGCAAAATCATCTTTGTTAATTTCTAAGATAAATCATGGACACATAAATATGACTAGAAATAAGAATAACCTTTATTAATAATAAAAGTATTATAAGTTTAAATATGAGCCCTGAAAAATAAATATGTAAGCCAATAATTGGCTTTCTAGGATACACATCTAACAAACTCCAACTTGACCTAAAGCCAATTGGCCATAAACCTAAGACCCATCTTTTCAAGGTGAGCTTCAGTCTTCTACTGGCTGAGAGGTTTTGTCAGTGGATCCACCATGTTCTGTGTGAAGTCAACTCTCTGCACCTTGATGAACTATTTCTTAAGATATTCATGTATAATATGGAATCGTCATTTAATATGCTTGGACTTCTAGTGAGGCCTGGGTTCCTTAGCAAGGGCTATGGCATTGTTGTTGTCATACTGTAATGCAATGGCATCGATGACATCACACTTAGCTCCGCAATGAATTTCTTAAACCAGAAGGCTTCCTTAGCAGCTTCAGAGGTGGCGATGTACTCGACTTCCATGGTCGAATCTACAATGATCGATTGTTTGAAACTTTCTAGCTAATCGGTCCACCATTACACAGAAAAATACAACCCGATGTAGACCATCTATCATCGATATCAAACATGAAGTCTGAATTAGTGTATCATTTCACTTTTAGCTCCAAACCTCCTCCAAAAATCAAGAATAAATTCTTAGTTTTTTTCAAATACTTAAGGATGTTCTTCATAGCTATCTAGTGTTTTTCATCTAGATTCGACTGATATCTGCTCGTGACACTCATGGTAAGAGCTATATCAGGTCGCATACATAGCATAGCATACATGAGGTGAAGGAAATCGCGTATAATTTAAAAATGCATTTTCAAAAATTTTTTGAATAAAATAGCAACAAAAGTAAATATTAATAAAAAATTAATACTATGCATGCATTGATCATATCAAATAAACCCTACTTAGGATCTAAACATGCTAATATATGATAGAAAAATAAAATGCATTCGATCAGCAAATCAAATTTGCTGATCCATACGAGTTCAGAACTCGGTATCTTTTTGTGGATAGCTAATCTCTATGATCTGAATCCACCAAAAAAAGTTGTGGTGTTATGCTATAGTTGCACACTCATTCGACCTCTATGAATGGTCCACACGGAGCTCCTGATCCCGACCAGCTCCACCGGAGTGATAGCTCCTCATCGGGGCCTTCGATGGCTGATCATGATTCATCCGATTGATCATATACTTTCTAGTTTCTCAAATACTCTAAAAAATTAGAACACAAATATTGGAGGATGATGAAGAGGTGTTTCAAATTTGGTGGTGATCTGATGCTCACAGCACTCGATCTTTCTACCCGAACCTAGATTCCCAAAACTAGGGTTTCACTCGGTCCAAAAACCTTGACACACTAAAAATCCTATCATGCCCTCTCTGTGTGGAGTTTTTTTATGAAACAAGTTTTTATGGAAGATGACTTTTAGATCTATAAACCCTATTTAGATCATATCTAAAAGTTGAATATCTTTAGAGGTGAAAATCAGAAGAGAATAGAGGCATGAGGGAAAAGTAAAGTGCTGTAGGACCCTGCTCACCTTCACTCCGAGATTTTTTTTGCCCAAAACTAATGCTCAATCACTCTAAAATTTTTACCACATAATGCTAACCCTTCTTATGCATGCACAAAAATTCTCATAATTTATTGATGTGAATACCATGGGAAAAGCACATGGAAAATGATAAGGGCCAAGTGGTTGGGAGGTTTTAACAACTCACTTGATTTCAAAAATCAAATGAGCCTCTTATCTTTATCCAACATCTCCTCCCATGTGTTTAACATGCAAAAGGACTCTCCTTCTATGAGTGTACATTTTTATTTCTCCAAAAATATTTGATAAATAAAAGAGAGGGCGTGGGAAGCAGATAAGGTTGGATTGGTTCCAACCTCCAACAAACTGAGTTGAATTCAAAACTCAACTTACTTTGAACCGGTCCAACCCTTGGACCAAATCAAAAGCAGATAAGAGAGGGGGCACAAAAACCTTCTGGGTGAGAAAAAAGTTACATACAAAATTTTGGGGCATAGAACAAGAGTGAAAAAGTCAAAAATGGTGGGCGCATGGGAGAGTTTGAATTCAAACTTCATTTAACTTGGTCCTAATTGGTTTCAACCAAATCAATTAATCTAGATTCAATAAGATCAGGTTAAATATAATCAAATTAGGCTTAGCTTAATCTAGTAAAATTTTAATTAAATTAAAAATTAATTAGATGCAGGTCCTGATCAAATCAGGATCAAAACTCCCACAATGATTAGGTCATCTCATAGCCTGATCGGATAAAACCCAATTGAATCAAATTCAATCAAACTTGATCAAATCCTCATCACTCAATCAAATTGAGCTAATCAGCAATTGAATTGCTAATTAATCCTCTAAAAATATTTGAGTCCAAATCAGATGGGTTACCGAGCAATAAAGTCCCATCAATATGAATCTCCTAAAATGTCCCAATCTAGTGGGACTCTTGAACCCAGTGTCCCAAACGAATGAAACTCGCAATCTTAGAGTTCCAAACCAGTGGGACTCCTGATCAGAGAGTCCTAGATGAGTAGGACTTAGAGTTCCAATCCAGTGAAACTCTTGGTCATAGAGTTTTAGTCTAGTGGGACTCTTGACCATAATGTCCTAGATCATCAAGACTCATGATCAGCCTTCAGATTAGATAGAAACTCCTTATGTGTGTGACCCCATAGGTTCGAATTCTAAGTCGATAGCACAGAAACCAATTTTTTGTACCAATTGATGTGACCATCTAGCAATGGTACCCGACGTTTGGATAGATTGAAAAGTCGTAATGCAATAATTTCGAACATGTGGAATATGGTTACCGTATAATTTATCCCTTTGATCACGATGCTCAAAAGGATGATCTAGGATTTACTATCAACCCTATAATTCATCCATATTATATTTCAAAATTTAGCATCCATCATATGAACTATCCTGATCGAGGATTTACTAAATTGAAATACAGCAATGCACTTGCTCCAACACTTGGAGGGATCAATCCCATCTTGACTCACATCGACAAGCTAAGTACTTGACTGCATCCTATAGCCTTTTGTCACTAAATTAGAAATTTAGATAGTTTGGTACCTAAGTATAGTAAGTTGTTTGCATGTCACCATGGTGGTCTTAAGTCTAAGGGACACTTATACCCATATTCTTTAGGGCTAATCTTGATAGAAGAAAAGCTCCAGAATTGGTCACATTTAGTGCAGATGTACCCATACATCTCACTTGCATGCTATGCTAGTATCTCAACACTCCTTGGTTATGAGGACAACCAACCTATATGGCATACAATGATCTATACTTGATAAATATTGTCATCCTAAATAACAACGTATCTTTTGGTCATGAACAATTTAAGGACTAAATGATAAATCCTCTTTTATCAAATCTAGATAGTCCTAAGAACTTCATCATAATACAGGAGTTCATTAGAAGACAATAGAATTTATGATGAAAAATATCAAAATAATTTTTATTATTTAATAATTCATATACAAGTACAATAAGTAGCACAACCATCAATAGGTTAACGATTGGCTTTGGGACATATTTCCAACAATCTCCCACTTGGACTAAACCCAATCAGTGCAGTATCTAATACCTATCTTTGACTTGAAGTCATTGAACTCCTTCACCACAATAGCTTTAGTGAATGGGTCGACCAGGTTCTTCTTTCTATTGATCTTCTAAAGGTCAACATCACCTCGATCCATAATTTCTCGAACAAGGTGAAAGCGGTATAGAATATGCTTCGTCCGCTAGTTTGCCTTAGATTCCTTTATCTGAGCAATGGCTCTAGAGCTATCATAATAGAGCAGAATTGGACCATCAAGGGAGGGTGCTACTCCAAGCTCAATGATGAATTTTCTCAGCCATATTGCTTCTTTGACAGCATCTGATGCAGCGACATACTCTGCCTCACAAACTGAATCGACCATAGTGTGCTGCTTGAAACTCTTCCAGCAGACGGCCCCACCATTAAGGATGAATATATATTCCGATACACTCTTGCTATTATCATGATCAGACTAAAAACTGGAGTCTATAAACCCCACCAATTTTTAGTCTGATTCACCATATACAAGCCACTGGTCCTTAGTATTTCTTAAATACTTCATGATGGTTTTAACAACCTTCCAATGGTTCTCTCCTGGATCAGATCGGTATCTACTCACTATCTCTAGTGAGTATGCCATATCTGATCATGTACATGTCATGGCGTATATGATAGAATCTACTATCAAAGCATATGGTATTCTACTCATACGCTCTCTTTCTAGAGGTATTGTTAGACAATCCCTCTTTGAAAGAGAAATTTCATGATCTATCGATAGATAGCCTTTCTTGGAATTCTTCATGCTGAACCATTTCAGCACAGTGTCAATATATGTAGACTAGGATAATTCAAGCAACCTTTTAAATCTATCTCTAAAGATCTTCATCCCTAGGATGTAGGAAACTTCTCCTAGATCTTTCATGGAGAATTGTGATGATAGCCAGATCTATATTCCTTGCAATGTAGGGACATCATTTTTTATTAAGAGAATGTCATCCTCATATAATACTAGAAATACTATTGCTGAACCATTAGCCCTCTTGTATATGCAGGGCTTCTCTTTGTTCTTAACGAAGCCATATGTTTTCATTGTTCTATCAAATCATGTGTTCCAGCTTCGAGATGCCTGCTTAAGTTCATAAATAGACCTTTGAAGCTTACACACCTTAAACTCATCTATGGATGTGAATCCTTCAGACTGTATGATATACATCTCTTCATCCAGCTCTCCATTTAGAAAAGGCATTTTCACATCCATCTGCCAGATTTCATAGTCTAGATGGGCAACAATGGCAAGCATAATCCAAACGGATTTGAGCATTGCCATAGGAGAGAATGTCTTGTCATAATCAATATCATAACATTGACGATATCTCTTGGCAACCAAATGGGCTTTATAGGTCTCCATCTTTCCGTCTGTGCTCTTTTTTCTTTTGAAGACCCACTTACATCCTATGAGTTTTATCTCTTCAGATGGGTCAACCAATGTCCATACATCATTGACCTTCATGGATTTCATTTCAGATTTCATGGCCTCAAGCCATTTCTCAGAGTCGAATCTCTTCATTGCATCCATATAGATGATTGGGTCCTGATCGTTCTCATCAAGTTTGATAGGATCCTCGTCCTAGATCAAAAAATCATAGTATCTATCTGGTTGACGTGGTACTCTACTAGATCGCCTTAAGGGTACATCTACAATGGATTCTAAGTCTGATCTAATTAGATTTAGCTCTGGTTCAACAACTTGTGTCTGTTCTTCCACCTATCGTACTTCATTAAGTTTGATCTTAGAGGCATTAGTTCCTTCACCAAGGAACTCCTTTTCTAAAAAGACTGCCTTAAGGCTAACAAACACTTTTTGCTCATCAATAAGGTAGAAGTAGTATCCTTTAGTTTCTTTTGGATAACCTATAAAACTATACTTATCAGACCTAAGTCCAAGCTTGTTTGTCATTAAACATTTGATATAAGTCGGACACCTCTAAACCCTAAGCTGTGAAAGCATTGGCTTATGCCCTGTTCATATCTCATGTGGTATTTTATTAACAGATTTACTCAGATGCCTATTTAGAATGTAACAATCTAACTCGAGCACATATCCCCATAGAAAAATTGGCAAACCAGCAAACCCCATCATGGATCGAACCATGTCCAATAGGGTCCAATTTCTCTTTTCAGACACACCATTATATTATGGTGTTCCAGGAGGGATCCATTAGAAGAGAATTTCGTTCTCCCCAAGATATATTAGAAATTCATTAGAAAGGTACTCACCCCCTCAGTCAGATCGAAGAGTTTTAATACTCTTCTCAATTTGCTTTTCTACCTCATTTTGAAATAGTTTAAATATTTCCAACGACTCTGACTTATGCTTCATTAAATAGACATACCCATACCTTGATAGATCATCTGTGAAGGTTATGAAGAAGAAATATCCACCTCTGGCACTTGAGCTGATGGGTCCACATACATTCGAATGTACAAGATTCAGGAGTTCAGTGGCTCGTTCATCTTTTTCAGTAAAAGGTTACTTGGTCATCTTACCAAGAAGACAGGACTCATAGGTCGAAAGTGATTCACAATCACTAACCTCAAGAATTTCTTCTTGAGCTAACCTATTAATTCTAATCTTGCTAATATGACCTAGCCTACTGTGCCAAAGGTAGACATCAGACACATTACTAATTCTAGGGCATTTATCAGAGGATTGAACCGAGTTAACATGCATAGAAAGTAAATAAATTCCATTATTCAATTATCCAATCAAAATTGTAACACCATTCAAAATGACAGTATAAATTTTTTTTTGTTGATATTTCAAAATCATTCATGGTCAAAAGGCCTATAGAAATGACATTCAATAAGAAAGTTGGATAATAATGATATTCATTAAGAATAACTTTATTTAAATTGATTATAAAGTTCATAATTCCTAAAGCTAGAATTGAAACTTATCTTCCATCTCCAAAATTTAGGAACCTCTTGCTTTGATCAAATCTCCTACTGACCTGCAAGCCCTGCATAGAATTATAAATATGATAAGAGCTTTCAGTATCTAATACCCAGATAGTAGAATCAAATAAGAAAAAATTGTAAGGTGTTATCATATAATACCCAGTTGTTCAACATTTAAAGCATCTCCTATGGTTGGACATTTTCAAACCTACAATTGAATTCGTTGTTCATTACCGCCAACATTATACACCGAACGGTGGTGCGGTCATTAAGCCACTTCAGATAAGTGTCTCGGATTGCTCCTCTAGCATTCGGAGGTGGCTCCTCAGGTGCAGGATCCATTATGACATAAAGGATCCACTCATGCTCTAGGATGATTTTCAACTTACGATATCAGCTATCGTAGTTGGGTCCCATTAATTTATCATTATCTAATAATGATTAGAGTGATAGGTTAGTGGTCATTTCTGCATAATAAGAAAAACCAAACCTAATTAATATATGAATCAATTATCCTAAAGACTTGGACTTTAGTCTAAAGGTTCTTCCACTATTTTATACGAATTGATAGCCTCTACCTTCAATTCGAGGAATTACTTTAATTTCTTAGTGAGTACTAGAATCCACATAGACTACACACGAGCCCAACTTTAGTTGGTCAACCCATGTGCACCTATGGGTAGATTCAAAATCAACTACTTCTCTAAATAATTTCTAGTAATATCAATTTTGCCTCAGAGACCTAATCAGTAGGCTTTGGTCTCTACTAAAAAAGTTCGATTAGGTCCAACCATTAACATGATTTTGATCTTATCTAATCAATAAATGATCAGGCCCAACTTTGGTCGGCCAATCTAACCACCATCAGAAAGACTTAACCAAATTATCTTTTTATGAATGATAATTTCATTAGTCAATAAGCACCAGGCCTTTGGGCCTCCAGTGATTATCAAATTAATGAACCTTTATCACTCAACTTAATGAAAGGCTATGATTTAGTTATATATATAACTATTTCATTATTAAGGATCTAATAATTTTAGAGGATTTAGTTAACATATTTTAAAAAAATGAGCTAATTTCGATCCTTCTTTTGACTTCACTAAGTCAGATAAAAAAGGATCTAATCTAAGCTGACATTAGGAGCACCAAAATCAGTCAGACTGATTTACCTAATTGACATGGGTGAGCCCGAATTACCAAGTGATCTAATCAAAATCTAACTCACTAGGATGGTCAGGTAAGTGAGATCAGTGGAAGAGATATGCCATTAACTCATCAAAGACTGAATCAGTACGAGTAGCTCCCAATTAAAAATCACTGGTCAAACTGCCATACTTACCTCAGACACCATCCGATTTATTAGTTTTAATTTGACCAACACTACTTAATAATGTTTTTGAAATCTAAAACACCTCCTCCCTTTTGCGACTACTTTCCCAAGCCATATTATTTTGTTCGCCCTTCTTTGCTTTTATTTTGTGCATCGGTTTCTTCATCTTCATGCTCATTTTTTTTGGGGGTGGCATCCAACTGTTGGATGCCTCTTAAAAGTCCATAAAATCTTTTTAGACTAGGATTTAACCTAGTCTTATTTGGTAGTTATAGGGCACCTCCTTTTAAGGAGTGGGTGAGAGACAAACCTGAGATTCCATGATAAAAATTAGAAAGAGGGGAAGAGAAGGCATGGGGGTTCTGTGCACCATCTTTGTTGGTGGCATGGAATCTTTTTGGACATCAATGGTTGATGTCCTGTTGAGAAGAAAAGAAGAGGGTCTTCTCTTAGAATTTCTTAGAGAACCTTTTTCTTCTCAATGCTTTGAGATTTTTCTATGAGAAAAATTAGAGAGAAAGAGGGTCATGGAGCATAGAAAAATTCTAGAGGAGAAGGTCTCCTCTTGTCCAGGTGTGGTAATCTATTTTAGACATCAATGGTTGATGTCCTAAAAGAGAAGATGTATCTTCTCTTAGGGCCTTTTATTAATCCTTTCTCCTTTTCTATTATTGGAAGATCCAAAAATTGATCTTCTTCCTTCATCCTCCTCCTTATCTTTATCTCTTAGAGTGTCCAAGAGATTTGAAGAATTTTTTACAGATCAACCATTAGAAGGGATCCATGAGAAGCTAGCACTTCGAGCGAATCTTCATTTGACGAAACTCCGATCTACATAGTGGCCTCATATGGATTATCCATAGAGGCTGGACATGCGGTGTGGCTCCAAGCAATAAAGAAAAAAATTGGATTTCAACTATGGTATTCTTGACCCGCGTAAAGATAAGAGATCTGATCTTTTTCCTGACCTAGATGTGATCTTGGGTTTCTAAAATAGTTCTAGATCTAAGGTATTGATGTGATCAATATCAATCTCTATTTACTTTTTTGAGATTTATATTTGCATTTTGATATATCATAGATCCTATATGTAAGGTTTAGTAATTAGATCATATGTATAATTAGGTTAAATAGTTTAATCTATGTCTTCCACTCACTGTAATAAAACTTATTTTTTGCGATGCAATAAATTCATCGCAAATAATCAATTTTCATTGCTAATAATTATTAGCAATAAAAATTTTATTGCTAATTTATCATCACAAAAAATGGGATCGTAGATAATAATTAGCAATAAAAAATTTATTTTCATCATTAATAAAAATTTTTTATGATAAAAAATTTCATCAAAAATTTTTTTATTCATTAAATTATTTACTACAAAATTTTTTATGATAAAAATCCAACTTTTTTCATCATAAATAATAGTTCTTTTGATAAAAAAATTTTGTTGCAAATAAAAACCTATTTATTATGAAAAATATCCATCATAAATAATTATTTTTTATGATGGATATTTTTTATTGCAAACAAAAACTTATTTGTGATGGATATTTTCTATCATAAATAAGTAATTATTTGCGATGGAAAATTTTCATCACAAATAAAAAACTTATTTACAATGGATATTTTTCATCATAAATAGATAATTATTTATGATAGAAAATATTCATCATAAATAATTACTTATTAATGATGAAAAATATCCAGCATAAATAAATTTTTATTTGTAATAAATTTTTTTCATCATAAATAATTACGTCCAAAATTATTTTTAAAAAATATAAATAATATATTTTATATTTTTGATATTTATATTTATAATTTATAAATTGAAATAAAAAACATAAATAAATTTCATCATTTCATCCATAATAAATTTTATTATTTTATTATATAAAAAATATTTTATTATAGAAAGTATTTTTTGATAAATAAATATAAAAGATCTAAAATAAAAATAAAAATAAGAGAAAAAAGGCCACCACCTATCAAGCATCGATAATATCTAGAGAAGAAGAATGGGCTGAAGGAGGGGAGCGCTCAGAGGAGCTCGGATCGGCCTGCTGCTATGTCATCAGTTGCATCAACTACTTCATCTGTGCCATCCACTCCATCATCTGTATTTGGAACAGTTGAAACTCGTCGATACGTGCAGTCAACTCAGCAGTCCGCTATCGATTCTTGATAGCCTGTCTCTATATCTCTACCAACCAGACATCATAGACAGCATCGATGCCAGCTTTGGATGAACATGAGAATGTAGGAGCTCTAATCCCATGCCCTAGCTATTGGAAATAGTGCAGGATTTAAGGCATGCTTTTTGAAAACTTTTCTTAAATTTTATTATAGCAAAAGTAGAAAAATTAATCTAGTATTAATTTAGGCATGTATTGATCTAATAAATGATCCTACACTAGGATCTAGACATGCTAATATATTATTGAAAATTTAAATGCGATCGATCAGTAAATCGCATTTACTAATCAACTTGTATTCAGAACATAATACCTGTGCGTGGATAGATGATCTCCATAATCTAAATCCATAGGAGGAGGTACATGATGTTGCACTATAGATGCACACTCATCTGGCCTCTATGGTGAGTCCACATGGAGCTCCTGATCCTGATTAGCTCCATCGGAGTGCTAGCTCCTCATCGAGATCTTTGATGGCTGATCTTCATTGATCTGATCGACGACCTTTCTCTTGATCTCTTGGATGCTTGAGAAGGCTAGAAAATAATCTATGGAGGTTGATGAGATTGTGTAGAAAATCTAGTGATGATCCGATGCTCATAGCTCTTTATCTCTTCACCCGAACCCTGAGTCCCAACTCTAAGGTTTTACACACACCAAAAACCCTAATGCCCAGAATGCTCTCATGCCCACTCTCTTTTGAATTTTCCCATGAAACAAATTTTCATGGGTAGAGGGACTCTACTGTATGCCCACTCTCAAAAACCTTTTTAGATGGGTAACAAAAGAGAAAAAAATAAAAGAATGGATGAGAGGAACAAGTTAGTGCAAGAGAACCTTTTCTCTTCCTTTGGACTTTTCCACACATAAAAAAGATGCGCTCCCTATATGGAATTCTCTCTCACGAACCCTTCTCATTCTCATGCACATGCCCACTAAAAAATCATATTTAAAAATGGGTGACTCAGTGTGATTTTTGTGTGGGTTTAAATAAGTGAGAGATAGGTTAGATGGTTTCAACAAAACACTAGAATTCAAAATTCAAATGAAGACATTATCCCCTCCCAATGCCACTCTAGGTTGTTTGATGCACAGAAGGACTCTCCTTCTGCACGCCCATATCCAAAAATTCAGAAAATGTGTGACAAAAAAATTATTGAGAGGTGTGGAGAAGAGATAAGGATAAGAAGGTTAGGTTGTTTCAACCAATTCAAGTTGAATTCAAAATTCAACTTGCTTTGAACTAGTCCAACATTTGAACCATGTCAAAGGAACAAATGAGAGGAGGTGCAAAAACCTTTTGGGCATGAGAAACTATCATGCAAAACCCAAAAGTTGCATGAAGAATGGCATGAAAAAGTCAAAGGTGATGGGTGCATGGGAGAGCTTAAGTTCAAATCTTTTTTGACTTGTTCAAGTTGGTTTCAACCAAATCAATTAATCTAGAATCAATTGGACCAGGTTAAATCCAACCAAATTAGGCTTAATCCAACCTAATAAATTCTAATTAATATAGAAATTAATTAGGTCCAGATCCTAATCAAATTAGGATCGAATCTCCTTTAGCGATTAGGTCATCTCATGGCCTAATCGAGTCAAACCCAACTGAATCAAATTCAATTAGATTTGATTGAAACCTCATTGCTCAATTAAATTTGAGCTAATCAGTAATCAAATTGCTAATTAATCCTTCAATAAATATAGAATCCTAATCAGGTGGGTGTCTGGATAATAGAGTCTCATCTATATGAAACTCTTGGTCGAAGAGTCCCAAACCAATTGGACTCTTAAACTTAGTGTTCCAAATAAATGAAACTCATGATCATAGAGTCCCAGACTAGTGGGACTCTTGATCACAAAGTTTTAGATAAGTAGGACTAGAGTTCCAATTCAGTGGGACCTACAAAGGTAGAGTCCTAATATAGTGAAACTCTTGATTATAGAGTCCCAGTCCAATGGGACTCTTGACCACAGAGTCCCAGACCATTGGAACTCTAGATCAGCCATCAGATCAGATAGAAACTTCTATTGTGTGTGACACCATAGATTCAAATCATAAGTCGGTAGCACAGGAATTAATTTTCTGTATCGATCAATGTAACCATCTAGTAATGGTACCCGACGTTCGGATAAATCGAATAGTCACAATGCAATATCAACGAACCTGTGGCATATGGTTATCGTATAATTCATCATTTTAACCTCAGTGCTCAAAAGATGATCTAAGGTTTAACTATCAATCCAAAAATATCATCTATAGAGTATTTCAAAATCTAGTGTCCATCGAATGGACCACCCTGATTGCGGTTTTGCTAAATTGAAATACAATGATGCACTTGCTCCAATGCTTGGAGGTGTCAATCCCATCTTGACTCACACACCGACTTCACAAATACTTGATTGCACCCAGTAGCCTTCCATCATTGAATTAAAAATTTAGGTAATTTGGTACCTAAGTACAATGAGTTGCTTGCAAGCCACCATGATGATCTCAGGTCTAAGGGATATTTATATCCATATCCTTCACGAGCAACTCTTGACAGTAGAGAGCTCCATAGTTGGATCATGTTTAGTAAAATATACCCTTACACTTTACCTGTATGCCATACCAGTACTTTATACTCCTTTGGTTAAGAGGACAATCAATGCATATGGCATACAATGATCTATACTTGATATGTTGTCATCCTAGGTAATAACGTATCATTTGATCGTGAATAAATTTTAAGGACTAAACAACAAATCCTCCTTTATCGAGTCTAAATATTCCTAAGAACTTCATCACAGAAGAGTTCATTATAGTAAGATGCATAAAAATGATGAAAATGCTAAAGTAATAATTTTATTTATTATAATAATTTAAGTACATTTACAATCAACTCAACCATCTACAACCTAGATGATTGGCTTTAGGATACATTTTTCAATAACTCCCACTTAAACTAAAGCCATTCAGAACAGTATCATACACCCATCTTCCATCTATGATTATTGGACTCTTTGATTCCATGGGCTTTAGTAAATGGGTCAGCCATGTTCTTCTTTCCATCGATCTTCTGAAGGTCAACATCACCTCGCTCCATGATCTCTCGTACTAGGTGGTAGCTATGTAGAATATGCTTGGTGCACTGATATGCCTTCGGCTCCTTCACTTGTGCTATAGCTCCAGTGCTGTCATAATAAAGCATAACCAGACCATCCAAGGAGGGTGCCACTTTTAGCTTGTTGATGAACTTTCATAGCCACATAGCTTTCTTTGCAGCATCGGATGTCGTGACATACTCTACCTCGTACATAGAATCTACCATAGTGTGCTGCTTGAAACTCTTCTAATAGACCACTCTATCATTTAGGGTAAACACATAACCTAACATACTCTTACTGTCATCGTGATCTGACTGAAAATTGGAATCAGTATATTCTACAAGTTTCAAGTCAATATCTCCATAAATGAGCCACTGGTGCTTAGTATTTCTTAAATACTTTAGAATTATTTTTATAACCTTTCAGTAATTTTTACCTGGATCAGGCTGGTACCTACTCACTATCCTTAGTGAGTATGCCACATCCGATCTTGCACGCATCAGGAAATATATAATAGAACCCATTGTCGAAGTATATGGTATTCTACACATACGCTCTCTCTCTTGAGGAGTTGTTGGATAATCCCTCTTCGGAAAAGTAATTCCATGGCCTATTGGAAGATAGCCCTTTTTGAAATTTACCATATGGAACTACTTCAGCATAGTATCGATGTATGTGGACTGAGATAACTCAAGCAATTTTTTAGATCTATCTCTATAAAACTTCATCCCTAGGATGTAGGAAGCTTCTTCTAAGTTCTTCATGAAGAACTAAGATGACAGCCAAACCTTTATGCCCTGTAATACAGGGATGTCATTCCCAATTAAGAGAATATCATCTCCGTACAAAACAAGAAATACAACTACAGAACCATTAGTTCATTTATACACGTAGGGTTCCTCTCCATTCTTAACAAAGTCATACATTCTAATCATCTTATCAAAATGCATGTTCTAACTCTGCGATGCCTGTTTCAATCCATAGATGGATCTCTGAAGCTTGCATATCTTGGACTAGTCTATGGACGTGAAACTCTCAAGCTTATCATATACACCTGTTCGTCTAGCTCTTCATTTAGGAAAGCTATCTTCATATCCATTTGCCAGATCTTATAGTCTAGGTATGTCATAATCACAAGCATGATCTGAATGAACTTGAGTATTATCACTAAGAAAAACATCTCGTCATAGTCAATACCATAATGTTGATGATATTCCTTGGCAACCAGACGGGCTTTATAGGTTTTTACCTTCTCATTTGTGCCTCATTTCTTTTTGAAAATTTACTTACATCCAATGGGTTTTACCTCTTTAGGTGGATCAACCAGTATCCATACACTGTTGACTTCATGAACTCCATTTCGGACTTCATAGCTTCCAGCCACTTATCGGAGTTGGATCTTTGTATGGCATCCATATAGATGATCAGATTCTCATCATTTGCTTCGAGTTTGATAAGATCACTATCCCAAACTAAGAAATCATAGTATCTATCTGGTTGATGTGGTACTCTATCGGATCTCCTTATAGGTGCCTCCACAATGGGCTCTGGGTTTGATCTTATCAAATCTAGTTCTGCAGGTTCACTAAAATGTGTTGATTCTTCCGCCTATCAAATTTTACTAAATTCAACATTAGAGGCAGTAGTTTCTTCTATAAGAAACTTTTTTTTCCAAAAAGACTGTCCTATTGCTGATGAACATCTTTTGCTCTTCAGCAAGGTAGAAGTAATAACTCCTAATTTTCTTGGAGTATCATATAAATAAGCATTTATCGAACCTAGATCCTAGCTTTTCTGGCTACAAATATTTAACATAAGCTAGACAATCCCAAACCTTAAGACGAGTGAGTGTCAGCTTACGTCCAGTCCATATCTCATATGGAGTCTTTGCAACAGACTTGCTTGGAACATTGTTCAAAACAAAATAAATAGTCTTAAGTGCATAACCCCAAAAAAAATAGGTAGACTCGCAAATCCCATCATGGATCAAACCATGTCCAATAGGATTCGATTCTTTCTTTCAGATACATCATTATACTATGGTGTTCTAGGAGATGTCCATTGTGAGAGAATCTCATTCTTCCTTAGATATATCAAAAATTCATTAGAAATATATTCACTTCCTCGGTCTGACCAAAGAGTTTTAATACTCTTTTTAAGTTATTTTTCTAGCTTATTTCAATATCATTTGAACATTTCAAATGAATCAGATTTATTCTTCATAAGATAGACATACCCATACCTCGATAGGTCATTAGTAAACGTAATGAAGTAGTAATACCCACCTTTAGCATATGTGTTCATAGGTCTACATACATCAGTATGTACTAGACCCAAAAGCTCAATGGCCATTCATTCTTTTCAGTAAAAGGTGATTTGATCATCTTACTAAGAAGGCAGGACTCATAGGTAGTCAATGATTCATAATCATCGATGTCAAGAATATGCTCCTTGACTAACCATTGATCCTACTCTTATTTATATGACCTAGCCTATAGTGCCAAAGAAAGGCATCAGAGACATGATTTAGTTTTGGGCATTTAATTGATGTGTACATTACACAAATAGGCTATGATAAAATATAAATATCATTTCTTAATTATCCTCACATTACTGTAACATCATTCATAATGATATCATAATAATTTTTCTTTATTGATAAACAATAACCATCTTAGGCCAAATATCCAACATATATTATGTTCATAAAAAAAGATGGATAATAGTGATAGTCACTTAAAATGATATTATTATTTTTGAAAACAAACTTAAGAGTTTTCAATGCTAGGACTGAAATTTTACTTCCATCCCTAATATTAAGAAATCTATCATCATTCTTAAACTTTCTACCAATTTGAAGTCCATAC
The DNA here is from genome assembly GCA_006176705.1 of Cocos nucifera. Taxonomy (NCBI): domain Eukaryota; kingdom Viridiplantae; phylum Streptophyta; class Magnoliopsida; order Arecales; family Arecaceae; genus Cocos; species Cocos nucifera. The sequence goes on along the minus strand of QRFJ01002128.1, from coordinate 99,308 downwards.
AACGAATTGCATATATAAATTGGACTCTCAATATCTAATACCCAGGTAGATGTATCACAAACGGAGAAATTGTAAGATGTTATCATATAACAGCCTTGACCAGTAACCACTTGCTGATTTATCCTGTTTGGCTTATTCAGGTCAAGAGGACCATTCCTCTTCGGGTATGCCTAATTAGGGTCAATACTAGACTCCTCATATTCAAGTCCTAAATGCTTGTCACTATCCAACAGTGAATGGAGCGGACTTACACTAGCCATTCTATTTATCTAAAAGTAAAATATAAGACCATATTAGTACTCAAAATATTTTATCCTAAAAACTTAGATTTTAGTCTAAAGATTCTTCCACTATTTTTATGAATTAGTAGCCTCTACCTCTAGTTTGAAGAATTACACTAACTCCTTAATGGGTACTGGAATTCACATAGACTACAAATGGCCCGAGGAAAGCTCTAGCCAACCTGTGTGCATCTACAGGAAGGTTCGTAACCAATTATTTTTTCAAAAAGTTTCTAGTATTTAGGTTTAATCCTAGAAGCCAATACAGTAGCTTATGGCCTTCATTGAAAAGGTCTGGTTAGGTCCAACCATTAACATGATTGAGTTTAGTGCATCAAACCAATAATAACCACGCCCGAGGAAAGCTCTAGCCAACCTGATTATCATTAAGAGAGTGCGACCTAATTATCATATAATGGACAGTAATTCCAATATCCAGATGAACACTAGGTGTAAAGCATCTCCAATGTCCACCTAGAAAATTGGACTAATTACTATTCAACAGAAGGCTATGACTCAGTTATCTCCATAACTTAGTCATTTTATAGATCTAATAATTTAGAGAATTTAGGTTACATGTGATTTATAGATCGAAAAAATACGGACCAATTTTCTTCCACTAACTTCACCAAGTCAAATCCTTCCATTGACTTCACCAAGTCAATAGGTTAGGATTAGGATCAATTTAGGTCCATGGCCACCTAACTCAGTCTTATTGATTGAAATCCATCAAACTAATTCCTAGTGCCATGGGTCAGCTCGAATCACTAAGTGATCTAATCAGATCCTAATTGACCATGTCGGCCAGGTAAGTGAGATCAATGGAAGGGATATGCCATTAACTTGTCAAAGATTGAATCAGTGCGAGTAGCTCTCAATTAAAAACCACTAGTCTAGATTACCAAACTTATCTTAGACACCAACCAGTTAGTTAGGTTCAAACAAATTAGCCTAGTAATTTTGAGCTAGACTACTTAGCATGAATTAAGTCCATCTTGGTCTAGTTAAAGACATGGACTTGTCCAACTACAACTATTAAAGTTGAATCTAGAGTGTCCTTGACCTAATTTAATTCAACATTTAGTTAGATTTAATAATTACATTAGATTAATCCATTCTTTAACTAATCTTAGGTCTAATCCAATTAATGGATCTAATTCATCTAACCCATTAACCCATAGCTTGTGCAAATATCTTAGAATCTTTAATTCATAATTCTAGATTCTATAGGACTACACTTAATTTTTAATTAAGTTTTGAGCTGATGGGATAGGATTCAGTATTTTAAAAATAATTTTTAAATTTTAAAATATTTTTATTTTTTGTTCACCAAATGAGTTGACTCATTTTAAAAATGGATCAACTCATTTGATAAATAGCAACCTATTGCCATTTTCATAATAGAAAATAAAACATAATAAAATTAAAGCATGAATCATGTATTAGATCTAATCTAACATATTCATATTTTTTATTATTTTTTAATTAAAATAATTTTAATTAACATATAAACATATCATATATGCTAGCATTTAATTTTTTAATTAATATAAAAGCATGTTAAGCAATCCCTTGCTCTGATACAAATGTCGGAAATAGTGCAGGGTTTAAGGCATGCTTTTCAAATTTTTTTTTGAATTTTATTGTAGCAAAAGAAGAAAAATTAATCTAGTATTAAATTAGGCATGTATTGATTTAATCAATGACCCTATACTAGGATTTAGACATGTTGATATGTTATTGAAAATTTAAATGTGATCGATCAGCAAATCGCATTTGTTGATCGACTTATATTTAGAACACAATACCTGTGCATGGATAGATGATCTCCATGATATGAATTCATAGGAGGAAGTACACAATGTCATGCTATAGCCGCAAACTTATCTGGCCTCTGTGGTGAGTCTGCAAGAAGCTTCTGATCCCAATCAGCTCCACCGGAGTGCTAGCTCCTCGTCAAGACCTTCAACAGCTAATCTTCATCGATCTAATCAATGACCTTTCTCTTGATCTTCTGGATGCTCTAGAAAGCTAGAAAATAATCTATGGAGGTTGATGAGGTGGTGTAGAAATCTGATGGTGATCCGATGCTCACAGCACTCGATCTCTTCACCCGAACCTTGAGTCCCAACTCTAGGGTTTTACACACACCAAAAACCCTAATGCTCGGAATGCTCTCACGCCCACTCTCTTTTGAATTTTCTCATGAAACAAATTTTCACGGGTAAAGGGACTCTCCCTCTACCATACGCCTACTCTAAAAAATCTTTTTAGATGGGTGACAAAAGAGAAAAAAAAAATAAAAGGATGGGTGAGAGGAACAAGTAAGCACAAAAGAACCTTTTCTCTTTCTCTGGACTTTTCCACACCTAGAAAAAATGCGCTCCCTATTTAGAATTCTCTCTCATGAACCCTTCTCATTCTCACACACACACCCACTAAAAAATGATATTTAAAAATGGATGACTCAGTGCAATTTTTGTGTGGGTTTGGATAAGGGAGAGATAGGTTAGATGGTTTCAACAAAACACTTGAATTCAAAATTCAAGTGAAGACATTATCCCCTCCCAATGCCACTTTAGGGTGTTTGATGCATAGAAGGACTCTCCTTCTGCATGCCCATGCCCAAAAACTCAAAAAATATGCGACAAAAGAATTATTAAGAGGCATGGAGAAGAGATAAGGATGAGAAGCTTAGGTTGTTTTGACCAATTCAAGTAGAATTCAAAATTCAACTTGCTTTGAACTAGTCCAACATTTGGATCAGATCAAAGGCAAAAATGAGAGTGGGCATAGAAACCTTTTGGGTGTGAGAAACTCTCATGCCAAATCCAAAATTTGCATGAAGAATGGTGTGGAAAAGTCAAAAGTGATGGGCACATGGGAGAGTTTAAATTCAAATCTTATTTGACTCATTCAAATTGATTTCAACCAAATCAATTAATCTAGACCCAATTAGACTAGGTTAAACCAAACTAAATTAGGCTTAACCTAACTTAATATTCTAATTAATTTAGTAATTAATTAGATCTAGGTCCTGATCAAATCAGGATCGAATCTCCCTTAGCGATTAGATCATCTCATGACCTAATCGAGTCAAACCCAATCGAATCAAATTCAATTAGATTTGATCAAAACCTCATTGCTCAATCAAATTTAAGCTAATTAGTAATTAAATTACCATTTATATGAAACTCTTGATCAAAGAGTCCCAAACTAGTTGGACTCTTGAACTCAGCGTCCCAAACAAAAAGAATACATGATCATAGAATTCTAAACTAGTGGGACTTTTGATCAGAGAGTCTCAAATAAGTAAGACTCAGAGTTTCAATCTAGTGGAACCCAAGTTTCAGTCCAATGGAACTCCTGGTTATAGAGTCCTAGTGTAGTGGGACTCTTGACTACAGAGTCCCAGACCATTGGGACTCTAGATTAGCTATCAGATCAGGTAGAAACTCCTATTGTATGTGATCCCATAGATTTGAATCCTAAGTCGATAGTATAGGAACCAATTTTCTATACTAATTAATATGATCATCTAGTAATGATATCCGACGTTCGGATAGGTCAAATAGTCGTAACGCAACATCGACGAACCTGTGGCATATGATTATCATATAATTCATCCCTTTGACCTCAATGCTCAAAAGATGACCTAGGTTTTAACTGTCAACCTTAAAAAATCATCTACAGAGTATTTCAAAATCTAGTGTCCATCGAATGGACCATCTTGGCTGAGGTTTTATTAAATTGAAATACAATAATGCACTTGCTCCAACACCTGGAGGGGTCAATTCCATCTTGACTCATACACTAACTTCATAAGTACTTGACTGCATCCAATAGCCTTCCATCACTGAATTAAAAATTTAGGTAGTCCGATATCTAAGTACAGTGAGTTGCTTGCAAGCCACCATGGTGATCTCAAGTCTAAGGGATACTTATACCCATATCCTTCGAGAGCAACTCTTGACAGTTGAGAGCTCCGCAATTGGATTATGTTCAGTGAAATGTACCCCTACACTTCACCTGCATGCCATACCAGTACTTCATACTCTTTTGGTTAAAAGGACAACCAATGCATATGACACACAACAATCTACACTTGATACGTTGTCATCCTAGGTAACAACATATTATTTGATTATGAATAAATTTTAAGGACTAAATAATAAATCCTCCTTTATCGAGTCTAAATAGTCCTAAGAACTTTATCACAAAAAAGTTCATTATAGAAAGATGCACCAAAGTGATGAAAATACCAAAAAAATAATTTTATTTATTATAATAATTCAAGTATATTTACAATCAGTTCAACCATTTATAATCTAGATGATTAGCTTTAGGATATATTTTTTAACACTAACCTCCTAACATAATAGGATCTCGTACCAAGTACTTGATCACAGATCTCATCATCTATGGGTGCGGTCAAGCCCTCTAGGATAGGCTAGGATCTAATGTCTATCATACAATCCTAAAAATTAAAGTTATAGCTATTCTAAGTTTGTACTAAAAATCAAAATACCAATAAAAAAATAGTTGAAAAATCTTACGTAAAGCTCTTGGCTCCTGGCCGTCCAATCCCCTAACCATCGCTGATGGGTCCGCTAGTAAATCTCAATCCTATCAGGAAGCTGCCACTCTCTCCATCTCTTTATAATTTGAGAATAATTAATATTTTTTTAAATAGTTAAAAAGTTAAAATATGATAAATAAAAATTACTTACCATCTGTTATATATGGCGAGCGAGTGGTCTCGAACCCTCATAATGTGAGACTATGTATCTCCCTCGATTCATGGTATTTTTAGCACATCGATCTTGCACAGTTAACAATCAAATTAGTTAGTAAGTAACTAAATTTAAAAATAAATAATTTAATTATTAAATTCTAAATAAAAAAATATTATCTGATATGCCAGATTCTCATATGTGTGGCATATGATAGTCTAATTTTTGATATTGATGCTATCATATGGTCGCTGCCATGCTGCCTTCACCCCTGGTCATGTACTATAATATACTAGTGGCGATGAATGTGATATCGATACTCTTTGAAATACGAGCATAAATGATCATCTACAGCTCGCCGCACGTGATCGTGCTCAAAATCAATAATCTTAAATATAGCCTACCAATAACAAATATTATAAAATATAATATTAATTAAATATTTAAATAAATATTATTATATCTGTACATGGCTATAGAAGACCTTCCTCTGAGGTTATGTAATCTGACGCTAATCGAAGAGCATCATTAGGGCATAGCTGCGAAAAATGATGCCCAGTTCAGTCTGCCATGGCTTGCACCATTCCTTAATAGGCTTAGTGTAGCCTGATGGAATCTCGATGTGGAGATGCTGTCCCTCATGCTTGCATCTTCAATGCTCAAGGATGAGGTTCTTCGATGGACCTTGCCCTCACCTCACCACCAATAGAGAATAGTCCAAAAAAATAATGAATAAAATATTAGTATGATAGCCATCTATAAACCTAATAGGTAGATTAAAATTAAATTTTATTATGTAAAAATATGAAAATACCAGTCAGGCCCAGCTCACTCGAACCCACCTCACATGGACCTACCTTTATAGGGCCCTCTGGTGACCCGATCATGTAGTAGTGTAAATGAGGGAAGGCTTTGAGGTAGGCTGGGAACTCGAACATCGTTGTCTCGCTTCTGATGCCATACCTACAATATTTAAACTATGCATATAATTAACTTGATATATAAATAAATATAATAATAAAAAATAATAGCAAAAAATACATAAATGCTAATGAATAGAATTGTATTGCATACCATTATTGCAAGATAAGATTCAACAAAGGATACAGATCTACTTATCAATATCCATATCCTCCTCAATTTCTAGATCCTTCTTTGAATCACAATAATCGATTAATGTATCATCTTCTATCTCATCATCATTTATGAACTGATCATTATCCTCCAAATTAGCAAGATTAAATACAAAATCAACTTCAACTTCATTGGATGGTAGATCAGCCCTATTCAAAGGAGCTAGCATAAGTTCTTCATCAAGAAGGTGCTTGGTCAATGTTTGTTCTTCCTCTTGAAAAGCTTTCTCTTTACGTAGATTTGAATTATCGTCCATCTCTAGTCAGGTTGGTATTTCATATATGCCTTTAGGTATTATTCTTTGTATGACATGCCAATCATCTTGATATTTTGGATCCTTTAAATATATTACTTGTTTTGCTTGAGTTGCTAATATGTACGGCTCATTTTGGTACCATATTCGTGCAAAGTTTACACTCGTAAAGTGTGGATCGATATAAATACCTATATTCTTATTGCTAATATCCCACTATTCACACTGAAATAAGAATATCAAATTTTTGGACCCATACTTCAATTCTATGATATCTATCAATACACTAAGATATTCAATCTCCTCTTCTTGTTCACATCCTATCATAGCAATCCTACTATTCTGAGTCCGTCTTTGCATCTCAAGCTCTCTTGTATAAAATCTCATTCCTCAAATGATACAGGATGTATAGTAGTTAACCCTTCGATCAAGGCCACATGCTAAATTGAACAACTCATCGATCGCACCCTCTTCTTTATTAAAATACTTAGATTTCATCTACAATATAGCATAAAAAATTATGTTGGTACAAGTAATTAATTGTATAATTATAAAAATATAATGTAATACTAGTAAAACTTACATGGTCCCCAAACTATTTTATAAATTCCATCCAATGTCGATCATCAACATTTGTATTGTTCTCCCTGGATGGTATATTCTTGTGCTAACTACAATAAATCATGATTTTTAATTTTACAAACATGAAAAATTAGTTAAAACACTAAAATTATGCTAAGATAATGCTTACTTAATTAAATCTTTAATTTCTTCATAATTATTTAGAATATAAAAGGGTGCCTTAGATAGCTCATTTACATCTATAAACTCATATCTTCTTCCACCCATGGTCGAACCATTTGTTTGAATATGGACAGTGTCGGTTCATCATCATCCCATTCATGGTTAGTGTTACAATCTATATGATTGAATCTTATTTTGATATCATCAAGATACATTGAGCAGAATGTAAGACACTTCGTAGCTACATATGCTTCCGCTATGGATCCTTCAGACCGTGCCTTACTGCACACATACTTTTTTTAGGGTACACAAGAATTTGGAAATAAAAAATAATTTAAAGAGTTGTATTACATTTACATCTTATAACTGATATGTCAAAGAGATTATAATTTCTTTATCTTTCAATAGGATACATCCACTGATAATGTATCAGGCTAGCCAAAAGAGCTTTCTTTGGAAGATGAATAGGCAAGTGCACCATAACATCAAAAAATGATGGTAGAAAGATTTTTTCTAACTTATAAAGAATGAGCACAATATTCTTGTCAAATTTTTTAATTAAGTTAATCTTCAACTTTCAGCAATATAATTCTTAAAAAAATACTCCTAACTCAATCAATGCAGCTTGAACATTACCACTTAGATAGCCATGCATTACCACAAGAAGCAAGCATTGCATCATCATATGGGAGTCATGACTTTTCTGAAGGAACCAGATCTAGGGTTTCAAGACTAGATCTTAAAATTTTTTCAAGATTAGACAGCAAAAGATTAAAATCAATCAAAATTAATCTAAAATATTCTAGATCTAAGATCTTATTATATGATTATTGTATGATATTTAAATCAAAAATTAAAAATTAAACAAGAAAAAAAAGATTGATCATATCAACCTAGATCTATACTACATCTAATGTAGCTATAAAATAATAGATTGGATACGATCAGAGATCCTAATGCAGAAAATCAGCATAGTATGCTCGCACTATGCTGAACTATCTTCAACGATCGATCCGATGCTTTCTTCTTCGAAACTTGGACACTCCAAAATACTAGAAGGAAAAGAAAAAGATTTGTGATGCTGAGACACCTCTCAAAAGCTTACAAAAAGAGAGAAAGAGATTTGGAACAAAAATCCTAGAAGAAGACCCTGTTCTTTTTCTTTTTTTTTTTTCCAGACATCCTAATTTGTGTTTTTAATATCTCCATAACTCAGATGAATTTTTCTCTAACTTTTTTTACATGAAAGAGAGATCTCAAATGTCTGCAATCCATAAAAAATTTAGCAAAAAATTATTTTTAAATAAAGAGATATGTAGAGTCTAAGTTAGGTCAAAAACTTAGACTAGGAAGGACCAAATAAGGGAAGTTGTCGGGGCGCCAACTCTTGGAGTTGGGTGCCCCACCTTTTTTTCCTACCATGGACCAGCAAGAGAGGACACAAATGAACCCAAAAAAAAAAATTGTGAGAGAGAGAGAGAAATAAGGGAGGTGGCAGCATGAAGGGAAGGAGGACTTTTAGTTGACTAGAATTTCTATCTCATAGAATCCTAAGCGAAATCAACTTCCCCTTTTGACTTCGTCATGCAACCAACTTCCATATGAGAAATAGAAGAGAAAAAGGGGGTGTGAGAAGCCTTTGTGCATGGAGAATTTTACATAAAAATACAAAGAGAAAGGGGTGGGGCATGAGGATTAGGTAGCGTAAGAAATAGGGAGTCCAAGTCACACTAGGACTCCTGTTTTGACCTGATCAAACAAGGTGACTAAGACTCCTATTTTGATCTCGTCAAACAAGATCTTTTAACCAAATAAAAATAAGAGTAATCCAACCCAATTAAATAAGATCCTAATCTATTTAAGGACTTATTTAAATCAGATTAAATTAGATTTAATTTTGATTTATTTTCTAATCAAATTAGAAAATTGGGTTGACCTAAGTCCTAGTTAGACTAGGACTAGTTCTTCCTTGCACTTGGCTTATCCAATAAATTAATTGAATTTAATCCAATCAAGCCCAAACCAAATCTAATTAAATCATATTTAATTAGACTTAATCTCAGCCTACTAGCTTAATCAAATTAAGCAAATTAGCAATCAAATTGCTAATCGATCCTCCTGCAACACTTGCACTAGGTCAAACATCAATCATATTGATCGTTTAACCCTAAAATGAATCTAAATCGTTGATCAACCATCCGATCGGAATATGAATTCTAATGTGTGTGACCTCATAGGTCTGAACCTAAGCTGGTAGCATAGGAATAAATTTTTATGCCAATCAAAATGATCATCTAGCAATGATACTGACGGTCGGATAGGTCGAAGGTGTAGAACACCATCCTTAGAACTTATGCGGATATAGTTTCTATATAATTCATCCTCTTGACCATAATGCTCGTAGGATACCTTAGAGTTCAATTGTTAACTCTGATAAGGTTGTCCATATTATATTTTAAAATATCAAATTCATCTAATGGATTATCCTGACCAAGATTTTGCTATATTGAAATACAGTGATACATTCTTCTCCAACTCTTGGAGTTGTCAATTCTATCTTGATCACACTCCGACTTCGCAAGTACTTGACTATGCCCAGAAGCCTTTCATTACTGAATTAGAAATTTAGTTAGTCTGGTACCAAAGCACAGTGAGTTGCAAGTCACTGAGGTGATCTTAGGTCTAAGGGATACTTATACCTATATCCCATTAGAGACATTCTTGATAGTAGAATGCTCTGAAGTTGGTCACATTCAATGATGATATACCCATACATCTCACCTGTATGTCATACCAGTGTCTCCACACTTCTTGGTTAAGAGGACAACCAACTTATATGGCATATAGCGATCTATGCTCAACAGATGCTGTCGTCCTAATTAACAGCCTATCATTTGGTCGTGAACAAATTTAAGAACTAATCGATAAATCCTCTCTTTATCGAAACTAAATAGTCCTAAGAACTTCATCACAATAATGAAGTTTATTAGAAGATGTAAACTTGTGATGAAAAAGTTATCAAAAAAAAATTATTAATTAATAAATTAATTATAATATCTTAACCATCAACAGGCTGATGATTGATTTTGGGACAATTTTCAACAACTTCCACTTGTCCTAAAGCCACTCAGCATAGTATCTAATATCCATCTTTGACTTATGGTTGTCAAACTTCTTGATTGCCAAGGTTTTAGTGAAGGGGTCGGCTAGGTTCTTCTTTCTATCGATCTTCTGAAGGTCGACATCATCATGATCCATGATATCACGGACCAAATGAAAGCAACACAGAGTGTGCTTTGTCCACTGGTGTGCCTTCGATTCCTTTGCTTGAGCTATAGTGCCAGTGCTGTCACAGTAGAGCAGGACTGGATAATCAATGAAGGATGCTACTCCAAGCTCGGTGATGAACTTCCTCAGCCATAACTTTTTTGTTGTATTTGATGCTGCTATGTACTCTACTTCGCAAATAGAGTCTGCCACTGCATGATGCTTAAAACTTTTCTAGCAGATGGCTCCATTATTTAGAGTAAAGATATATCCCAACACACTTTTACTATCATCATGGTCAGATTGAAAGCTGGAGTTTATAAATCCCACAAGTTTTAGATTTGACTCAGCATAAACCAACCATTGGTCCTTAGTATTTTTTAAATACTTAAGGATGGTTTTAACCACCTTTCAATGATTTTCTCCAAGATCAGACTAGTATCTACTCACCACTCCTAGTGAGTATGCCACGTCTGATCTCGTACATGTCATTGCATATATAATAGACCCCACTGCCGAAGCATATGGGATTCTACTCATATGCTTTCTCTCTTCAGTAGTTGTCGAACAATCCTTCTTAGAGAGAAAAATTCCTTGGCTTATCGAAAGATAGCCCTTTTTGGAATTCTCTAGCTGAACCTCTTCAGCATAGTTTCTATGTACGTGGACTGGGATATACCAAGCAACCTTTTAGATGTATCCCTATAGATCTTCATCCCTAGGATGTAGGATGCTTCACCCAAGTCCTTCATGGAGAACTGTGATGACAATCAGACTTTTATTCCTTGTAGTGTAGGAATATCATTCCCGATTAAGAGAATGTCATCCACGTACAAAACAAAAAATACCACTGCTGGACCATTTGCCCATTTGTAAATGCAGGGTTCTTCTCTGTTCTTAATGAAGCCATACGTTTTGATCACTTTATCAAAATATATGTTCCAACTCCGAGATACTTGCTTTAATCCATAAATGAATATCTGAAGCTTGCACACCTTGAACTTATCTATAGATGTGAACCCCTCAAGTTGTATCATATACACCTCTTCGGTTAGCTCTTCATTTAGGAAAGCCGTCTTCATATCCATCTGCCAGATCTCATAGTCCAGGTGGGCAATTATTGCAAGCATTATCCGAATAGATTTGAGCATTGCCACTAGGGAGAATGTCTCATCATAGTCAATACCATAATGTTGACGATACCCTTTGGCAAGCAGATGGGCTTTATAGGTCTCCACCTTTTCGTCTGCACCTCTTTTCCTTTTGAATATCCATTTACATCCAATGGGTTTAACCCCTTCAGGTGGATCAACTAATGTCCATACATCATTGACCTTCATGAAATTCATTTTGAATCTCATGGCTTTTAGCCATTTCTTAGAGTTGGATCTCTACATTGCATCCATATAAGTGATCGGATACTCATCGTTCTCATCGAGTTTGATGGGACCACCATCCTGAACCAAGAATCCATAGTATCTATCTGGATGGTGCGGTACTCTACCGGATTGTCTTAATGGTGTGGGTTCACTAAGCTTCGAATTTGATCTGATAAAATCCGACTTAGGTTCAACATTCTGTGTCGGACTTTCTACCTATTGAACTTCATCAAGTTCAACCTTAGAGGCAACAGTTCCTTCACTAAGAAACTTCTTTTTCAAAAAGATTGCCCTAAGGTTGGCGAACACCTTTTGTTCATCAATATGATAGAAATAGTATCCTTTGATCTCTTTTGGGCACTCTATAAATATGCACTTATCAGACCTAGGTCTAAGTTTATCTATAATTAATCATTTGATATAAACTGGGCACCCCCAGACCCTGAGATGTGAAAGTACTGGCTTATGTCCTGTCCATATCTCGTATGGAGTTTTAACCATAGATTTACTTGGAACCCTGTTTAAAAGATAGCAAGCCGATTCGAGTGCATATCCCCAGAGGAATATCGGTAAGCTGGCAAAATCCATCATGAATCGGACCATGTCTAACAGAGTTCGATTCCTCCTTTTAGATACACCATTATGCTGTGGGATTTCTGGAGAAGTCCATTGGGAGAGAATTCCATTCTCTTCTAGATATGTAAGAAACTCACCAAAAAGGTATTTTCCTCCTCGATCAAATCGAAGAGTTTTAACACTCTTTTCAATTTATTTTTCTACTTCACTTCAGAATCATTTGAATATTTCAAATAAATTCGAATTATGTTTCATCAGATAGACATATCCAAATTTGAATAGATCATCTGTGAAAGTGATGAAGTAGACATATCCACCTTTGGCACTATACTCATTGGTCCACATACATTAGCATGTACTAGTCCTAAGAGTTCAGTGGCTCTCTCACCTTTTTCAGTAAAAGATGACTTAATCATTTTACCAAGAAGACAGGATTCATAGGTTGGAAGCAATTCACATTCACTAAGTTCGAGGATACCCTCTTAAGCCAATCTGCTTATCCTATTCTTATTTATATAACCCAGCCTATATTGCCATTAAAAGATATCTATCACATTATCTAATTTAGGATGTTTGCCAGTTGAATAGACTACATTAACAGATTGTGATAACATATATACACCATTATTCAATTATCCATAGAAAGTAGTAAGATCATTTACAGTGATATTACAAACTCATTTCTTTATTGAAATTTTATAATTGTTCATGACTAAAAGGCCTATAGAAATGATATTTAAAAAGAAACTAGGCTAGAAATGGCAATCACTAAGAACAACGATATGAGATTCAAATACAAGTTTCAAAATTACTAAAGCTAGAACTAGAACTAGTCTTCCATCTCCAACATTCAAGAATCTCTCATCTTGCTCGAATCTTCTACTGACCTGCAACTCCCATAATGAATTACAAATATGATAAGAGCTTTTAATATCCAATACCTAGTCAATAATATCAAACACAGTAAAATTGCAAAGAGTTATCATATAAATACCTTGCCCAGTAATAGCTTGCTTCTTCCTCTGTCTGTTCGGATCTAAGGAGGTAATGTACTAAGGATGGTTCCTTTTTTAGTGCCCCCACTTTTTGTAGAAGAAGCATTCAGGTTGACTCTTATTAGGCTTCATTTTTTGGGTCTGAGCCTGCACAGATGTCCTAGCCTGAACATGCACCTTCTTGGCTTTCTTCTTTTTGTTCTTCTTTCCTTTCCCAAAGGGTCGAGAATGAGAAGACGAACCTTCCACTAAGTTCACCGACTCTTTGTGGAGCTGGTGATCCTTCTCAAAGTTTTGAAGTAACCCCAGTAACCCGTGGTAGTTAACTTCAGGCTTTGACATTCTATAATATGTAAAGAATGAGAGATAAGACTTGGGCAGCGAGTTCAGTATTACATCTTTCCCAAGTTGTTTGTGCAAGAGAAAGTCGAGCTTGTTCAAGCACTCTACCAGCTCGATCATGTACAGTATATGATCAGTGACAGAGGCTCCATCCCGTATTCTAGCATTGAAGATGGTGCAACTAGTCTTCTGCCTCTCAACATCATCGGGTGTGCCAAAAGAATCCTCCAATACTTGGAGCATTTCATTTGGCTGAGTTGTCTCAAATCTATGACTGAACTCATCGCTCATTGCAACCAGCATAATGCAGCGCACTATAGTGCGATCATTAAGCCACTTCTGATAAGTGTCTCTGACTATTCCATATGCATTAGCAGCTGGCTCCTCAGATGTAGGATCCGTTAGCATATATGGATCCATTCATGCTCCAGGATAATCTTCAACTTTTGGTACTAGCTATCGAAGTTGGGTCCCACCAACTTATCATTATCCAACAATGATCGGAGCGATAGGAAAGTGGCCATATCTATACAAAAAAATATAACCTAATAGTAATTGATTTATTAAACCTAAAGATTTGGACTTTAATCAAAAGGATCTTCCACTATTTTATTTGAATTGGTAGCCTCTACCATCAATTCGAGGAATTATCCTAATTCTTTAGTGGGTACTAGAATCCACATAGACTATACACAAGCCCAACTTTGATTGGCCCATCCATGTACTTCTAAGGGTAGGTTCATAACCAATTATTTCTCCAAATAATTTTCAGTAATTAAATTTTGCCTCAGGCCTTGATCAGTTGGCTTTGGCCTTCTCAGAAAAGGGTTCAGTTATGTCCAATCATTAACATGACCATACTTGGCCCATCCAACCAATAAATGATTAGGCCCAACTTTGGTTGGCCTACCCGACCACCATTTAGAAGATGTATCCAAGAGATCATATAATGAATGATAATTCCATCAATCGATAAGCATCAAGCCTTTGGGCCTCTAATGATTATCCAAATGATGGACCATTATCATCCACTTTAATGGGAGGCTATGATCCAGTTATCATATAACTATTTCATTTTAGGCACCTAATAATTTTAGAGAATTTATTTATAGAAGTAAATAGGTCAAATTAACCAGCTTATCATGATCCTCCCACTGGCTTCACCAAGTCAGCTTAAGGGAGACCACTAATAAGCTGGTCTAGGAGTACCTAAATTAGTCACACTGATTTACCTAGCTGACATGGGTCAACTCAAATTGTCAAGTGATTTGATCAAAACTCAATCTCACCAAGAAGGCCAGGTAAGTGAGATCGATGGAAGGGTCTGCCAAAGCTTACCTTAGACACCATAAAAAATGTTAAGGTAAGCAGGCTACCAATTAAAAACCATCGATCGTATGTGCCAAACTTACCTTAGATATCAACTGATTTAATTAGTCTTGATTAGATCAACCTAACAGTTTGAGCTAGACCTCTTAGCCAAGAATCAAGTCCATTTGGTTCTTGTTAAAAATATGGACTCGACCAATTACAACTACTATAATTAATCTAGAGAATCTTTAACCTAATCTAAGATAATAATTAATTAGATTTAGTCAATTCTCTAATTAAGTCCATTCTTTAATCTAACCTTAGGTCTAACCCAATTAATGGACCTAATCCCTACTAACCCATTAATATAATGTGTTATGATTCGTGTCATAGGATCTTCAATTTATAATCCTAGAACCTAATCAAACAACTTATTAATTCTTAATTAAGTTTTGGGCTGAGGGTTGGGGTTTGACTTTTCAAAAGTAATTTTTATATTTATAAAATATTTTTACAGCATGGTTCTATCAACCAAATTATATGTTTAATTTATAATCAATATGCAAGCAAAATAAATATAAAACTACTTTAGATCTAATCTAAATAGGTTCATATAATTGAAATAGTTTCAATAATAATCAATCATAAATCTTTCTAGATCAAATCTAACATATTTATGATGATTAAAATTAGATTAAAATATTTTTAATTAGATCATAAAATTTCTTAGATCTAATCTAAAATTTTATGATCAATATTTTAGATCAGCACGTATTAGAATAACCTATCCACTATAAGGGATAAACCTTACAGCAGGACAATCTTATGGCAGTCTATGTAATCTAAAATATTTTATTTTTAGATCTAAAACTATTTTAAATCTATTAAATTATAAATAAAATTAGATCAAATCTAATAAATTTATGATTAGAGTCAAATCATCACAAACTAGAACAATCTTTTCACTGTAAGGGATAAATCTTACAGTAGGACAACCTTATGACAATTCATGAGATCTAAATTTTTTAATTTTAGATTTAATAATTATATGATAAATTAGATCTAATCTAAAAAATAATCTAAATATGCATAAAAATCATGTATTAAAAATCTGCTCTGATACCAATTGAAGAAACCAGATCTAAGGTTTCAGGACTAGATCTTAAAACTTTTTCATGATCAGACAGCAAAAGATTAAAATCAATCAAAATTAATCTAAAATATTCTAGATCTAAGATCTTATTATATGATTATTTCATGATATTTAAATCAAAAATTAAAAATTAAATAAGAAAGAAAAGATTGATCATATCAACCTAGATCTATACTACATCTAATGCAACTATAAAATAAAAGATTGAATCTATTACCTGAGCAAGTTAGACATTCTAACTTATTGATCCAAGCTTGAGGATGAAGTCACAAGTCATAAATATATTTGATCTCTAGGAATCATCCATACGAGCCCACGAACACGATCAGAGATCCTAATGCAAGAAATTAGCATAATATGCAAGCCTGTGCTGATCTCTCTTCGACGATCGATCCGATGCTTTCTTCTTCAAAATATAGATATTCTAAAATATCAGAAGAAAAAGAAAAAGATTTGTGATGTCAAGACACCTCTCAAAATCTCACAAAAAGGGAGGAAGAGATCTGGAACAAAAATCCTAGAAGAAGACCCTCTTCTTCTTCTTTGTTCTTTTTCTAGACACCCTGATTTATGTTTTTAATATCTCCATGACCCAGATGATTTTTTTTTTGATTTTTCTACACCAAAGAGATCTATCAAATGTATATATTTCATAAAAGTTTTAGCAATTTTTTTTTTTAAATAAAGAGATATGTAGAGTCCAAGTTAGGTCAAAAACCTAGACTAGGAAGGACAAAACAAGGAAAGTTATTGGGGCGCCCAACTCTAAGGCGCCCCACCTTTCTTTTTCTGCCATGGACCAGCAAGTAAGGATGCAAATAAATCCAAAAAAAGTGTGTGTGAGAGAGAGAGAAATAAGGGAGGTGGCGGCATGAAGGGAAGGAGGACTTTTAGTTGACTAGGAATTCTATCTCATAGAATCCTAAGCGAAATCAACTTCCCCTTTTGACTTGGTCATGCAACAAACTTCCATATGAGAAATAGAAGAGAGAAAGGGGGTGTGAGAAGCCTTTGGGCATGGAGAATTTTATGTAAAAATATAAAGAGAAAGGGGTGGGGCATGAGGATTAGGTGGTGCAAGGAATAGAGAGTCCTAGTCACATTACAACTCCTATATTGATATGGTCAAACAAGATCTTTTAACTAAATAAAAATAAGAATAATCCAATCCAATTAAATAAGGCCCTAATCTATTTAAGGACTTATTTAAATTAGATTTAATTTTAATTTATTTTCTAATCAAATTAAAAAATTGGGTTGATCCAAGTCCTAGTTAGACTAGGACTAGTTCTTCCTTGCACTTGGCTTATCCAATAAACCAATTAAATTTGATAAAATCAAGTCTAAACCAAATCTAATTAAATTATATTTAATTAGATTTAATCTCAGCCTACTAGCTTAATCAAATTAAGTTAATTAGCAATCGAATTGCTAATCAATCCTCCTATAATACTTGCACTAGGTCAAACATCAACCGTATTAATCATTTAATCCTAAAATGATTCTAAATCACTGATCAACCATCCGATCGGAATGTAAACTCTAATGTGTATGATCTTATTTGTTCAAATCTAAGTTGGTAGTATAGAAATAAATTTTTATACCAATCGAAGTGACCATCTAGCAATGATATCTGATGGCTGAATAGGTCGAAGGTGCAGAACACCATCATTAGAATTCATGCGGATATAGTGTCCATATAATTCATCCCCTTGACCATAATACTTGTAGGACACCTCAGAGTTCAACTACTAACTTTGATCAGGTTGTCCATATTGTATTTCAAAATATCAAATCCATCTGATGGATTATTCTGGCCAAGGTTTTGCTATATTGAAATACAGTGATACATTCTTCTCCAACTCTTGGAGTGGTTAATTTCATCTTGATCATACTCCGACTTCGCAAGTACTTTACTGTGCCCAAAAGCCTTTCATTGCTGAATTAAAAGTTCAGTTAGTTCGGTACCAAAGCATAGTGAGTTGCTTGCAAGTTACTGAGGTGATCTCAGATCTAAGGGATACTTATATCTATATCCCATCAGAGACATTCTCGACAGTAGAATACTCTAGAGTTGGTCACGTTCAATGACAATGTATCCATACATCTCACCTGTATGCCATACTAGTGTTTCCATACTTCTTGGTTAAGAGTGTTGAAAAATGTGTCCTAAAGCCAATCATCTAAGTAGTAGATGATTGAAATTAGTATATGAATTACCTAATAATAATAGTAATTTGGCTATTTCATCATAAAAGTTCTATCTTTCTTAAATGAACTCCTAAATTATGATGAAGTCCTTAAAACCATAATCAATCGATAAAGAAGGATTTATTGGATGGCTCTTAAATTATTCATGGTCAAATAATAAGTTATTAACAAGGATGATAACTTATCGAGTGTAGGTCGTTGTATGCCATATGCATTGGTTGTCCTCGTAACCAAGTGGTGTGGAGACACTAGTATGGCATGCAAGTAAGATGTAGAAGTACATCTGCATTGAATGTGACCAATGTAGCACTCTACTATCAAGAATAGCTAGCTAAGGCCAATGGGTATAAGTGTCCCTCTGATCTGAGATCGCCACGGTGACTTACGAAAAACTCACTGTACTTTGGTGTTGGACTGTCTGTATTTCTAATATAGGTGATGAAGGATTTTTAGGTACAGTCAAGTACTTGTAGAGTCGATGTGTGAGTCAAGATGGGATTGACCACTTCTGATTAATTTTAGAAAGAGAATATCTCACTATATTTCAATTTAGCAAAACCTAGGCCTGGGAAATCCTCGTAAGGTATCATGAAATTTGCAAAATTTTGAGACATAATAAAGATGACTTGTATGAGTATTTGACAGTATACTCAAAGTCGTCTTGAGCATTATTGATCATAGGGATGAATTATACAGTAACCATGGGCCAGGATTCTAAGAATGTTGCTTTGCATACATTCGACCTATCCGGACATCGAAAACCATTGCTAGATGGTAACTTTGATTGGTACAAAAATTGATTTTTATATTATCAACTTAGGTTCGAACCTATGGGGTTACACACATTAGAGCTTGTAATCTGATTGAATGGTTAATTGATGATTGAGAATCATTTCGAGGTCAAACATTCAATGCGATTGATGTTTGACCTAATGCAAGTGTTGCAGGAGGATCGATTAACAATTGGACTGCTAATTGGTTCAATTTGATTGAGCAATCAGGCTGAGATCAAGTTTAATTAAATTAAATTTAATTAAAATTAGTTTAAATTTAATTATATTAAGTCTAATTAGTTTATTAGAAAAGCTAATTTCAAGGGAAGAACAATTTCTTATTTGACTAGGACTTGGGTGCACCTGATTGACTTAGGATTTAAATCAAATTTAAATCTTAATTTAATCTAATTTAATTAAGCTCATAATTAGACTAGGATCATCCTTAATTAGGTTACATTTAATCTAGTTTAAATAGAATTTAAATTAGATTTAAAATAATTTTGACCTAGTCAAAAAAGAGGAGTCCCAGTTGGACCGGGACTCTCTCTCTTTCACTTGCACCTAAGAAAGCCCACACCATATTTTAATTCTAGATTTTTCTCTATGATTTCCATGCCTAAGAAATGATTTTCCACATCCCATTATCTCAAGAATTAGATTTAAATTTGATTTGGTCAAAATTAGAAGTTGGAAATTGTTTCCTCCTTGGAAGAGTCTTCTTTGAAAAACTTCTCCCTCCCTTGTGCGCCAACTTTACCCATGCCCCTCTATCTTATTTAGCTCTTTTTCTCTTATTTTTGTATGTGAGAATCAGTGGTTACATAAAAAAATAAGTGGGAGGGGCGTCCAAGAGTTGGACGCCCCATAGAAGTCCTTCTTTGACTAGGTTTTGATCTAGTTTTGCAATATAAAGGGGATGCCTCTTTCTTTGATCATAGAGGACGTGAAAAATTCTAGAAAAATCATGAAAAATTAGAGGAGAAGGAGAAGAAGGCATGGAGGATTTGTGTTGCCAAGATTCTTGAAGAAGAGCCCTCAATTATGACATCAAAGGTTGATGTCTTGAAGAGACAAGGTAAGCGAAGATTGTTGATGTCTTGAAGAGACAAGGTAAGCGAAGATTATCTTCTCTTATATTTTTCTTTTACTTTTCTCTCTTTCTATTTTATTTATAATTTTTATATGATAAAAATTTGAGAAAGAGAGAGAGAGGATTTGGGTGTGGGGATGAGTGCTCCAAGTTGTTGGGGCATGGTGTTAATTTTTGGACATGATCTGATCATGTCCTGATGAGAGAAGGAGAAGAGAAGAAAGGTCTTCTCTTAGGATTTTTTAGAGAACCATTTCTCTCTAATTTTTATGATATTTTTGTATGAATAAAATAAAAAATCTTAGATCTAGAAACTTAAGAAAAATTCTAGAGAAGAAGGTCTCCTCTTGTTAGATCATGTCCTGATGAGAGAAGGAGAAGAGAAGAAAGGTCTTCTCTTAGGATTTTTTGGAGAACCATTCCTCTCTAATTTTTGTGAGATTTTTATATGAATAAAATAAAAAATCTTAGATTTAGAAACTTAAGAAAAATTCTAGAGAAGAAGGTCTCCTCTTGTTCTAGCATAGAGATATTTTTAGGACATTAACCGTTGATATCCTGATGGAGAAGATTTGTCTTACCTTAGGATTTATTTTTTCTTGATTTTATTTTCTTATTTATGAAATATCCAAGGGTTGGATTCTTTCCTTATTCCTCATCATATTCTTCATCTCTTGGAGTATTCAAGAGATCTAAAGAACACATATTTGATTAACCATCAGGAGGGATCCACAAGAAGCTAGCACTTCAAGCGGATCTTCGTTCGATGAACCTTCGATCTGTGTTGCAGATTTATGTGGATCATCTATAGAGGTCGAACGCATGTGTAGCTCCAAAAGCAATAATGGATTCAACCATGGAGTTCTTAACCCATGCAAAGATAAGAGATCTAATCTCTTAGTGACCTAGATGTGATCTAGGATTAGATCTAGAATTATTCTAGATCTAGGTATTGATATGATCAATACCACTTATGATTAATTTAATTTTAGATTTATATTTGCATCATAACATATTATAGATCCTTGATGTAGAGTTTTGTAATTTGATTACATGCATGTTGTGGATTAAATAATTTAATAGTCTTCCGCTGCTTTATATTTCGAAAAAGTTTTGAAATCTATGCATGAAACCCTGCATATTTTCTATCAATGGTATCAGAGCATCTAGGTTTTATTATAACATATTTATGTATTCTTTAGATTAAATCTAAAAATTAAAGTTAATTAAAGATCACACATACTGCCATAAGATTTTTCTGTTGTAAGGTTAATCCCTTACAATGAAAAGATTGTCCTAGTATGTGCTGATCTAAATCAAAATCATGAATTATTTAGATTATATCTAAGAAAATTTATGATTTAATTTTTTTAATTTAAATACAAGATTAAATAGATATTAGATCTATTTTAGATTATTTAGATTAAATCTAAATAATATTAGGATTGCAAATACTATCATAAGATTGTCCTATTGTAAGGTTTACCTCTTATAGTGGAAAGATTGTTCTAGTATGTGCTGATTCGAGAAACCTAAGTAATAAATATATTAGATGATATCTAAAGTAATTTATGATTTATTTTTAGATTTTAAATCTAATTTTAAATAATTTATGATCTAATCCACATGATGTGTTTTATGTTTAGATCTAATCCTCTTATTGCATATGTTGATATATAATTTTTGTTTTGAATCTAGAATGTATATGTATGACATATTTATTTTGTAGAAATTAAATCATGAACTTACTTTCTGCAAAATCCTAAATTTGAAATCCTAGGACATGATCTAAAGAATAAAATAAATTAGATCTAAAATTATATATTGAAAATACAATTTGAAAATGTTTCAAACAATAAAATCAGAAACTAGTTCTGAGATTCCATAAACCTAAATCCATAAGAGTTGAACTTAATTGAGAATTAAGTGATTGTTTAGGATCTAAATTTATGATTTGAAGATCCTAAGATAATTTCATAAAACATGGGTTAAAGAAAAATGGGTTAGCTTTGATCAGGTCCTTAACTGGGTTAGACCTAGGGTTAGATTAAATATGGACATTGTTAGAAAATTGATCAAACATAATTAATAGTTAATTAGGATTAGGTCATTTCTATAGATCACTTCAATAGTTATAGTTGATCAAAGTCCATACATCTAACAAATGGATGCTGATCGTGGCTCAGTGGTCGAGCCCGAGTCTTTAGGCAGACCAAATCAAAACTGACAAGCCAATTGGTGTCTAAGGTAAGTTCGACATCCTAGATCGATGGTTTTTAATTGGTAGTTTACTTACCTGGCCATTTTTGATGGTGTCTAAGGCAAGCCTTGGCAGACCCTTCCATCGATCTCACTTACCTGGTCAATGTGGTTAATCAAGTTTTTGATTAGATTGCTCATTGATTCATGCTAACCCATGTCACATAGAAAATTAGTGAGACTGATTTTATCTAGTGAGACTGATTTAGGTGCCCATGGACCATAATTGATCCTAGTTCTCATCAATGACTTGCAAAGTCAGTGGAAGGACTTGACTCGATGAAGTCAGTAGGAGCAAATTGGTCCATATCCTTTCTATCCTTAAATCACTAATAATTTAAATCCTCTAAAATTATTAAATCCTTAAAATGATAAAGTTATGGGGATAATGGAGTCATAGCCTTCTATTAAGGTGTTTGATAATGGATCCATTAACTCAATAATCATTGGAGGCCTAAAGGCCTGGTGCTTGTTGACTAATGGAATTATCATCCATCATATGATGACTTGGATGTATCTCTCTAATGGTGGTTGGGTTGGCCAACCAAAATTGGGCCTGATCATTCATTAGTTGGATGCGCCAAGTATGGTCATGTTAATGGTTGGACCTAATTGGATCCTTTTCTGAGAAGTTCAAAGCCAACTAATCAGGGCCTGAGGCAAAATTAAAATTACTAAAAATTGTTTAGAGAAATAATTGATTATGAACCTACCCTTAGATGTACATGGGTGGGCCAACCAAAGTTGGGCTCGTGTGCAGTCTATGTGGATTCTAGTACCTACTAGAAAATTAAAGTAATTCTTCAAATTAGGGGTAGAGGCTATCAGTTCAAATAAAATAGTAGGAGAACCTTTAGACTAAAGTCTAAGTCTTTAGGCTTAAAATGATTCATATACAATAGGTCATTATTCTCTATTAAGGCTAAATCCTAATTGCTTCTATCACTGTTAGACAGTGAAGACTTATGGACCCAACTTTGATAATCAGTATTGAAAGTTGAATATTGGTTCAATAGTACAAATGGATTCATATTGGGATTTCTGAGCCCAATCAAAACAATTAGCCCAAGATTAACTCAAATAAGGCATAGTACTTCTAATGTCTGAAACAGGGTCATAGGAAGAAGATTTGTCTTACTTTCCTTGACCACAACAGGCTGAACAAGAGAAAGGAGCAAAAGTTGCTCATTAAAGATATAACATGATAACACCTTAAAACTTCTTTATATGTAATTCTACTACCTGGATATTAGATACCAGTGGTCTTATGCAATTTCTTGCAAAGACTATAGGTAAGTAGAATGTATACATCCTAGTTAGATTATGTCATGGATGTCTATGTTTGGCATTATAGGCTTAGTCATATTGACAAGAACAGGATAAACAAGTTAGCTTGAGAGAAAAACCTTGATATCAATAATTGTGAATCATTGATAGCCTATGAATCTTGTCTTCTTGGAAAGATGACAAAGTAACCTTTTACTGAAAAAGATGAAGGAGCCGATAAAGTTCTAAGTCTCATACATAGTGATGTATGTGGATCTTGAACTTAAGTGCCAAAGGAAGACATTAATATTTCATTACAAATGACCTATCTGAGCATGGGTACATTTGGGATGAATCATTTGAAATGTTCAAATGATTTAACAATGAAAAAGAAAAATAAACTAGATAAGATATTAAAATTCTTCGATCAGATCGAGGAGACAAATACTTATCCAGTGAGTTTGTGATATATCTAGGAGAGAATAGGATTCTCTCTCAGTGGATTCTTTTTTGAAACACAGTGTATCTAAAAGAAGAAATTGAACTTTGTTAGACATAGTTCAATCCACAATAGAGTATACTTGTCTGTCTGTTGCAGGATTGTGCTCTTGTGACTATTTTTTTATTCTAAAATTTTATACCAAGTTAATCTGTTGCATTGACTTCATATGGGATATGGATCGGGCGTAGACCTAGACTCTCTCACTTTTAGGTTTAGAGTTGATCCACCTATGTCATATATTTGCACACAAATAAACTTGGATCCTGATCCAAAAAGTGTTTAAGGGTTATTAATTCTGCTATGCTAAAGAACATGAGATGTTCATCAGCAGTAGGGCATTCCTTTTAGAAAGAAGTTTCTTAGAGAAGGAATCGATGCCTGTCAAGTTGAACTTGTAAAAGTTTGACTGGTAGAAAAGAACCAACATTATTTGATAAACCTACAGAACTGAATTTGATCAGATCAAATTCAAAGCCCACTAAAGTATCATCTTTAAGGAGATCTAGTAGAGTACCGCATTAGCTAGACAGATACTTCAGTGTCTAGGTTCAGGATGGCGATCATGTTAAGCTCGATGAGAACAACAAGGATCCGATCATCTATAAGGATACAGTGCAGTGGCCTGATTCTGAGAAGTGGCTTGGAGCTATATGATCCAAGTTGAAGTCCATGAAAATCAATAGTGTATGGACACCAGTTGATCATCTGAAGGGATAAAATCCATTGGGTATGAATAGATTTTTAATAGGATCAAAGTAGCGCATATGGGAAGGTAAGGACCTATAAAGCCCATCAGAGTATTATCTTAGAGTTTGAACATACGTTTTGAATATATATCTTAGTTATGAACAAAGATAAACCTTGCACTTATTATTGGGCAAAATATTTTGTAGTGTTATTACTTATAATGTTTGAGGATGAAATTCTCTTAATCCTGAATAACATTCCAATATTGCAAGGAATAAAGGTTTAGCTACCATCTTGTTTATCCATGTACGAGATTAGACATGGTATACTCACTAGAGGTAGTGAGTAGATACCAGTCTGATTCAAGTAAGAGCCACTAGAGGATTGTATAGACAATCCCTAAGTATTTAGGAAATACTAAGATCCAATGGCTCAAATATGAAAGTACTGACTTAAAATATATGGATGTTTTGATTTCAGTCGGAACAAGATGACAACAAGAGAATGTCGACTCATACCCTAATTATAGGAGCAATCTACTAAAAAGGTTCCAAGTAGGATACTTTAGCCTATTCAGTTAGCAATGTAGAGTATATCGTGGCATATGATCCTGCCATATAAGCTATGTAGTTACTGAGGTTCATTAGCAGGTTGGGAGTGGCACCCACCACCCATGATCCAATCCTATCATAGCATTGGAGCCATAGCACTGAGCTAAAGAATTGAAGGACTAGCATATTCTGCATCATTTTCATCTTAGATATTTGATCTGGACGACGTCCAGAAGATCGATGTAAAAGGAAAACTTGACCGACCCATTTACTAAGGCCTTGAAACTAAGAAGTTCTATGAACTCAAGTGGAAGATAAGATATTTGATATCATTCTAATTGGCTTTAGTCCAAGTGGGAGTTGTTGGAAAATATATCTTAAAGTCAATCATCTAAGTAGTGGATAATTCGAATTAGTATATGAATTATCTAATAATAATAGTAATTTGGCTATTTCATCATAAAAGTTTTATCTTCCTTAAATGAACTCCTAAATTATGATGAAGTTCTTAAAATCATAATCAATTGATAAAGAAGGATTTATCGAATGATTCTTAAATTATTCATGATCAAATGATAAGTTATTAACAAGGATGATAACTTATCGAGTGTAGGTCGCTGTATAACATATGCGTTGGTTATCCTCATAACCAAGTGGTGTGGAAATACTGGTATGGCATTCAGGTGAGATGTAGGAGTACATCTGCACTGAACGTGACCAATGTAGCACTATACTATCAAGAATAGCTAGCTAACGCTAATGGGTATAAGTGTCCCTCCAACCTGAGATCGCCATGATGACTTGCGAGCAACTCACTGTACTTTGGTGCTAGACTGCCTGTATTTCTAATATAAGTGATAAAAGATTTCTAGATATAGTCAAGTACTTGTAGAGTCGGTGTATGAGTCAAGATGGGATTGACCACTCTTGATTAATTTCAGGAAGAGAATGTCTTGCTGTGTTTCAATTTAGCAAAACCTAGGCCTGGATAATCCTCATGAGGTGTCATGGGATTTGCAAAATTTTGAGATACAATAGAGATGACTTGTATGAGTATTTGATAGCATACTCAAAGTCATCTTAAGCATTATTGATCATAGGGATGAATTATACGGTAACCATGGGCCATGGTTCTAAGAATGTTGCTTTGCATACATTCGACCTATTCGGATGTCAAAAATCATTGCTAGATGGTAACTTTGATTGATACAAAAATTGGTTCCTATGCTACTGGCTTAGGTTTGAACCTATGGAGTCACACACATTAGAGCTTGTAACCTGATTGGATGGTTAATCAATGATTGAGAATCGTTTCGAGGTCAAACATTCAATGCGATTGATGTTTGACCTAATGCAAGTGTTGCAGGAGGATCAATTAGCAATTAAATTGCTAATTGGCTCAATTTGATTGATCAATCAAGATGAGATCAAGTTTAATTGAATTATATTCAATTAAAATTAGTTTATATTTAATTAGATTAAGTCTAATTGATTTATTGGATAAGCCAATTGCAAGGAAAGAACAATTTCTTGTTTAACTACGACTTGGGTGCACCTGATTGACTTAGGATTTAAATCAGATTTAAATCTCAATTTAATCTAATTTAATTGATCTCCTAGTTGAACTAGGATCATCCTTAATTAGGTTATATTTAATCTAGTTTAAATAAAATTTAAATTAGATTTAAAATAATTTTGACCTAGTCAAACAAGAGGAGTCCTAGTTGGACTGGGACTCCCTCTCTTTTACTTGCGCCTAAGAAAGCCCACACTATATTTTAATTCTAGATTTTTTTCTATAATTTTCATGCCTAATAAATGATTTAACATACCCCATTATCTCAGGAATTGAATTTAAATTTAATTTGGTCAAAATTAGAAGGAAGTTGGAAATTATTTCCTACTTGGAAGAGTCTTCTTTGACCCAAACTCCTCCCTCCCTTGTGCGCCAACTCTACCCATGACCCTCTATCTTATTTACCTCATTTTCTCTTGGTTTTGCATGTGCGAATCAGTGGTTACATGAAAAAATAAGTGGGAGGGGCGTCCAAGAGTTGGACGCCCCATAGAAGTCCTCCTTTGACCAGGTTTTGACCTAGTTTTGCAATATAAAGGGGATGCCTCTTTGTTTGATCATAGAGGATGCAAAAAATCCTAAAAAAATTATGAAAAATTAGAGGAGAAGGAGGAGAAGGCATGGAGGATTTTTGGTTCCAAGATTCTTGGAGAAGAGTCCTCAATTCAAACATCAAAGGTTGATGCATTGAAGAGACAAGGTAAGCGAAGATTATCTTCTCTTATATTTTTCTTTTATGTTTCTCTCTTTCTATTTTATTTATTATTTTTATATGATAAAAATCAAAGAGAGAGAGAGAGAGAGGATTTGGTTGTGGGGATGAGTGCTCTAAGTTGTTGGGGCATGGTGATAATTTTTGGACATGATCTGATCATGTCCTGATGAGAGAAGGAGAAGAGAAGAAATGTTTTCTCTTTGGGTTTCTTGGAGAACCATTCCTCTCTAATTTTTGTGGGATTTTTGTATAAATAAAATCAAAAATCTTAGATCTAGAAACTAAAAAAAATCCTAGAGGAGAAGGTATCCTCTTATTCTAGTATAGATATGTTTTCAGGACATCAACCGTTGATATCCTGAAAGAGAAGATTTGTTTTCCCTTAGGATT
Organism: Cocos nucifera; assembly: GCA_006176705.1. Lineage (NCBI taxonomy): Eukaryota > Viridiplantae > Streptophyta > Magnoliopsida > Arecales > Arecaceae > Cocos > Cocos nucifera. The sequence continues at coordinate 71,117 of QRFJ01002128.1, read as the reverse complement.
TATTTTTTCTTGATTTTATGTTCTAATTTATGGAAGATCTAAGGATTGGACTCCTCCCTTATTCCTCCTCATGTTCTTCATCTCTTGGAGTATCCAAGAGATCTGAAGAACATGTGTTTGATTAACCATCAGGAGGGATCCGCGAGAAGCTAACACTTCGAGCGGATCTTCATTCGACAAACCTCCAATCTATGTTGCAGATTCATGTGAATCACCTATAGAGACTGGATGCATGTGTGGCTCCAAAGGCAACAATGGATTCAACCATAAAATTCTCGACCCATGCAAAGATAAGAGATTTGATCTCTTGGTGATCTAGATGTGATCTAGGATTAGATCTAGAATTGTTCTAGATCTAGGTATTGATATGATCAATACTACTTATGATTAATGTAATTTTAGATTTATATTTGCATCATAACATGTTATAGATCCTTGATGTAGGGTTTTGTAATTTGATTACATGCATGTTGTGGATTAAATAGTTTTATCTATGTCTTTCGCAGCTCTATATTTCAAAAAAGTTTTGAAATCTATGCATGAAATCCTGCATGTTTTCTATCAAAGAGGACAACCAACCTATGTGGCATATAGAGACCTATGTTCAATAGATGCTATCATCCTAATTAACAACCTATCATTTGGTCATGAACAAATTTAAGGATTAATCGATAAATCTTCTCTTTATCGAAACTAAATAGTCCTAAGGACTTCATCACAACAATGGAGTTCATTAGAAGATATAAACTTATGATGAAAAAGATGCTAAAAAAAATCTTTATTAATAAATAAATTAATTATAATTTTTCAACCATCAATAGGCTAACGATTGGCTTTGGAACACAATTCTTAATATTTTCATGCCTGAGACATTACTGTCATTATTGCCAACACATCACGATACATTTGAAGCATAAGCATAAAAAAACTTCATGATTTTAAACCATCCATAGAAACTCTTCTTCTCCTCGCCAAATAGTGAATAATATGCAAGTGGCATAAAAAATTTATCACCTCAATGAACTAAATGCAACTCCAGTCGAATTCTCATTTCTTGCAAATCAAGGTGAGCTTTTGAATTATCTTTTACTTTTTCTATGATGTTTAATACTGTATCGATGATATTATCATAAATATTCTTCTCAATGTGCATTACATCCTGGTTATGATGAAGTAATAGCTGCTTCCAGTATGATAGTTTGAAAAATAGGCTTCGCTTCATCCAATTCAGCTCAACTTTAGTACGCTTTTGCTTGCGAGTACTCGATGTTTTTTCAAATTTCATACTTCCAATGGCTTCAAGTTGTTCTATTACTTTCGCTCCACTTAACTCCTTAGGTAGCGGACTTCGGTCAGACTTACCATCAAAATATTGGTTATAACCGATCCTCTAAGAATGAAGCAGATTTTCCTTCCATACTTTAAATATAAGGAGGACGTATCCTTGTTGCATATTGGACATGCCAAATATCCTTTGGTACTCCACCTAGATAAGTTTCTGTATGCACGAAAATCATTTATGGTCTACAAAATTGATGCATGCAACTTAAAATGTCTTCGACTGATGGAATCATATGTTTGTACTCTATTTTCTCATAGCTCCTTCAGATCATCGATTAAGGATCGTAGATATACATCAATTTTATTACCTGATGCTTTCGGACCCTGAATCAACAATGGCATAAAAATAAATGGCTCTTTTATGCATTTCCAAAGTGACACATTATATACAACTAGCATCACAGGCCACATACTGTAGGAAGTACTCAAATTACCAAAAGTATTAAATCCATCTATCACTAGACTAAGCCAGATATTGCGCAGGTCAATCAAAAAATAGCTAATGCTTTGCATCAAAATCTTTTCATACTACAAAGTCAACTGGATGGCTAAGTATGTTCTCCTCTGAAACCCACTATTCATGATGCCATCTCATTTCTTTAGCTATCTTTGTGGACATATACAACCTTTGAAGTCTTAGAATTAATGGAAAATACCTTAAAACCTTATGAGATATCTTCTTTCCTTTTCTATTAGCGATTTTGTCCCTAGGCTCACCACATTGCAAACATTCACTTGCTTGTTCGTTCTCCTTGTAAAATAATATACAATCATTTTTGCAGGCATGTATAAGAATATAGCCAAGTCCCAAATCCCGCATATACATTTTTGCTTCAATATATGATTTTGGAAGTGTTGATCCATCAGGAAGAGCTGCTCTAATCAATGCCAAATTTTGATCAAATGACTTTCGACTCCATCAGTTTATAGTTTTAATATGAAGTAATTTGATCAAAAACTCTGACTTAAAGAATTTCACACAATTTGGGTAGAGTGGCTCTCGTGCATCCCGAACAAGCTTTGCAAATTGTTTAGAAGTTCCTTCTACTTGATCAATATTGTATTCATGATTAGAACTGCTATGAGATGAACTAGTACTTATGTGTACATTTGAGGTAACACCTTGATGTAAATTATCCAATAGTGAACCTATACCACCATGTTCGATAGGTTCAGTAGCATCAATATCATCTTTGATATCGTTATCATCATACACAACTTCATTCAAATCATCCTTTCCATGCCATATCTAGCGAGTATACTTCTTGTCCATACCAAAATGTAGCAGATGCTCCTCAACAAGTGATATGTGATAATATACCATATTGACACATCTTTTGCATGGACACTTTATCCGATTGGCATTATCAGCCTTACACCATGCAAATTCAATAAAATCTTGAATACTTTTTTGATATTTAGGCAAGAAAATACCCTTAGCATTCATCCAACTTTTGTCAATATCCATCTAACAACAAAGAATAATGATTCATGAATCCTAACTCCACCAACTCCTTTCTAATAGGTGTGGTCCTATCCCTTTCAAAAATGCATCGCTTTTATTATTGCCACAACTTTATTCTTTGTTCCATATCCGAGAAAAATCCAGCAGCATCTTCTTACAGTTCTCCAAGTACACGATATAAATGGATCATATTTTAACCACATCTAATATGTACCCGAAGAACAAATGAGATAACTACAATGAAATTTTCTGTAATAGAATAAAGAACACCATGACAACACTAAAATATTGATGCATTTATGAACCGCTCAAACCAGGGCATCCAAGAGTCATTCATAGAGTCCATTTTGGGGATCTTAAGACTGACTCTTGAATAGGAGTACTCTAAGGTTACATCAATGCATGCATTAAATCATTACCAAACCAGATCCCATACCAGATCTTGGACTGAATCCCGACCCAGATCCCAATTCGAATCCCAATCAAGATCCAACCTAGATCATGACCTAAATTCTGAACTAGATCTCAGACAGGATCCCAGATCGAATCTCGAACTGAATCTCGATCCGGATCTTCACTGCCGGATCTTCATTGAGATCCGACCCAAATCTTGACCCAAATCCTAGATCGAATTTCAGACAGGATCTCAGATCGGATCCTAGACTAGATCCTAGACCGGATCCCGGACTGAATCCCAAATTGGATCCCGAATAGGATCCCAACTCAGATCCCTAATCGAAATCCAATCCGAATCCTGGATCGGATAGTTTATATGCATTAAAAATTAAAATCTTTGGTAAATGCAAATTAAAATATTAAATAATAATCATAATGAAATACATGGGCTGAACAAATAAAAAGATAAACCTATAACAAGTAAAAGCATAAAAATATAATTAAAAATCTAACTATTTTAATTATAAAAAATAACTTATTATTATTACTATTACTATTACTATTATTATTACTATTACTATTATTATTAGTATTATTATTATTATTATATTTACTATTATTATTCTTACTACTACTATTACTATTATTATTATTATTAATGTTATTATTATTCTTACTACTATTATTACTATTATTATTATTACTATTATTATTATTTTCATTATTATTGCTACTTTTACTATTATTATTATTATCATTATTATTCTTACTACTATTACTATTATTATTACTACTATTATTATGATTATTATTATCACTAATTATTAATATTATTATTTTTATTTATTAAAATTTAAAAATTGATTAAGCACTAATCCAACATCCTACGGCCTCTGCCGCCCACCATCCATGGCCCCCCATCTGACCCATCACCACCACCCCTCCATGTCCCACCCCTTGCGGACCCCCACCCCCTACGGTGCCACTCCTCCAAAACTTGTCGTAGCCCCCACCCTTTTGCAGCACCCCTCTGTCGCCCACCATCGTGCCCGTGGCCCCCCACCCATCTCGTCACCACGCCCATGGCCCCCCACCCCATGCGGCACCCCATCCCTACGACCGCCCACCCTACAGCCGACACCCACCCTCCGTACCCTACCGCCACCACCATGAAGAAAATCCTGATTTTTCGGTCCAGGTTCATTCAGATCTGATCAGATCAAGAGATATATTTCAAAAAAATTTTCTCTTTGATTTGTATCAGATCTGGGATGTTTCAGATCTGATTCTTATTATTTTAATAAAATAAAATAAAAATAAATTAAATCAAATTTAATTTACCTAATTTGGGTAATCCAATTATCCGTTGATGATCCTGTATGCAGCGAAAGGTTCTAGATCTAGCCACGTAAGCGCCTAGCCTCTACCGATATCCACTTGGGCTTGATCTGGAGATCCTTTTTATCTCTATCACGTCTCCAAAAATCAGATTTGGATCTGATCTGGAGGATCTTCAAAACTCCTTTTGAAGATCAGCAGTCATCCTTTACAGTAGCGCAGCCTTCTAGCTTTCAGTCACCTTTCTTTGATCTGGATTGCACCAAACAAGGTCCAAAACTCCTTTTGGACATGGAGAGGAGAGGGAGAAGGTGAGTTTGGCATGGAGGAAGAGGGGAGAGGCGGCCTTGGGGCATGGGGTCTCTCAAACTTAATCTGAGTTGGGCGCAGGGTCTTATTTATAGACTGTCTGTGATCCAACTTCTCTTCTTCCCAACCAATCATAACTCTTTGTGAAATCAGATCTAAATCTGATTGGTGGGAATAGAGTCCCCTAGATTCCTCCTTAGAGGATGCCTAAGATCAGTCAAAGTTGATTCTTAGGAGAACTCTAATTAGAATCCAAAAAGGAGATGGAGTCCTTGTCCAACAAGGACTCCTAGGCGCCTCCAACTTTGGGCACACGCCTAGGGTGGCGTGCGCCCTCTTTCTTGCCAGGTTCTGGTAGGGAGATAGGCCCCCACCAGCTCTCCAATAGGTGCATGACATGTGGTCAAAAGTCAAAGTATCAATGGTCAACATTTGACCAGTCAAAGGTAGACTTTTGACTAAAGTCAAAGAACAAGAAATGGCAGGTGACAAAATGGCAGGTAATGTTCTACAAAATAAGACAACCTTTTCTAACTTGGACAACCTCCAGTCAGACCATATGAAGGCTCTTGATTGAGCACAAACTCCTTTTGGCTCAGACAGGACAACTTATTTATGATAGCAAAAGAAGAACGTTAGGCTCAATCGAGTGGCTAGCACGATTTCCTTGAACATAATTGAATCTCATTCAATCAATTGAACTAGACCAGTTTAATTGATGATCACGAGATTCAAACCTTTGTTTGTGTGACCCAATTAGGTTCAGTTCTATATGGTAATGGGAATTATGTAATAATCTCTATCATCGACATCATCGAAACTCCTTTCGATGGATATCAGAAACTCTTCTAAATTCGAATAGCTAAAATGATCGATCATCTAAACTCATTCTAATTGCTCCCAAAATCCACCATGACCACTAGCAAGCTATATGGTGGCAACCCATCAGAGCTGAATGCGAACCTCTTGGTGCAGCTACCTGTGTGATTAAGTTCTTCTATCTTGAGCCTCGATCAGTATTAGGTTAAGGTAAACTCGTCAAACCTAGTCTCTGTCATATGATGTAAATCATTCGATTGAGTCCGATGTGAAAATCTAAATAGAAACTCTTTCTAATTATTTACTCTGCCATGGCCATGGACTTCTGGACTTGATTCTCATGATTATCATAGGGCTGCTCCTCTACCACCGAGGTAGATAGATTCCATCTTGATGCCATCCAGTTCCTACAATGAACATGCTATAGCCAACATACACCTCAGGATTCCATATGGCTAGGAGATCGAGTTAATGGTGTAGTCAAACTATAACACCCTCAAGGTGAACTGCGATGCACCTTAGGTCAAAGAACCAGACACACTACTGTAGCATCGAGTCAGTCATTGACGAGAAGGTAGACTCCCTAATGACTACTCGATGTGGTCATGCTTAGTGCCCTCGTTCTCTAACGAGTACCTGTACTCTCGCTCTGGTGTCCCCACATCGTAGACTTAAGACTCATCTACTAAAGAAAAGCGATTGTACACCAACCTTCCAGATCAATCACCATCCTCGTGATGATCCTATGGTCGGGAGCATTTTATGAGTTAACAATGATTATTCATGTCTTAAATTTTCAACTCTTGAAAATATGAATTATCATTACCATTAACTCAAAGAATGTATCACAGACACTAAATACACATATGTGATAGAAAATAACCCATTTTATTCATTATAGTCAAAATTATAATTTTGTCTCTAGAAGTGTATTACAAGTGTCAGCCAATTCTGGCTTCTAGGGCACATATATCTAACAATCTTTCACTTATCCTAAAGCTAATTGGCTACAAGTCTAAGTCCCATTTTCTCAAGGTGGGCTTCGATTTTCTGCTGGCCCAACGGCTTTGTAAGTGGGTCTACCATATTATCTGTGGAGTTGACTCTCTTGACCTCGACATAACCCTTCTCAAGGTAATCGCGGATGAGGTGGTATCGCCGCTCAATATGCTTGGATTTTTGGTGAGACCTCGGCTCCTTAGCAAGGGCTATGGCGCCATTGTTGTCGCAGTATAGAGGAATGGCATTTGATGGCATTACTCTGATTTCTGCAGCAAACTTCTTATACCAGAATGCTTCCTTCGCAGCCTCTGATGCAGCGATATATTCTGCTTCCATGGTGGAATCTGCTATCACCATTTGTTTGGAACTCTTTCAACTGACAGCACCACCATTGCACACAAACAGACTCCCAGATGTCGATTTTCGATCATCTATATCGGATATGAAATCTGAGTCTGTGTATCCCTGGACTTGGAGTTCTCCATTACCAAAGACCAACATCATATCCTTAGTCTTCTTAAGTACTTAAGGATACATTTCACAGAAGTCCAGTATTCTTCACCTAGATTTGACTGATATCTGCTTGTGACACTCACAGCATGGGCTATATCAGTCGTCTACATAGCATGGCATACATGAGGCTCCCTATTGAGTAGAAGCATAAGGGATCTTGCTCATGCGTTCTATTTCCTCAGGTGTGCTGGGGCAATCTTCTTGGAAAGATGAATACCATGTCTGATGGCGTATTAATCCCCTCTAGAGTTTTCCATATACTAAACCTCTTTAGTACTTTCTCTATGTACATCTTCTGTGAACAGTCCTACATCCTATTCGTCTATCCCTATTGGACCTTAATTCCTTAGAATAAAGGATGCTTCGCCTAGGTCTTTCATGGAGAATTCCTTGGACAAACCATAATTTGACTGTTGTCATCAATGGGAATCATCATTTCCAATAAGGAGCATGTCATCCACGTACCATTACGAGGAAGACAACAGCACTCCCATTGAGCCTTTTGAAACCAACAACACGTTCTCTTCATTTTTGATGAAAACCAATGGTTTTGATCACATCAATTGAAACGAGTGTTCTAGCTCCAAGATGCTTGCTTAAGTCCATATATGGACCTTTGCAGCTTGCAAATCCTTGATGATCAGTTATCACTGGATGTGAAACCTAGCAGCTAATCCATATAGATATCTTCCTCAAGAATATCCATTTAAGAACGCTGTTTTTCAAACGTCCATTTGCATATTTCGTAATTGAAATAGGCCTGCGGCAAACGGGCAAGCAATGTGCGGATGGTTTTCAAGCATAGCCACTAGGGAAAAGGTATCCTGATAGTCAATGCCTTCACGTGACTATAATCTTTTGCCACTAGTCTAGCCTTGAATGTCTCCATATTCCCATCTGCACCAATCTTTCTCTTGAAGATCCATTTACACCCAATAGGTACTATACCTTCTGGTGGATCTACCAAGGTCCAGACTTGGTTTGAGTGCATCGAGTCAATTTCTGACTGCATTGCCTCTAGCCATTTCTCGGAGTCGATATCTGATATCGCCTCATTGTAGGTTTTGGGATCATCACTATGAGCACCATTACCTACGAGGAACATTTTCTTTACTTTCTCTGAAATAATACCTAAGTATCTCTCAGGGGGATGGCAAAAACTCTTTCCGATTACGAGGTGGAGGAAGTAGTGTTCTTATTGGTTAACCTGATTTGGTTCCAATTTGTCCTTGCTCGTTGTACTTGTGAGACTTTCTCATCAAGCTAATCTGCTTTCCAATGCTGCTATCTTGAATAAACTATTTTTTCAAGAAAGATGGTATGTCAACTCAACAATCACATTGTGGTCTTCTGGAATTGTAGAAATAGTATCCTAATGACTCTTTAGGATATCCTATGAATCAAGCTCTAAAGGACCTAAACTCTAACTTATCCGCTTGTTGTCTTTTGACGTGAGCTGGACAAACCCAAATTCTGAGATGACTCGGACTTGGTTTCTTACCATGCCATATCTCATACGGTGTGGTAGGAATGGTTTTAGAGGGAACCCTATTCAGTAGATAAATTGAAGTTAACAATGAGTGTTCCCAAAGGAAATCAGGAAGGTCTGTGAAGCTCATCATGGATCGAACCATATCTAATAGGATCTGATTTCTCCGTTCTGAAATCCTATTGAGTTGAGGTGTTCCTGGTGGAGTCCATTGAGAGACTATGCAATTTTTCTTTAAATAGTCTAGGAATTCTCGGCTAAGGTATTCACCTCCTCAATCTGATCGAAGAACCTTAATGGATTTTTTCGTTTGTTTTTCTACTTCATGTCTGAATTCTTTGAACTTTTCAAACGCTTCAGACTTGTGTCTCATAAGATACACATATCCATACCTAGACAGATCATCAGTAAAGATAATGAAGTAGACAAAATTGCCTCTAGCCGCACAGTCAATGGGCCACACATCTGTATGTACAGGGCAAGAGATCTGTGGCCCTCTCCCACATGTCCAACAAAAGGGAGTTTAGTCATTTTGCCTTGAAAGACAAGATTCACAAGTTGGATATGACTTGAAAGTCAATGGACTCAATAGCTCATTTTTCTCCAATTTATTGATCCTATCTTCTACTATATGACCTAATCTCAGGTGCCATAGATATCTGTCGTTTGGACTATCCTTAGGTCGTTTTGGCATTCACATTATGCGTCGATAGTTAAGAATAGGTACGTCAATATGTACGCTGAATAAAGATCATTAATAAGGAAACCATTGTAATATTTTATTTCTTTCATAAAGAATGTTACAATGAATCCTTAAAGAAAGTAATCACATAGCCTTCTTGTGCTAAGCATGAAACAGAAATCAAATTCCTGCTAGCTGCAGGCACACAATAACAGTCTTTCAAAACTAAGTCTAAACCAGATGGTAATTGAAGAGGGTATATTTCCACGGCTACTGCAGCAACACTCTTGCTCCATTACCGAGCGCATAGGATCATGTCTCCATCCCCTCAACCTCCCTGCTATCCCTCAAGATCCTGCATCTGGAAGTGCATAGATGAGCACTAGAACACCAGAGTCAACGTCACCCAACTGGATCAGAGAAATTGTAAGGTTAAGACTTAATAACGAGCAAATACCTCCAGAGGACCCTTCCTTCTTATTTTTCAGGATGGCCAGATTAAGTAGGACAGTTCGCTTCAATGGCCGTTGCTGTTGCAGATGGAAAACAACTTTCGCTTTGACATCGGCCCTTTTTTTTGGTTCTGCCTTCCTCTCTTTGCTTCCTTCGCCACCTTCTGCTTCTTTTTGCAGAACTTCTTTTTTCTTTCCAAAGACTTTCTTTTGGAAGAAGTTCATTCTATAGCAAGAACTTGAGCCTTTAGAACCTTTAATAGAAAGCTCAGCGTACCAGCAATATTCATTAATTTGGCCAAGGAATTTTGGAAGTTTATGCAATGTGGTAATTCATAATGAATTGCCCATGATGCAATTAAGTTAAGGATTGCAGAAATAATATCATTCTGTAGGTTCAAGCCTAACTTCACACCAAGCTTCTCAAGCCTTCCATGTCCTTGAATCATTGTCAGACAGTGATTCTTGGACTGACTGCCCATCTACGGCATCTTAGCCTAAAAGTCATTTTTCGTGACTTGATACTTGGCTACGCGAACTCTGTTCACACACAAACTCTCTGCCTGGTGAGCCAACATTTTGGTGAGCAGTCCCCGATATCCTCAATGGTTGTGTGCTGGGAGCTCACCAGACATCGACCCAACATTGTTAATATCTGGCCTTATTATTTCGGTCTATCCATTTTTTTCAAGAGATGCTCTCTGTTCCAATGGATGGATGGGCTGGGTAAGGTGGGAGGGTCCTGGTCCAGTACATGGCTTAACTTCTCGAGAACCCAAAACATTTTGTAGTTCTGAGCCAATCATTATAATTTGGTCCGGTCAGTCTAATGTGTGTCCAGGATACATGCTCATGGATTGGACGCAGATCATTTTTCTGTAGAGAGTCAAAGATTCTAGGTTAAGATATTATAATTTTGACTTGAACCCATTTGTTAAGATTTTATTTTTTAAATAAATTAAGCTTCCACTATTTTCTTGGATCCCTACACCTCCGTCTGTAAGAGATACGAAAATCTCCACGATTAAATGATTTCTAGTGGATGGTGTGGTCGTTAACCAATGACTCATCACCTCACCTAAAACAGTTATTGGTGATGGGTTAAGCCAATCGAGTGAACAACTCTTGTTCAATGATTCTCTAATCATGGTGCACCCAATACAATGGTCATTCTAATTCCATTGAATCTCACCGTATCCGGAAATATGATCCACTAAACCTTAGTTTAGTCAGACCCCCATTTGCATAGATTGGGTTTCCTAATTGGAGTCCATCGTAATCCCAAAATATTGAGCCCAACTAATCCTCCAGGCCCATAGCATCCAATGCCTACTAGACATGGTTGCATCTTTTCGGTGCAATTGAGCCACTGTATCCAGCCGAGAATAATCAACCCTGGGAAGGGCCCGCACGTCTACAATGGTGGAAGACCTCGGACTTAATCTTTTCTTAGGAAGAATTGATTCAGTTCTCATTAAACTAGGCTTGTCATATTCACAACAATTATGACTAACCTAGTGGCATGGGTTAGCTCGGATTATTGACCACTTCAGATCAGAACTGTGTCAACAGATATGGCCAGGTAAGTGAGACCGATGGAAGGAATATGCCATTAACTCGTACAAGAACGTATTCAGATCGAGTAGCTTCCAATTAAAAACCAGTCGGTCGTATGTGTCAAACTTACCTTAGACACCAAATTATTGAGTCAGAACCAATTGGGTTAGCCTACAATCCAAACTCTAACCTCTGAGCCTAATTAGGTCTTGCTTGATCGTGACTCAATCTTAACCCAGACTTAATCCTATTAGGCCGATCAATTTAAGCATTGTTGATCCCATCTAAGCAACTCTTGATTCGGTTTGATCAACTGCTTAGACCTAATTGAGCTACCCAAAGCCCGAACCCAGTATTATGAATATTCTTAGATCTAAAATTCCTCATTTTAGACCTAATTGATATTCCATAATCTTGATTTTTAATTTAAGTAGGGTTCGTAAACAAAATATGCACAATAAATCCTAGGGTTTCAGGATCTAGGTTTTGCAGAAAGTAAGTTTTGGATTTCTGATTAAGGAGACGAACAAATGCAGCACCCTATATATATAAGAACAGCCCATCCAAATGGAAGAGAGGGCCTTTAAACTCTTTTTCGGTTCTTATATGGACGGCCAAGAGGAACGCCTTAATCAGAGAACAGCAATACTACAAAAATAGTTTTAGCATCTATATCATATAATCTCATCATAAAATCAAGATCTAAACATGGCATATTTTGCATACATCTCATGTATCGAATCATGCATGTTTTTAATCTAAATTATCTCATAATAATCTAAAAAATTAGATTTAATTTGTTTCATCAAAATAAACTCTAATACTAGATAATATGGTAGAACTATTCTACAACTAGTCTAGACATGTATCAATCATATCTCATATGATGTTAAAATTAAATAATTTTATTTGCTATTTTTTAGATGTTATTATAATACTTATAATATCAAAAAATAATAAATAAAAGGATCTAAAATATGATTTAATCAGATTAAATCAAAAATATGTAAGACTATTCTATTTTAGAACTAGTCATGCATATTTTCTAATCTTAGATCCAAATCATTTAATTTTAATTTTTTCTGATTTCAGATCTGATCACATCTCATGTGACATCTGAAATTACTTATTTTCTATTTAAAATAAATTTAAAATTAGATCTAAACAATTTAGAACCTTGGCTCTGATATCAGTTGAAGGAAAATCCTGATTTCCCGGTCCAGGTTCGTTCAGATCTGATCATATCAAGAGATATATTTTAAAAAAAAAATTATTTGATCTATATTAGATTTGAGATATTTTAGAATTAATTATTATTATTTTAATAAAATAAAATAAATATAAATTAAATCAAATTTAATTTACCTGATTTGGGTAATCCAATTACCCGTTGACGATCCTATATGCAACGGAAGGTTCTGGATCTAGCCACGCAAGCGCTTGGCCTCTACCGGTATCCACTCAGACTTGATCTGGAGATCCTCTTCTTTTCTATCAGATCTCTAAAAATTAGATCTGGAGGATCTTCAAAACTCCTTTTAAAGATCGGTAGTCATCCTTTGCAGTAGTGCAGCCTTCTAGCTTTTAGTCGCCTTTCTTTGATCTAGATTGCACCAACCAAGGTCCAAAACTCCTTTTGGACGTGGAAAGGAGAGGGAGAAGGTGAGTTTGGCATGGAGGAAGAGGGGAGAGGCAGCCTTAGGGTGTGGGGTTTCTCAAACTCAATCTAAGTTGGGTGCAGGGTCTTATTTATAGACTGTCTGTGATCCAACTTCTCTTCTTTCCAACCAATTACAGCTCTTTGTAAAATTAGATCTAAATTTGATTGGTGGGAATAGAGTCTCCTGGATTCCTCCTTAGAGGGTGCCTAAGAGCAGTCAAAGTTGATTCTTAGGAGAACTCTAATTGGAATCCAAAAAGGAGATGGAGTCCTTGTCCAACAAGGACTCCTAGGTGCCTCCAACTTGGGCACACGCCTAGGGTGGTGTGCGCCCTCTTTCTTGCTAGGTTCTGGTAGGGGAACAGGCCCCCACCAACTCTCCAATAGGTGCGTGACATGTGGTCAAAAGTCAAAGTATCAATGGTCAACATTTGACCAGTCAAAGGTAGACTTTTGACCAAAGTCAAAGAACAAGAAATGGCAGGTGACCAAAAATGGCAGTAAATCTTAACAAATAAGACACACCTTTTTCTGACTTGGACAACCTCCAGTCAGACCATATGAAGCCTCTGATTGAGACAAACTCCTTTGGCTCAGATAGGACAACTTATATTTATGATAGCAAAAAGAGAACGTTAGACTCAAATGAGTATTATGCACGATTTCCTTGAACCTAATTGAATTCTCAATTCAAATCAAATTGCAACTAGACGTTCAATTGTATGATCACCAGATTTAAACCTTGTTTGTGTGACCCAGTTAGGTTCAGTTCTATAATGGTATGGGATATGTCATGATCTCTATCATCGACATCATCGAAACTCCTTTCGATGGATCAGAACTCTTCTAATTCGAACAGCTAGAATGATCGATCATCTAAATCATTCTAATTGCTCCCAAAGATCCACCAGTGACAACCGAGCAGTATATGGTGGCAACCCATCAGAGCTGAATGCGAACCCTTGGTGTAGGCTACTGTGTGATTAAGTTCTTCTAGTCTTGAGCATCGATCAGATTAGGGTTAAGGTAAACTCATCAAACCCTAGTTCTCTATCATATGATGTAATCATCGAATTCGAGTCCGATGTGAAAATCTAAAATAGAAACTCTTTCTATTATTTCACTTCTGGCCATGGTATGCGATCTTCTGGACTGATTCTCATGATTATCATAGGGCTGCTACCTCTACCACCGAGGTAGATAGATTCCATCTTGATGCCATCCAGTTCCTACAATGAACATGCTATAGCCAACATACACCTCAGGGTCCATATGGCTAGGAGACCGATAATGGTGTAGTCAAACTATAACACCCTCAAGGTGAACTGCCGATGCACCTCAGATCAAAGAAACCAACACACTATGCGCATCGAGTCAGTCATTGACGAGAAGGTAGAACTCCCTAATGACTACTCGAGGTGGTCACGCTCAGTGCCTCATTCTCTAACGAGTACCCTGTTAATCTCGCTCCAGTGTCTCCAATTGGTAGACTTAAGATCTCATCTACTAAAGAGCAAACGATTGTACACAACCTTCCGAATCAATCACCATCCTCGTGATGATCCTATGATCGGGGGCATTTTATGAGTTAACAATGATTATTCATGTCTTAAATTTTTAACTCTTGAAAATATGAATTATCATTACCATTAACTCAAAGGATGTATCACAGACACTAAATACACATATGTGATAGAAAATAACCCATTTTATTCATTATAGTCAAAATTATAATTTTGCCCCTAGAAGTGTATTACAAGTGTCAGCCAATTTTGGCTTCTAGGGCACATATATCTAACACACCAACCATCGCACGGAAATACCCATGGCCCCCAACCCATCTCGTCACCACCGTCCCATGGCCCCCCACCTTCTATAGTCGGCACCCACCCTCCACACCTTGCCGCCTGCCATCGGCCATTGCATGGAAACACCCGCGGCCCCCCGACGATCGAAAGACAACAAAAAAAAATTATTGTCGGTTCAAGGACTTGATAGTGGCAGTGACAATGGTGGTGGCAACGATGGCAATAATGACGGCGGCAATGATAGCGGTAACGATGGCGGCATGAAGGTGATAGTGGGAGACCCGATCTTTGGCTGATGGAAGCCAAGGAGGATGGGGAGAGAGAGGATGAGGGGGCGAGAGTGGGTTTCAGGAGAGCAAGAGTGGGTTTCATGTGCATGTAGTGGGAGGAGATATTTAAAGGCCTTTAGCAATAGGGTTTTAGTAACACAAATTTCATTGCTAAAATGCTTATTAGCAACAGAAAGTGTTGTTTCGTCGCTAATAATTCTCATTAATTATTTTTTCAAAAAAATTTCTTTCTCCAAAAAACATTAAAATATTTGATAAAATTATTTATGATGGAATTAGAATTTACATCATAAATAATAATTATTTATGATAAAAAATTTTCATCATAAATAATTTTTCATAAATAAATAATTTAAAAAATTAAGAAAAAGATGAGAATATTTATGATGAAAATATTCCATCATAAACAAAAATTATTTTTGACATAAAATTATTTTACATCATAAATAATTTATATTTATGATGAAATATTTTTATCATAAATATTTTTCATAAATAAATAATTTATAAAATTAAAAAAAGGATGAGAATATTTATGATAGAAATTTTTCATAGAAATTTTCCATTGCAAATAAAAACTATTTGCAATGGAAAATGATTTTATGTCGTAAATAATTTTTATTTGCAATGTAATATTTTCATCGTAAATAATTTTGATAAATAAATAATTTAAAAAAAAGATGAGTATATTTGCGATGAAAATTTTTGGTCTTAAATAAAAATTATTTATGACATAAAGTAAGTTTTCATCATAAATAATTGTTATTTGTGATGGATAGTTTCCATCACCAATAATCTTTGATACATAAAAAATATAAATAATTAAAAAAGGTTAGATTTTTTATGATAAAAATTTAAAAAGAAAAGAGCAAAAATACACTATGCATGGTTGATACGACAGGGTTAAGCGGTGCAAGTGCATCTACTATTAGCTAGCCTATGGGCAAATTAATTTTTTCAAAAATTAGTAATTTTTTAAAAAATTATTATTCTTTAAATATAAGATAATTTTAAAATTTAAAGTTCATCTTCATCATTTATTATTTAAGTAATTATCATACGAGTATCATCACAAAAGAACATCTCGATCTGGTAGCTCTAGCTTTATAGATCGATAAAATTTGATTTCGATGGTCACGAATGATCGCATGATGATCTGATAGATAAAAATTATCGATGGATCTAAAAATTTATAATAATAATCTTTATGATATTTATAGTATACTATCAAAATTTTACTACAATCGGATATCATTATCATGGTTAATTTAGTACGGAATAATTTCAATCATTAAATAAAAAAGAGTGATCAAATGGCCAAACAGCATCCGATTAAGATGATTTTTTAGAAAATAATCTTTGCTACTAGTTTGATCATTTATACGATGATGATTATAAAATTTAAACTACACATATATGAACAATCCAAAACTACATGTCTCTTGATATTTATTCTAAAGGTCCTTAAGTAATTATACTTATATTTTTGTAAGATCTTCTTAACATGGATGGCTCATATACATATATTTTGAATTTTATGATCACCATCATATAAATAATAAAAGTAGTAGCAAAGATCATTATCTAAAATATCACCTTAATCGGATACTATTTGGGCTTTTGATCACTTATTTTTCATTTAAAGATTCAAATCATCCCATGATAAATTGACCATGATAATGATATCCGATTAAAGTAAAATTTTGATAGTTCTCTACAAATATCGTAGAGATCATCATTGCAAAATTTTAGATTTATCGATGATTTCTATCTATCAGATCATCATACAGTCGTTCGTAACCATCAAAATCAAATTTTATCGATCTACATAGCTAAATCTATTAGATCAAAATGATATTTTGTGACGATGCTCTCATGATAATTACTTAAATAATGAACGATAAAGATGATCTTTAAATTTCAAAATTATGTAATATTTAAAAATATATATATATTTTAAAAAATACTAATCTTTAAAAAATTAAAAAAAATATTAATTTGCTTACGGACTAGCTAACAGTAGATGTGCTCGCACCTCTCAATCCTATCACATCGATCATGCATGGCATATCTTTTTCCTTTTTTATTTTTAAAATAGTCCATATTTTTTTAAATTTAAAATTTTGGTTAAATATTTATGATAAAAACTTTTCATTATTAATAACTAATTATTTATGATGCAAATATAATTTTTATTATAAATAATCATGCCTGTTTGAGGTAAACCCACTCCTATCAAAGTTCAGCCTAATGACTGGCCCCGGGATAACCCCGGATGGTAGTATCGAGCATGACAGAACTACTAGTATGAATTATTACTCTAGTTAACCCCAAGGTGGATGACCTTCAATCTATTGGGTGATCTTAGCTATCGCATAGGTTAACTCCAAAACCCGCAAGGCATCACGTGCCTTACTTGGGCAAACTTGAATTGTGAAAGCAGCCACTTAGATGGTTAAAATGCTAAGTATCCACCTCCTGGGTAGTCCAGTCTAGCCAATCTAGAAGCTAGCCGAACTTCTTTCCAATCAAATCTCCTTCAAACCAAATCTCACCATTGTGGATTGGATCTCATAGACCATCAGAGTTTTCCTTCAGATGAACTTCTATATCTCATTGAAGATGACAAATCTAGGCACTCCTATATCTAGAATTTTAAGTATGCAAGCCAGAGTTAACAAAAGGACTTCGACATCAAATTAAGCCAAAACTTCTCTCCAAAAGAACCCAGCCACTATCCTAAATCAATGAATCTACCATCCTTATCAACCTCCAATCCAGAACAATTGTTTAGTTACAGACGACCTTGAAGGCAATCGAACCTCAGAGAAGCAGTTGAGACTCACCAAAATGTTCTAATTACGACCACCTATCCCAACTACCAGCCAACTCTTGATCCGATCGAACTCCTTCTAGTGGCCAACTGGACTCCGCCTGGATGAACTCCTTCAAACCTTCCAATTGTCAGGCAAGCTCCTTCCAATGGCCATCCAGTCGAACTCCTTCCAGTCGCTAGGCAAGCTCCTTCCAATTGATCTCCATCCGATCGAACTCCTTCTAGTCGCTAGAAGGATCTTGGCATTTACAAAAGTTCAACTCCCAATACAACAAATATCAGTCAACATGCAGACAATGTCGAAGAAGTCTGAACTTCTCCTGAATTGCTGTAATGTGAAGTTTTTGACTGACTATAGTTGTTCCATCCAAACTCCGACTATTAATTTTCAACAGATTGGTACATCACGACAACAAACACCATATTCTCCATAACAAACTCCACGTGGCTCCAAATAACCCACTATCAGATAGTTATGGCTATCATCATTAGTTTATTACAAGCTCCGTCTATATAAGAAACTCTCTAAATATATTTTTTCTAGAAGCTAAAAACTCTACTAAAACTCCCTAAGTGCTTCATTTCTGTTAACAGAGAGTTAACTTGACCATCGAAGGGTCTTGCTAGAGCAACCCCACCTTAGATTCAGACTTCTTTTATAGGTCCCAGTGGTAATCGCACCTTCCCTAACTTCAGCACTTTCTGGCATCCATAATTTTCTGCACCAATAGAGTTGGTGCTCAAAAGAGGGGTACCTTTTCTGATCCCTTGTTCTTAAAGGAGTGCTTAGTGAAATTTCTTCTCTACTTCAACTTCTTCTTTTCTGATCAGCTCTACAAGATGTCGCCCAAGAAGGCATCAACCAGATGATCAATTGCCTCCACTGCCAGATCTCACCTAGATCTACCTGCTCCAACTTCATCTCCAATACCCTAGGCTTCTTTACCGACAGTAGTGGTGGACGTGGAGCAGTTCAACATATTGAACCAGCAGGTCAAAGGCCTCACAGAAGTAGTGCAGGCCATGCAGCAGCATCCGACATCGGTTTAGCCAAAAAGAGCTTCACCAGAATACTAGGATCTAGTGTTAGGATGGCCCACTTGGGCTAGTCATTCGGTGACCCCTAGAAAGAAAAAGTAGAAGGTGGAGAGCCCTTGTTCTGATCATGACTCCACCCCTGGAGGATCCTTGACTCCATTCTGTCAGAAGATCCTTAGGATCTATGATCAAGAGGATCTTCTAGATCAGAGATTCCAAGAAATAAATTGATGGATTGAGAAACTCTGCCATGCTCCCTCCATCCATGGTGATGATATCTGCACCAACCCTCCTTTCTTTTAGTGAATCATGCAGGAGTCCATCCTGTCCAACTTCAAGCTCTCTCAATTCGAGAGCTATGATGGAATCACTGATCCAGTCGACCATCTTGAGGTCTTTCAGATCATGATGCTACTCCATGGTGCACCAGATGCCATTCTATGCTAAGCTTTTTCATTTATCCTAAAGGAAGCAGCGAAAAACTGATACCCAAACCTTAAGCCAGGTACGATTTTATCTTTTGATTAAATGAGCCATCAGTTTGTGGCTCATTTCGTAAGTAGTTGATGTCAAAGGCGAGGCTCAGACTCCCTCATCAACATAAAGTAGAAGAAAGGGGAGTCCATCCAAATTGAAAAAATAAAAAAAATTAATTTGCCCATGGGCTAGCTAATAGTGGAAGCCCTTACACCGCTTAACGCCATTACGTCGGCCATGCACATCATATTTTTGCCTTTTTTTATAAAACTTTTCATCACAAAAAATCCAATCTTTTTTAATTATTTATATTTTTGTATCTATGGATAATTATTTGTGATAGAATATGAATTTTCATCATAAATAATATTTGTTTGCAATGGAATACATTTTTCATCATAAATAATACTTATTTACGATGAAATAATTTTCATCATAAATATTCTTAGTTTTTTTTAATTTTTTAAATTATTTATAAATGAAAAATTATTTATGATGGAAATTTTTTATCATAAATAATTATTATTTATAATAGAATTTTATTTTCTATCATAAATAATATTTATTTGCAATGTAATATTTTCATCACAAATATTCTCATTTTTTTTTTAATTTTTTAGATTATTTATTTATAAAAAATTATTTGCGATGGAAATTATCATCACTAATAATTATTATTTATGATGAAATTTATTTTTCATCATAAATAATTTTATCAAATATTTTAAATATTTTTTAAAAAAAAGTTTTGAAAAAATAATTAGTGAGAATTATTAATGATGAAAAATTATTTTTCATCTCTAATAATACTTTTAGCGATGAATTTGCAATGCTAAAAAGTCATCGTTAAATAATCTTTAAATATCTTCTCCCACTACGTTCACACAAAACCCCCTCATCTTCTCTCTACCCCAGTCGAAATCCACTCTCGCCCCCTCCCTCATCTTCTCTCTCCCTCTCATCCTTGGCTTCCATCAGCCAACAACCTGGTCCCCCATTGCCACCATCATTGCCATCGCTGTTGTTGCTGCCATTATCACTGCTGTCGTTGCTGCCACTGCTGTCGTTGATGGTAATTTTTTTTGGTTTTCTTTCGATAGTCCGGGGGGTCGTAGGTGTTTTCATGAGATGGTCGATGGCAGGCGATGGGGCGTGGAGGGTGGGTGCTGGCTGCAGGGGGTGGGGGTGCATGGGGTGGGGGCCGCTGGATGGTGGTGATGAGACCATGGGTTGGGGGCCACGGGTTGTTCTATGCGATGGTCGGTGGCGGACGATGGGGCACGAAGAGTGGATGCTGGTTGCAAAAGGTGGGGGGCTGCGTGGGGTACGGGGCCACAAAGTGGTGGTCATAGGATGGGTTAGGGTGCCACGTGCACCGATGGTGGGTGGTGGAGGGGCGTCGGGATGGGTTGGGGGCCGTGGGCATTGGTGGTGGGTGGTGAAGGGGCATCGCAGAGGGTGGGGGTCGTGGCACTAGTGGTGGGCAGCGGAGGGGTGCCGTAGAGGGAGGGGGCCGCGACGATGTTCGAAGAAATTTATTTTAAATTTTAATAAATAATAAAAATAAATATAATAATAATAATAATAATACTAATAATAGTAATAATAATCATAATAATTATGTTAATAATAATAGTAAAAATAGTAATAATAATATTAATAATAGTAATAGTAGTAGTAAGAATAATAATAATAATAACTAAAATAATAATAATGAGATTATTGATTTTAAGCATGATTGCGTGCGGCCAGTTGTAGATGATCATTTATGCTCATATTTCAACGAGTATCGGCATCGCATTCATCACCATTGGTATGCTGTAGTGCATGACTAGGGAGTGGAGGCAGTGCGACAGTGACCATATGATAGCATCAGTATCGAGGACTAGGCTATCATATGCCGCATGTACGAGGATCTACCATATCAAGTAACTTTCTTTTATTTAAAATTTAATAATTAAATTATTTATTTTTAAATTTAGTTACTTACTAACTAATTTGAATGTTAACTATGCCGGATTGATGTGCCAAAAATATCTCGAATCGGGCAAGATAGATAGTTTCGCATTGTGGGGATTTCATATCATTCGCTCACCATATGGAGCAGATGGTAAGTAATTTTTATTTATCATATTTTAACTCTTTAACTATTTAAAAAAATATATTAATTATTCTCAAATTATAAAGAGATGTAGATAGTGGTGGGCTTTCTGGTAGGATCGAGATCTACCAGCAGACCCATCAGTAATGATCAAAGGACTGGATGGTCGGGAGCCAGGAGCTTTACGTAAATTTTTTCAACTATTTTTTTTATTGATATTTTGATTTTCAATACAAACTTAGAATAGCTATAACTTTAATTCTTAGGATCGTATGGTAGACATTAGATCCCAACCTATCCCAGAGGGCTCAACCGCACCCACAAATGATGAGATCTGTGATTAGATGCTTGGTACGAGACCCTATTATGTTAGGGGGCTAGGGCATGGGATCATAGCTCCTACATCTTCATACTCATCCAAGGTTGTCATCCATGCTGCCTGCGATGCTCGATTGATGGAGATATAAAGATAGACTGCTGAGGATCGACATCGGACTGCTGAGTTGACTGCATGCGTCAATGAGTACTAGCTGTTCCAGTCGTAGATCATGGAGTGAATGATGCAGATGGAGCAGATGATGCAGCTGATGAGGCAGTAGCAAGCCGATCTGAGCTCCTCTGAGTGCTTCCCTTCTTCAGCCCATTCCTCTTCTCTAGATATTATCGATACTTGATGGTCGGTGATCTATTTTCTCCTATTTTTACTTTTATTTTGGATCTTTTGTATTTATATACCAAAAGATACTTTCTGTAATGAAATACTTTTTATATAATGAAATGATGAAATTTATTATGGATAAAATGATCAAATTTATTTATAAATTTTTTATTTAAATTTTATAAATTATAAATATATTAGAAATATATAATATATTTATTTATAATTTTTTTAAAAAATAATTTATGATGTAATTATTTGTGATGAAAACTTTACATCATAAATACAAATTATTTATGATAAAAAATTTTATCATAATTAAATTTATTTATGAAGAAAAAAATTTATCAAAAATAAGATAATTATTTATGATGGAAATATTTCATCATAAATAAATTTTTTATTTTTGATGATTATTTTATTAAAAAAATTTATTTATGATGAAAATGTTTGGTTTTCATTGCAAATATTTTTATCATAAATAATTTAATCAATAAAAAAAATTTCTGACAAAAAATTTTTATCGTAAAAAGTTTTTATTAGCAATGAAAATGGTCTTTTCATCGCTAATTATTATCTATGATCTCATTTTTTGCGACGAAGAATTAGCGATGAAATTTTCATCGCTAATAATTATTAGCAATGAAAATTTATTATTTACGACGAATATGTTGCATCGCAAAAAATAGGTTTTATTGTAGTGTATCTCAGAGCTGAATGATCTAAATAAATCATGATTTTTGATCCTAACAGATATGATCTAAACTTTTTTAGGATAAATACTATAGCTAGTAACTCTTTTTCAGTTGTGATATAATTCATTTATGCTTCATTCAAAGTTCTACTAGCATAATAGATCACTACGGAATATTTGTTTACCCTTTGGCCCAAAATAGCTTCTATAACAAAGTCTGAAGCATCACACATAATTTCAAAAGGTAGTGACCAGTTTGGAGGCTGAATGATTAGGGCTTTGGTCATAGCTTCTCTCAAAAATTCATAAGCTTTAAGACAATCTTCATCAAAGTTAAAAGAAATATCCTTGGCTAGTAGATTACATAGAGGACAAGAAATCTTAGAAAAGTCTTTGATGAAGCGACGATAGAATCCTATATGGAAAGAAAGGATAGAATTTGTTTGACAAAAGTAAGTGGAGTTAGTTTAAAAATTAGGTCAACTTTTGCTTTATCAATCTCAATCCCTCTCTTAGGCACTGTATATTCTAACACAATCCCTTCTTGAACTATGAAGTGGCTCTTTTTCCATCTTAAAACTAAATTAGCCTTAATACATTGTTGCAATATTCTCTTCAAATTATTGAGGTAACTCTCAAAAGATTCTCCAAAGATTGAAAAATCATTCATGAATATTTCTAAAAAATCTCCTATGATGCCCGAAAATATTAACATCTTGCACCTTTGAAAGGTTGCTGGTGCATTACACAGTCCAAAGGGCATTCTACAGAAAGCAAAGGTTCCATAGAGACATATGAAGATGGTATTTTCCTAGTCTCTAAGATAGATTGCAACTTGATTATATCCTGAGTATCCATCTAGAAAATAAAAATATTATTGGTCGGCTAGTCTCTCCAGGATTTGATCAATAAAGGGTAATAGGAAGTGATCTTTTCAGATGGCTGTATTGAGTTTCCTATAATCAATATAGATATGCCACCTAGTGGAAAGTTGCATTAGCACTAGGTTCCCATGGTTAGTGTGGACAACCGTGAGTCTGGATTTCTTTAGAACAACTTGTTGTGGTATCAACTCACTCTGATACCAATTATTGGGATATCAGCTGTTGGGATATCAGCTACTTTGATACCACTTATTAAGAATCTAGTACCAAATTATTATGATAGAAAGAAGAAAAAAATAAAATAAGAAAATAATAAAGTATGTGGATCAACCTAAAGGCTCACCTCCACGGGACATGCAAAGCTTCACTATGAAAGAGAAAAATGGGTACAAGAGGAGAACATCCACTCTCAACTCACCATACATAAATCTCTCTCAACTAGAAGCTACCCTCACAAAAGCTCTCTCAGAATCCCAAGGAGACCCATAGAAGCTACAAGATGCTCTGCCCTCATAGCTTCCTCGTCGGATGTTATGCACCTATTGCTTCTCTCTCTCGCGGGCTGTATGTACTTGGCACTTTGTCAAGCTTCTCTCGATGGCTGTCTGAGCCTCTCTACATGCCTCTCATGCTACACGTGCCATCTTTTTTGCTCCACAGCACCTCAACCTTTTAAATAGAATGAAAATCCTCTTCTCAGTAGTTCACAGGAGTCCTAATAGAACTCATTCTCCTAATATGAGTCGAACATGTCCTTCATGAAGTTTTGCAATATTTTTTGACCTTCAGATCATGATCACAATCTTTCATGGCTACTGGATCCTATGGTCCATGTGCAACTCCCGTAGAACCCTTGGATTAATCACAATCTGAGTCCAAATAGAAAAAATCTCATCGTGTTCTATTCACCTCCATCAAGCCAGCTTGGTCAGGGATCGAGCTGGCTTGACTGTATCTCATCTGGACTCCTATTGTTTGTCTATCTGAGAGAGCCGACTTGACTATGGTTCGAGCCAGCTCGATCTCATTCTAAGCCAGCTCGACTGCATATCAGAGCTGGCCCGACTACTATGTTGAAAATTGATTCTCTTCTTGCTGTGGGTCAAATTTGAGGCATCAAATTCTAATAATCTTCATCTCAAATTGACATTCGGTCTCCACCTGACTTTGAGAGCTTGTGATTCATCTCACCCCCATACCCTGGGGCATGCCTGCGATCATGGATGGGCTAATGTGGGAGTCGAGTCAGGCCATTTGATCCCACCTCCATCAATGTCTGTGATCCTTCAAACCTGAGACTTGCTCAAAAAATTTTCATGTGATAATAGAAACTTCACTCTACGACATCACCTCTCATCCTCTCAAGTCTCCCATCTCATGCCCGATCCATCTCCACCTGAAGCTCCACTTTGCACTGGGCTCCTTCTGGCTCGTGAAGCTCCACCTCGCACTGAACTTTCTACTAGATAGTAATGTCTTCTTATCTTCTTCTTTTCCTTCAATATCATCCTATCATCGTGCATGACCTTCAGAATTCCATCACCAGCTATCCACTTGTAGCTATTTAAATCTAGTCTACTCAGTGAGATAAGATTTTCTCTGAAATTGGGTATATATCAGACCTCCCCCAATCTACTCACTACACCATCATGTGTCTTCCAGCTGATCATCTCGATGCCTCTGATTGCATAACTCGATCCATCAGCAGATAAATAGTGCCATCACTACTCTCCAGAGAGTCAAACTACTTTTTTTTGCAACAAACATGATATGTGCATGCAAAATCTAAAATCTACTATTAGAAAAAACTAGATATCTCCAAGATATCATCCTCTGACTCACTACTGACCATCGCTATAGTAGCCCTCATCCAATCCTTGAGTTATAGGCAATCCTTAACTCGATGCCCCAACTCGTTGCATCTATAGCATTTGATCTTACTAGGATCTCTCATCTTGGACCTGGATCATCCTCCTCGTGATCCTCTACCACTCCATCTACTACCTCCTGCTCCTCCAAAAATCATCAAAGTTGAGCTACCGCCATCTGAGCTCAAAGCTAGATTCTTCCTTCTGAAAACTTTGTTCTAGAGTATCGCTACAGTAACCTCGTCCATCTTGATGGTGCTCTTTTTCACTAGAAAAGCAGTCACCAAGGACTCATACTAAGGGGGGAGCGACGCTAGCAAGACCAACGTCCTAATCTTCTTCTCATTTTTTTCATCAATGCTGAGGAGGTCGGTGAGGATCTTCTGAAAGTTAGATAAATGCTCCCACAGCTTTGATCTTCATCCATCCACAGCTAGTAAAACTACCTCCAAAGAAATAATATGTTGGTGAGCGACTTTGCCATAAACAACTCTTTGAGCTTCAACCATAGCACCGTCGAAAAAGTCTTACGAAGTACATGCATCACCACATTATCCGCTAGGTACAAGCAGATTATGCTCATCGCCTATATCTGGATCCACTTCTAATCCTTTACCTCTATGGTGGCTGGCATCTTGTCATACAAGAGAGCGTCGATCAATCCATATTAGATGAGGATATCCTTTATCCTTGCTTGCTATAAGAAGAAATTGCTCTTCCCATCGAACCTATTGATCTTCACCTTGATTGTGCTTATCTTCTCAATATTCTTTAATCTCTATCCACTACTATAATCTATGCTCTAGTACTATCTGGCTCTGATACCAATTGTTGTGGTATCAACTCACTCTGATACTAAATTATTGAGATATTAGCTACTCTGATATTGCTTGTTAAGGATCTAGTACCAAATTATTATGGTAGAAAGAAGAAAGAAATAAAATAAAAAATAATCAAGTACATGGATCAGTCTAAAGGCTTGCCTCCATGAGGTATACAAAGCTTCACTATGAAAAAAAAATGAGTAGAAGAAGAGAACATCCACTCTCAACTCACTGTACATAAATCTCTCTCAACTAGAAGCTATCCTCACAAAAGCTCTCTCAGAATCCTAAGAAGACCCATAGAAGCTACAAGATGCTCTGCCCTCACAGCCTCCTCATCGGATGCTATGCACTTGTTGCTTCTCTCTCTCGTAATCTATACGTATTCGATGCTCTGCCAAGCTCCTCTCGATAGTTGTCTAAGCCTTTCTACGTGCCTCTCACACCACACGCATCATTTTTTTTGCTCCACAGCATCTTAGCCCTTTAAATAGGATGAGAATCCTCTTCTCAATAGTTCATAGGAGTTCTAATAGGGCTCATTCTCCTAATATAAGTCGAACATGTCTTTCATGAAGTCTTGGAATATTTTTTGATCTTTAGATAATGACCGTAATCCTCTATGGCTGCTGGATCCTATGGTCCACGCGCAACTCTCATAGATTTCTTAGATTAATCATAATCTGAGTCCAAATAGAAAAAATCCCATCATGTTCAGTTCACCTTCGTCGAGCTGACTCATCAGAAGTTGAGCTAGCTTGACTGCATCTTATCCAGACTCCTGCTGTCTATCTACCTCAGAGAGCCAACTTGGCTATGGTTCGAGCCAGCTTAATCTCAATTCGAGCTAGCTCGACTGCGTATCAGAGCCGATCCGACTGTTGTGCTAAAAACTGATTCTCTTTTTGCTATGGGTCGAATTCGAGATATCAAATTCTAACACAATTTTTATAGGACTCACCCAGTAGCTATCAGAAATAGGATAAATAATACTGACATCTAACCATTTAATTATCTCTTTCTTGACTACTTCTTGCATATTAGGGTTGAGCCATCTTTACATTTCTTGAGTTGGCATGGTTAGGCATTATCTTTTGTGTAAATGTGGTGCATACATATTAACAGACTAATGCCTTTTAAATCAGCGATGGTCCAACCTATGGCCTCCTTATATGTTTTTAAAATATCTACTACTTGGTCTTCCTATTTGAAAGTTAGGACAGAAGCAATGATTATTGATAGGGTTTTCTCTGATCCTAGAAATACATTCTTAAGTGATTCAGGTAAAGATTTTAGTTCAAGTTGTGGTGGGGCTTAAATTGAAGGACATAATGGTTCAATTTTTCGCTCAGGTAAGGGCTCAATTTTCATTGACCAAGATCGTGAATGTGATGGATGAGGTGAATCAAGCGGGCATTCACCTCCTAATCTAGGGTTTCTTTGATAAGCTTATTCAAAAGATCATTCTTGAGTAAATCTAAGAAGGAATCAAATTTAACTATCTCATCTATCTGATCGATTATAAAGTAATCTTTCTCCTCTTGAGTGTGCTTAGAGGCATTAAAATTATTTATTCTTATCTTTTGATCCTAAAAAAAAATGTTCATGGCTCTTGTCTTACAATTGATATTGGCATTGGTAGTAGCTAAGATTGGACGACCTAAAATTATGGGATTCTGGTAAGCTCTTAGGATCGTTCCATATCAAGTATGAGGAAGTCTACTAGAAAATAACATTTTTCTACTCTAACTAAAACATCCTCAATTAAATCACATGGTAATTTTACAGATCTATCGGATAGTTGCAAAATAACCAATGTAGGTTTAAGCTCTCCTATCCCAAATTTTTCATAAACCAAGATTGGAAGTAGGTTCACACTAGCTTCTAAGTCTAATAATGCTCGATTAAAGGTTATGCCTCCTATAATATATGAAATTAAAGGAGCACCAGGGTCTTTCATCTTTTGAGGCAATGGGTTTAATAGGATAGCACTTACATCCTCAGATAGCATAATTCTTTTAGTAGTTCATGGCTCATGCTTTTGAGTGCAAAGTTTCTTAAGAAATTTAGCATAGGCTGGGACATGCTAAATTGCATCGAAGAGGGATAAATTAATATGAACTTGTTTAAATAGTTTCATTAGCTTCTCGTTGCGTACTTCTTATTTTTTATGGGAAGAGTCTGTTTCTAAGGCTTGAGGGAATGGGGCTTTGGATTTATATATCTCGGATAACTCATCTATTCTTCTCTTTTCTTTTTCTATCTCATTAGAACCAGTATCAGTACTAGTTCTAGGCTCAAGTTCTTCATTATGGTTAGTTTTGGTACTAACCTCTTCTTCTAAATTTTCTTCTTGGCTAGCATCAGTATTAGCCTCTATCAGCTGGTTCTGGTATGGGTCCTTAAGAATCCTACCACTTCGAAGTTTAGAAATTGTTTTGGCATTCTCTAATTGGAGATTCTTAGGTGGGATGATAGGTTTATGACTGAATCCAGGTGGTTAATGGACATTGGGTGGGTTGTTTTTAGGATTTACAATTGATTGGCTTAGTAATTGACTTGGTTCTCTCCTCATGCTAGACTCAACTAATTATCCTATTTGAGCTTCTAACCTGATGATGGATTATTGTTGAGTCAAAATTGATAGTTGTTAAGATAGGATTAATTGTTGCAACTGGTTAAATCTATCTTCGGCTAGATTGGTCTGTTGAGGAGATGGATATGAGGGCTGATTATAATATGGTAGTTGGGAAGGTTGATTAGGTTGACCTCTGTTATAGGCATAATTCTTGTATTATGGCCTATTCTGATAATTTTGCACTAGTGGAATTTGGGTCTGAGCATGAGTCTATTGCAATCTTCAAGAAAAATTATGGTGGTTTCTCTAGCCTGGGTTACATATATTTGAAAATGGATCATTGATCTATTTGGAGTAGCCTTGAGCAACTTGAACTTGTTCTTGGATGAAACACAAAAACTATGCAATCATGCGGCATTCACTTACATAATGGGTTGGGCTAGCATAAATAGAACAAATCTCTTGATAATTAGAAGGTGGTGTGTATTGTGCAGAATTTTGTTGACCTAGGTTTAAGAATTGATCTAATTTCTGGGCAATAAGGCTGACTTTATTTATTAGGTTCATGTCAGCCTTAGAATTTGGTTCTGGATGTTTGATGTCATACATTCCTGCCCATTTTTGATGAGAAATTGACATTTCATAAGAGGATAATGAAGCATTGTTAATCAAATTTTCACTTAGAGTTTCATATAAGATATAAGCTTCATCCCCACTTTTGCTCATGAATGCACCTCCACAAGATGCATCTACCATTTGTTTATATTGATCACCTAAATCCTCATAAAAAGCTTGAACGATCTGCCACTTAGATAGGCCATGATGTGGACATTTTCTAGGAAGTTTCTTAAGTCTTTTTCATGTTTCATAAATTTATTTCCTTAAAAGCTAAGCAAATCCAGTGATAGCTCATCTCATAGTGTTGGTTCGACCTATGGGATAATTTTTTTTAAGAAATTCATATTGCATCTCTACCCATATTTGGATTGGTCTCCCTATTATGCCAAGCCAGTACTTGGCTTTACCTTTTAATGAGAAAAGGAACAAGGTCAGTCTAAGGCATCATCAAAAAAAATTTTGATTTTTACCATAGAATAAATTTCTAAGAATTCATCCAGATGCTTGTAAGAGTCTTCATTGGTGTTCCCATAGAAGGATGGGAGCATCTAGATTGTGGTCGACTTTATTTCATAATGGCTAGCAAGGATATCAGGTAATTGGATGTAAGTCGATGGATTATAGGTGGAAGGAATAAAGTATTTCTTCATCTGCTTAGATGGTTCTCCAAGATTTTCAACCATTTGATAATCTAGTTTTATATGAATAAACCATCCAATTTCGAGATTTGGTTTAACTAGGTCAGGTAATAGCGATCTCCTACCATACATGTACTAGTGCAGCCCTAATGTGTGATTCAAAATTTTTTTCTTTATATATATATTTATTTTTTTGAGAGAAGAAAAGAGAAGAGAGAAAAGAGGGTTCTAAAGAAGAGTCCTAAAGAGTCCTAAATCTAGAGATGGTAGAGAAGAATTAATTATATTTATGTTTGATGTTAATTAGCAAATAAGTTAAGGAAACAATCCTAACTAATGATCATCCTAGATCTAGATTGCTTCTAACTGCTAAGGTCACCTCCAAGCCCTTCAAGTAGAGAATCAACCAATCAATTGGCCAGACAAGTATAAGATTGGTGGGAGTCCCATCGTTGCTTATCTTAGATACTAATTATCTTGGCCAGATAAGTTAATGGAACCAATTAAGTAACCATCTTCCTTTGAAACATAATCCCTGAACCACTTTTCTTAGATACTAGTTAAATTGACTAACTTTAATCTGGTTCAACTCTTAAGATTTCTTATCCTATTGAGCTCGAGTTTCTAGGATCGACATCTAATTGATTTTAATTTAGAGGCTTAGGTCAATGATGGATGTTGGTTGGTTGTTTGTAGGCCAAAAAAGGATGATCAAATTCTGACCTTATCTTATTTAATGGGTTATGCCCTTAAATTAATTTAAAAATGAATATGCACAATCACTTTTAGACAAGGAATTCTATGCAACTAATTTAGATGCATGTAACTTAATTGAACTTCAGATGCTTACCTTGTCTCCAGCAATCATCAATAAAAATAGAAATAAAACTAATATGATGGATGCTCTAAATAATTAAATTTCTACTCTTATCATGAAGCTTTTAATTAGATTTAAGTGAATATTTTTTTACTTAATTTAAAAATAAAATAAATAATAAAAAAAATTTAGGGTTTAAGATTGATCTCACCAAACAGGATTGGAAGCTTCCTCCTGGCTCTAATTCTTTTTTTTTATTCTTTTTCTCCCTATTTTTCTACAAAATAAGTAAGAAAAAGTTAGTAAATAGTAATAAAAGAAAAATCAAAGAAATAAAAAATTTTAGCTTTTATGCCTCCCTGACAATGGCTCTAAAAACTTGATAGATCACGATAACGTCGTTAAAATATCATAATTATTAGTTTAATTCCAATTTCTTTAAAATGATCAAGAGCACATAAATAGTAACGAGTCTGATCGAATCCACAAGAAAGCAGTAATTTAATTTTAAAACTTTTGGTTTTTATAAAAAAAAGTTTCGAAGTCAAAAAATAAATTATAAATAAAAAGTAGAATTTAAACATTGCAAAAAAATTAACTTGGTACTAAAATCTACCATTTAGATCTTAGCATCTACTTGCAATAAAATTAAAGAGTAATTAAAATTAAAAAAAGAATTTATAGAGCAAAAAATAACTAAAATTTAAAAAATAAGAAAATAAAATTTATATTTAAAATTAAAATTCAAAATTTAAATATAATAATCGAAAAGAAAAGAGGAAGAAATAAAAACTAGAACAAAATCTTAATCTTGGATCAGGGTCATCATGGTGATGGCGTAGAAGTCCAGCTCTTCCTCTCGACACCATTTGTCTTGAAGCAACCTTCAACCAAAAGCTTGGCTTCCACCCTATACCATGGCTTTACCTTAATTGGATGCTTGAACTCTGAAGTCCTGGGGTCCTTAAATAGTTGCTTGAGGGCTAGAACTTCTTCTATCAGGCAGGTAGTATGGGACTAAAAGTAGTGTATTGATCCATGTTTATCAAAAAATTCAAGTGAGAATGCTGGATCAGAGGTTCTATGAATTCTAGCCATCAAATAGGAATTTGGTGCTTCAAAAATTACCGAAAAAGCTTGTTATTCAGCCTAATTTTAGTTAGAATAAGTTTTGGCCGTCTGATCGCATTGATCTGAAAGATCTGGGCCGTTAGATCACATTCTGGGCATATGAATTAGTGTCGACATGGATCATTGCCTAGATTGCTTTGGACCATCGGATGGTGTAGTGGACCGCTCGCTATTTGAATCAAAACAGGAATTAACTGAAGGGAAATCCTGATTTCCTGGTCCAGGTTCGTTCAGATCTGATCAGATCAAGAGATATATTTCAAAAATTTTCTCTTTGATGTATATCAGATCTAGGATGTTTCAGGTCTGATTCTTATTATTTTAATAAATAAAATAAATAAGGATAAATTAAATCAAATTTAATTTACCTGATTTGGGTAATCCTATTATCCTGTTGATGATCCTGTATGCAGCGGAAGGTTCTAGATCTAGCCACGCAAGCGCCTGGCCTCTACTGATATCCACTCAGGCTAGATCTGGAGATCCTCTTCTTCTCTATCACATCTCCAAAAATTAGATCTAGATCTGATCTGGAGGATCTTCAAAACTCCTTTTGAAGATCAGCAGTCATCCTTTGCAACAGCGCAGCCTTCTTGCTTTTGATCGCCTTTCTCTTGCTTGAATCGCACCAGCAAAAATCCAAAACTCCTTTTGGACGTGGAGAGCAAGGGGAGAAGGTGGTTTGGCATGGAGAAGGAGGGGTAGAGGCAGCCTTGGGGCGTATGGAAACTCTTAGCTTCAATCTCATGTTAATCTGAGTTGGGTACAGGGTCTTATTTATAGACTAGCTGTGATCCAACTCCTCTTCTTCCCAACCAATCACAATCCTTTGTGAAATCAGATCTAAATCTGATTGGTAGGAATAGAGTCCCCTGGATTCCTCCTTAGAGGGTGCCTAAGACCAGTCAAAGTTGGTTCTTAGAAGAACTCTAATTGGAATCCAAAAAGGAGATGGAGTCCTTGTCCAATAAGGACTCCTAGGCGCCTCCAACTTGGGCACACGCCTAGGGTGGCATGCGCCCTTCTCCTTGCCAGGTTCTGGCAGGGGGACAGGCCCCCACCAACTCTCCAATAGGTGCATGACATGTGGTCAAAAGTCAAAGTGTCAATGGTCAACATTTGACCAGTCAAAGGTAGACTTTTGACCAAAGTCAAAGAACAAGAAATGGTAGGTGACCAAAAATGGCAGGTAATGTCTTATAAAATAAGACAACCTATTCTGACTTGGACAACCTCCAGTCAGACCATATGAAGGCCTCTGATTGAGCACAAACTCCTTTGGCTCAGACAGGACAACTTATTTATGATAGTAAAAGAAGAACGTTAGGTTCAATCGAGTGCTAGCACGATTTCCTTGAACCTAATTGAATCTCATTCAGATCAATTGAACTGGATCAGTTCAATTGATGATCACCAGATTCAAACCCTTGTTTGTGTGACCCTAGTTAGGTTCAGTTCTGTATGGTAATGGGATATGTCATGATCTCTATCATCGACATCATCGAAACTCCTTTCGATGGAT
Organism: Cocos nucifera; assembly: GCA_006176705.1. NCBI lineage: Eukaryota > Viridiplantae > Streptophyta > Magnoliopsida > Arecales > Arecaceae > Cocos > Cocos nucifera. The sequence continues at coordinate 37,312 of QRFJ01002128.1, read as the reverse complement.
CAGAACTCTTCTGATTCGAACAGCTAGAATGATCGATCATCTAAATCATTCTAATTGCTCCCAAAATCCACCAGTGACACCTAGCAATATATGGTGGCAACCCATCAGAGCTGAATGCGAACCTCTTGGTGCAGCTACCTGTGTGATTCAATTCTTCTATCTTGAGCCCCGATCAGATTAGGGTTTAGGTGAACTCGTCAAACCCTAGTTCTCTGTCATATGATGTAATCATTCAATTCGAGTCCAATGTGAAAATCTAAATAGAAACTCTTTATATTATTTCACTCTGCCATGGCCATGGGCTTTTGGACTTGATTCTCATGATTATCATAGGGACTGCTCCTCTACCACCGAGGTAGATAGATTCCATCTTGATGCCATCCAGTTCCTACAATGAACATGCTATAGCCAACATACACCTTAGGGTTCCATATGGTTAGGAGACCGAGTAATGGTGTAGTCAAACTATAACACCCTCAAGGTGAACTGTGGATGTACCTCAGGTCAAAGAACCAGACACACTACTGCAGCATCGAGTCAGTCATTGACGAGAAGGTAGACTCTCTAATGACTACTCGAGGTGGTCACGCTCAGTGCCCTCATTCTCTAACGAGTACCTATACTCTCGCTTCGATGTCTCCACACCGTAGACTCAAGACTCATCTACTAAAGAGAAGCGATTGTACACCAACCTTCCGGATCAATCACCATCCTCGTGATGATCCTATGGTCAGGAGCAATTTATGAGTTAATAATGATTATTCATGTCTTAAATTTTCAACTCTTGAAAATATGAATTATCATTGCCATTAACTCAAAGGATGTATCACAAACACTAAATACACATATATGATAGAAAATAACCTATTTATTGAATTTAGTCAAAATTATAATTTTGCCCCTAGAAGTGTATTACAAGTGTCAGCCAATTCTGGCTTCTAGGGCACATATATCTAACAATCTCCCACTTGTCCTAAAGCCAATTGGCTACAAGTCTAAGTCCCATCTTCTCAAGGTGGGCTTTGAACTTCTGCTGGCCCAACGGCTTTGTAAGTGGGTCTGCCACATTATCTGCGGAGTCGACTCTCTTCACCTCGACGTAACCCTTCTCGAGGTAATCGCGGATGAGGTGGTATCGCCGCTCAATATGCTTGGATTTCTGGTGAGATCTCGGCTCCTTAGCAAGGGCTATGGCGCCATTGTTGTCGCAATATAGAGGAATGGCATCTGATGGCATTACTTCAATTTCTGCAGCAAACTTCTTGTACCAGAATGCTTCCTTCGCAGTCTCTGATGCAGCGATATATTCTGCTTCCATGGTGGAATCTGCTATCACGGTTTGCTTGGAACTCTTTCAGCTGACAGCACCACCATTGCACACAAACAGACTGCCAGATGTCGACTTTCGATCATCTATATCAGACATGAAATCTGAGTCTGTGTATCCCTGGACTTGGAGTTCTCCATTACCAAAGACCAACATTATATCCTTAGTTCTTCTCAAGTACTTAAGGATACATTTCACAAAAGTCTAGTGTTCTTCACCTGGATTTGACTGATATCTGCTTGTGACACTCACAGCATGGGCTAATCAGGTCGTGTACATAGCATGGCATACATGAGGCTCCCTATTGTAGAAGCATAAGGGATCTTGCTCATGCGTTCTATTTCCTCAGGTGTGCTAGGGCACATCTTCTTGGAAAGATGAATACCATGTCTGAAGGGTATTAATCCCCTCTTAGAGTTTTCCATACTAAACCTCTTTAGTACTTCCTCTATGTACATCTTCTGTGAAAGTCCTAGCATCCTATTCGGTCTATCCCTATAGACCTTAATTCCTAGAATAAAGGATGCTTCACCTAGGTCTTTCATGGAGAATTCCTTGGACAACCACATTTTGACTATCGTTAACATGGGAATATCATTCCCAATAAGGAGGATGTCATCCATGTACAATACGAGGAAGACAACAGCACTCCCACTAACCTTTTTGAAAACACAAGGTTCCTCTTCATTTTTGATGAAACCAAACTTTTTGATCACATCATTGAAACGAGTGTTCCAGCTCCGAGATGCTTGCTTAAGTCCATATATGGACCTTTGTAGCTTGCAAACCTTGTGATCAGTATCACTGGATGTGAAACCTAATGGCTGTTCCATATAGATATCTTCCTCAAGATATCCATTTAGGAATGTCGTTTTCACGTCCATTTGCCATATTTCATAATCGAAATAGGCTGCAATGGCAAGCAATGTGCGGATGGATTTTAGCATAGCCACTGGAGAAAAGGTATCCTGATAGTCAATGCCTTCGCGTTGACTATAACCTTTTGCCACTAGTCTAGTCTTGAATGTCTCCACATTTTCATCTGCACCAATCTTTCTCTTGAAGATTCATTTACACCCAATAGGTACTATACCTTCTGATGGATCTACCAAGGTCCAGACTTGGTTTGAGTGCATCGAGTCAATTTCTGACTACATTGCCGCTAGCCATTTCTTGGAGTCGATATCTGATATCGCCTCATTGTAGGTTTTGGGATCATCACCATGTGCACCATTACCAACGAGGAATATTTCCTCTACTTCCTCTGAAATAATACCTAAGTATCTTTCAGGGGGATGGGAAACTCTTTTCGATCTACGAGGTGGAAGAGGTAGTGTTCTTATTGGCTCAAACTGATTAGGTTCCATTTGGTCCTTAGCTCATTCCACTTGTGAGACTTTCTCATCAAGCTTGATCTATTTTCCAATGCCGCTATCTTGAATAAACTATTTTTCAAGAAAGATGGCATGTCGACTCACAATCACATTGTGGTCTTCTGGAATGTAGAAATAGTATCCTAATGACTCTTTAGGATATCCTATGAATCGAGCTCTGAAGGACCTAAACTCTAACTTATCCGCTTGTTGTTTTTTGACGTGAGCTGGACAACCCCAAATTTTGAGATGACTCAGACTTGGTTTCTTACCGTGCCATATCTCATACGATGTGGTAGGAACGGTTTTAGAGGAAACCCTATTCAGTAGATAGATTAAAGTTAACAATGAGTGTCCCCAAAGAAAATCAGGGAGGTCTGTGAAGCTCATCATGGATCGAACCATATCAAATAGAGTCCGATTTCTCCATTCTGAAACCCGATTGAGTTGAGGTGTTCCTGGTGGAGTCCATTGAGAGACTATGCCATTTTCCTTTAGATAGTCCAGGAATTCCTGGCTAAGGTATTCACATCCTCGATCTGATCGAAGAACCTTAATGGATTTTTCTATTTATTTTTCTACTTCATGTCTGAATTCTTTGAACTTTTCGAAAGCTTCAGACTTGTGTCTCATAAGATACACATACCCATACCTAGACAGATCATCGGTAAAGATAATGAAGTAGACAAAATTGCCTCTAGCCGGTACATCAAATGGGCCGCACACATCAGTATGTACTAGGGCAAGGAGATCCGTGGCCCTTTCCCCATGTCCTACAAAAGGGAGTTTAGTCATTTTGCCCTGAAGACAAGATTCATAAGTTGGATATGACTCGGGAAGTCAATAGACTCAATAGCCCATTTTTCTCCAATTTGTTGATCCTATCTTCTGCTATATGACCTAGTCTCAGGTGCCATAGATATCTATCATTTAGACTATCCCTAGGTCGTTTGGCATTCACGTTTTGCTCGACAGTTAAAATAGGTACATCAATATATAGCTGATAAAGACCATTAATAAGGAAACCATTTGTAATTTTATTTCTTTCATAAAGAATGTTACAATGGTCCTTAAAGAAGGTGATCACATAACCTTCTTGTACTAAGCATGAAACAGAAATCAAATTTCTACTAGCTGCAAGCACAAAATAACAGTCTTTTAAAACTGTCTAAACCAGATGGTAATCGAAGAGGGTATGTTCCCACGGCTACTGCAGCAACTCTTGCTCCATTACCAACGTGCAGGATCATATCTCCATCCCTTAGCCTCCTGCTATCCTCAAGACCCTGCATAGAAGTGCACAGATGAGCACTAGAACCGGAGTCAAGCACCCAACTGGATGCAGAAGAAACCGTAAGGTTAGACTCAATAACGAGCATACCTCCAGAAGGACCTTCCTTCTTGTTCTTCAGGGTGGCCAGGTAAGTAGGGCAGTTCCGCTTCCAATGGCCGTCGCTGTTGTAATGGAAACACTTTCCTTTGCCATCGGTCTTTTTCTTCGGCTCTGCCTTCTTCTTCTTTGATCCTTCCACCTTTTGCTTTTTCACAGACTTCTTTTTCTTTTCAGAAGACTTTCTTTTGGAAGAAGTTCGTTCCATAGCAAGAACTGAGCCTTTAGAACCTTTCATAGAAAGCTCAGCGGTAACCAGCATATTCATTAATTCAGCCAAGGAATTTTAAAGTTTATACATGTGGTAATTCATGATGAATTGCCCATATGCATCAGTCAAGAAATGCAGAATAATATCATTCTGCAGGTTCAAGTCCAACTTCACACCGAGCTTCTCAAGCTCTTCCATGTCCTTGATCATTGTCAGACAGTGATCTTGGACTGACTGCCCATCACGCATCTTAGCCTTAAAAAGTCATTTCGTGACTTGATATTTGGCTGCGCGACTCTGTTCACCAAACATCTCCTACAGATGAGCCAACATTTGGCATGCAGTCCCGATATCCTCATGTTGGCGCTGGAGCTCATCAGACATCGAGCCCAACATGTAATATCTGGCCTTATTATCTTCGTCTATCCATTTTTTCAGAGACGCTCTCTGTTCAACAGATGGACGGGCTGGTAAGGTGGGAGGGTCCTGATCCAAAACATGGGTTAACTTCTCAGAACCCAAAATAATTTTGTAGTTCCTAAGCCAATCTTTATAATTTGGTTCGGTCAGTCTATGTATGTCCAGGATACGTGCCAATGGGTTGGACGCAGACATTTTCCTGTAGAGAGTCAAAGATTCTAGTTAGATATTATAATTTTGACTTGACCAATTTATTTAGCGATTTTATTTTTAAACAAATTAGCTTCCATTATTTTCTCGGATCCCTTCACTCCCTCTGTAGAGATGCAAAAATCTTCACGATTAATGATTTCTAGTGGGTGGTGCGGTCTCACCAACTGACTCATCACCTCACCTAACAGTTATTGGTGATGGGTTAGCTAATGAGTGAACAACTCTTGTTCAATGATTCTCTAATCATGGTGCACCCAAACTTGGTCTCTAATTCATGAATCTCACCATATCTGGAATATTGATCCACTCCTTAGTTAAGTCAGACCCACCATTTGCATAGACTGGGTTCCTAATTGAGTCTCTCACCGTATCCGGAATATTGAGCCCAACCCATCCTCCAGCCCATAGCATCCAATGCCTAATAGACATGGTTGCATCTTCTCGGTGCAACTGAGCCACGGTATCCAGTAGAGAACAATCAATCCCGGAAAGGGCCCGCACATCTACAATGGTGGAAGACCTCAGACTTAATCTTTTCTTAGGAAGAATTGATTCAGGTCTCATTAAACTAGACTTGGCTTAGTCATAACAATTATGACTAACCTTGTGGCATAGGTTAGCTCAGATTATTGACCATCGCAGATCAAAACTGTGTCAATAGATATGGCCAGGTAAGTGAGACCAGTGGAAGGAATATGCCATTAACTCGTACAAGAATGCATTCAGGTCGAGTAGCTTCCAATTAAAAACCAGTCGGTTGTATGTGCCAAACTTACCCTAGACACCAAATTATTGAGTCAGAACCAATTAAGTTAGCCTACAATCCAGACTCTAACCTCTGAGCCTAATTAGGTCTTGCTTGATCGTGACTCAATCTTGACCCAGACTTAATCCTATTAGGCTGGTCAATTTAAGCATTGTTGATCCCATCTAACCAACTCTTGATTCAGTTTGATCAACCGCTTAGACCTAATTGAGCTACCCAAGCCCGAACCCAGTATTATGAATATGTCTTAGATCTGAAATTCTCAATTTTAGACCTAATTAATATTCCATAAACTTAATCTTAATTAAGTAGGGTTCATAAACAAAATATGCATAATAAATCCTAGGGTTTCAGGATCTAGGGTTTTGCAGAAAGTAAGTTTTGGGTTTCTGATTAATGATGAACATGCAGCACCCCTACACATCATAAGAACACCCCATCGAATGGGAAGAGAGGGCCTTTAAATCCTTCTTTGTTCTTATGATCGGACGGCCAAGAGGAATGCCTTAATCAGGAACATTCAATACTACAAAACAATATTAGATCTATATCATATATCTCATATACAAAGTAGATCTAATCATGGCATATTTTGCATACATCTCATGTATCGAATCATGCATGTTTTTAGATCTAAATTATCTCATAATAATCTAAAAATTAGATTTAAATTGATCTTATCAAAATAAATTCTAATCTAGATAATTATGTAGAACTATTCTACAACTTGTCTAGACATGCATCAATCATATCTCATATGATGTTTAAAATTAAATAATTTTATTTGCTATTTTTTAGATGTTATTATAACCATTATAATATCAGAAAAGAGTAAATAAATGGATCTAAAATATGGATTAATCAAATTAAATTGAAAACATGCAAGACTATTCTATTCTAGAACTAGTCATGCATATCTTCTAATCTTAGATCCTAATCATTTAATTTTAATTTTTTATGATTTCAGATCTGATCACATCTCATGTGACATATAAAATCAATTATTTTCTGATTAAAATAAATTTAAAATCAGATCTAAACATTTTTAGAACCTGGCTCTGATACCAGTTGAAGGGAAATCCTGATTTCCCAGTCCAGATTCGTTCAGATCTGATCAGATCAAGAGATATATTTCAAAAATTTTTTCTTTGATCTATATTAGATCTGAGATATTTTAGGTCTAATTCTTATTATTTTAATAAATAAAATAAGTAAGGATAAATTAAATCAAATTTAATTTACCTGATTTGGGTAATCCTATTACCCTATTGATGATCCTGTATGCAGCGGAAGGTCTTGGATCTAGCCACGCAAGTGCCTGGCCTCTACCGGTATCCACTCAGGCTGGATCTAGAGATCCTCTTCTTCTCTATCACGTCTCCAAAAATTAGATCTGGATCTGATCTGGAGGATCTTCAAAACTCCTTTTGAAGATCAGCAGTCGTCCTTTGCAGCAGCGCAGCCTTCTTGCTTTTGATCGCCTTTCTCTTGCTTGAATCGCACCAGCAAAAATCCAAAACTCCTTTTGGACATGGAGAGCAAGGGGAGAAGGTGGTTTGGCATGGAGAAGGAGGGGAGAGGCAGCCTTGGGGTGTATGGAAACTCTTAGCTTTAATCTCATGTTAATCTGAGTTGGGTACAGGGTCTTATTTATAGACTAGCTGTGATCCAACTCCTCTTCTTCCCAACCAATCACAACCCTTTGTGAAATCAGATCTAAATCTGATTGGTGGGAATAGAGTCCCCTGGATTTCTCCTTAGAGGGTGCCTAAGACCAGTCAAAGTTGGTTCTTAGAAGAACTCTAATTGGAATCCAAAAAGGAGATGGAGTCCTTGTCCAACAAGGACTCTTAGGCGCCTCCAACTTGGGCACACGCCTAGGGTGGCATGCGCCCTTCTCCTTGCCAGGTTCTGGCAGGGGGACAGGCCCCCACCAGCTCTCCAATAGGTGCATGACATGTGGTCAAAAGTCAAAGTGTCAATGGTCAACATTTGACCAGTCAAAGGTAGACTTTTGACCAAAGTCAAAGAACAAGAAATGGTAGGTGACCAAAAATGGCAGGTAATGTCTTACAAAATAAGACAACCTTTTCTGACTTGGACAACCTCCAGTCAGACCATATGAAGGCCTCTGATTGAGCACAAACTTCCTTTGGCTCAGACAGGATAACTTATTTATGATAGTAAAAGAAGAACGTTAGGTTCAATCGAGTGCTAGCACGATTTTCTTGAACCTAATTGAATCTCATTCAGATCAATTGAACTGGACCAGTTCAATTGATGATCACTAGATTCAAATCCTTGTTTGTGGGATCCAGTTAGGTTTAGTTCTGTATGGTAATGGGATATGTCATGATCTCTATCATCGACATCATCGAAACTCCTTTCGATGGATCAGAACTCTTCTGATTCGAACAGCTAGAATGATCGATCATCTAAATCATTCTAATTGCTCCCAAAATCCACCAGTGACACCTAGCAGTATATGGTGGTAACCCATCAGAACTGAATGTGAACATCTTGGTGCAGCTACCTGTGTGATTTAGTTCTTTTATCTTGAGCTCCGATCAGATTAGGGTTAAGGTAAACTCGTCAAACCCTATTTTCTATCATATGATGTAATCATTCGATTCGAGTCTGATGTGAAAATCTAAATAGAAACTCTTTCTATTATTTCACTCTGCCATGGCCATGGGCTTCTGGACTTGATTCTCATGATTATCATAGGGCTACTCCTCTAGCACCGAGGTAGATAGATTCCATCTTGATGCAATCCAGTTCCTACAATGAACATGTTATAGCCAACATACACCTTAGGGTTCCATTTGGCTAGGAGATCGAGTAATGGTGTAGTCAAACTATAACACCCTCAAGGTGAACTGCCGATGCACCTCAGGTCAAAGAACCAGACACACTACTACAGCATTGAGTCAGTCATTGACGAGAAGGTAGACTCCCTAATGACTACTCGAGGTGGTCACGCTCAGTGCCCTCGTTCTCTAACGAGTACCTATACTCTCGCTCCGGTGTCTCCACACCGTAGACTCAAGACTCATCTACTAAAGAGAAGCGATTGTACACCAACCTTTCGGATCAATCACCATCCTCGTGATGATCCTATGGTCGGGAGCATTTTATGAGTTAATAATGATTATTCATGTCTTAAATTTTCAACTCTTGAAAATATAAATTATCATTACCATTAACTCAAAGGATGTATCACAAACACTAAATATACATATGTGATAGAAAATAACCCATTTTATTCATTATAGTCAAAATTATAATTTGCCCCTAGAAGTGTATTACAAGTGTCAGCCAATTCTGGCTTTTAGGGCACATATATCTAACACAGCAAACCACCAATCCTCCATCTGGATCTATGATGGAGTGCCTCCCTCCTTGGGCTTAAGGGAGACACCCCCTTCTCTAGGGTTCTTCAAGAACCCTAGGGCGGCAACTCAAGAGAGAAGAGAAGAAGAAAGATGAGGGAGAAAAGGTCTATATTCCATAGCATTTTGAAATCCTAATACAACCTATGTATTTATACATAGCCATTAGGCCCAACCAAAAACTCACCTAGCTAATCCAATACATGAAAGCACTCATCGAGCCCAAGTCTCACATGCTCTCATCCTCTAGATCTAGACCCGATCCATACATGAGTTAGCCCCCTTAAGACCTCTTAAACTAGGCCTTAAGAGAAATATTGGATGAATACTCATCTGGAAGTTTCAATTCCTTAATCACTTCGCAAAAATCATCCTTTTTCTTTGCAGTCATCTAGTAGCAAGCCTTAGGCATCAACTTTGAATTAGTATTACCAAGATGAGATCTCAAATGCAATTCACTTCTTAAGCCCATATCTTGAAGATCAAGACGTGCTTGGGGATTATTCTTTATTTTGCCTTGTTGGTTTAGAAGAGTAAAAACAATATTATCATAAATGTTTTTCTTAATATGCATCATATCTAAGTTATGGCGCAATAAAAGATGCTCCCAATAAGAGAGAGTCACTATTACATAATGGGGCTATGACAATTCTTACTATTGCAGTAGTTCGAAAACTACTGTAATAGATCCTAAGACAGTGGTTCTACGTAACCATTGCTATAGATTTAACCTATAGCCGCGGTTATACATAACTGCTACCATATATCAATCTATGGTAGCGGTTATGAAGAACAACTGCAATAGTTAAATTTATGGCAGCAGTTACGAAAAACCACTATCTTAGGTCAACATTATGGCAGCGATTATAGTTAACTGCGACTATTGGTCAAATCTATAATGATGGTTAAATTAATCATTATGATAAATTTGACCTATTGCAGCATTTCTTCCCAACCGCTGTCATATGTTAATATATGGCAGCGATTATATATAACCATTACCATTGATCAAAACTGTTGTAGTGATTTTATGTAATCGCTATAATAGATCGACTATCGCAGCGATTTTTGCCAACCGCTGCTATAGATTCATAATATATATTTTTTTTCATATTTTTTTTGAATATGATATAATTTTAAAATTTAAAGTCCATCTTTACTATTCATTATCTAAATAATTATCATTAGAGTATCATAACAAAAGACTGCCTCGATCTGATAGCCCTAACTATGTCAATCGATAAAATTTAATTTTGATGGTCATGAATGATTACATAATGATCTAATAGATAAAGACCATCGATTGATTCAAAAACTTATAATGGTGATCTTGATGATGTTTGTAGTATACTATCAAAATTTTATTTTAATCAGATATTATTATCATGATCAATCTAGCACTGAATGATTTCGACCGTTAAATAAAAAATGAGTGATCAAAAGATCAAATAGCATTCGATTATGAGATAATTTTTTAGATAAATGATCTTTGGTACTATTTTGATTGTTTATATGATGGCAATTATAAAATTTAAATCTCGTATATATGAACGATCCAAAACTATATGTCTTCTGATACTCGTTCTTAAAGACCTTATATACTTATGCTTTTATAGGATATGTTTAATGTGGATAGTTTATATAGATATGGTTTGAATTTTACTATCACCACCATACAAATAATTAAAGCAGTAGCAAAGATCAATTATCTAAAAAATTATCTATTAATTGAATGCTATTTGGCCTTTTGATTATTCATTTTTTATTTAACGATCGAAATCATCCAGTGCTAGATTAACCATGATAATAATATATGATTAAAGTAAAATTTTGATAGTATGCTACAAACATCACTAAGATCATCATTGCAAGTTTTTGGATCAATCGATAGTCTTTATCTATTAAATCATCATACAATTGTTCGTGATCGTCGAAATCAAATTTTATCAATCAACATAGCTAGGACTATTGTATTGAGGCATTCTTTTGTAATAATACTCTAATGATAATTATTTAGATCATGAATAATGAAGATAGACTTTAAATTTTAAAATTATATCATATATAGAAAAAAATATGAAAATATATATTATGTATCTATAGCAGTGGTTAGTAAAAATCGCTGCTATAAAATCTATTACAGTGGTTGATAATCACTGCTATAGATCAAATGGCAGTGGTTATATACAATCACTGCAATAGACCTATGGTAGTGGTTTTGAAAATCACTGCTATAGATCTGGCATAAAATTTTTCTTACACACTGAGTTATTCATCTTCCCGACCTCCACCCTCTCATTCACTCTCTCTCTCCACTCTACCTGAGCCCTAGCTACCCTCCCCATCGCTGACCCACCCCTCCATCGACCTGCCCCATCGTCGGCCACCTTCCTCTAGCGCCACCCCCCTCCCTCTCTCTCTTTCTCTCTTCTCTCTTTGGCTACCTATGCCCTAGCTACCTACCCCACACCGGCCCACCCACCGCCACCCCCTTCCTCAACCCTACCACCGACTCTGGCCCCCTCGGTCCGACCCCACCTCACTCAGCCTTGATCCCATCCTCATCGAGTTGGACCTCCCTCGACCTCCTTCTTTGCCGCCCCCTTCCCTCTAGCACCACTGCGAACCCGCCTTGGCCCCGACCTTCTTTGGCCGATCTCTTCCTTCTAGCACTGCCGCCGGCCCACCCTACTGTCACTGGCCCTCCCTTTAGTACTACCGTCAGTGACCCTCATAGTTTGTGTGACCCCCTTCCTACAGCAGGTATAACTTTTTTATTTAATTTTATTATAATATTAATAATCAATTTTAATATTTATAATAATATTTATTATTATATTTATAATAATTATTATAAATATAATTATAATTATTATAATAATATGGATAATATTATCATAATATTATAAAATGGATGGTTGCCTACTATTTTGCATTTACAGATTCAATTGCTTACTAGCATAACCGATACAATAGGGTACATACTTAATTCATGACAAGTATTGACATTATTTAATATAATTATTATAAATATAATTATAAATATTATAATAAATACTATTATAATATTTATTATAATAATATTATATTAATATTGATAATATTATTATAATATTATAAAATGGATAGTTATCTACTATTTTGTACTTATAGATTTAATTGCTTACTAGCACAATCGATACAATAGGGTACATACTTGATCCATGGCAAGTATTGCCATTATTTGATATGGCTGATGTGGTTGGTGCATGCCTTGTTTATTATCTAACATATGCACTGTATGTTCAATATGTGATGGAGTATTAGAACAACAATATTAATTCAGCAATGGGATTGCTCTACTACTATGGCCCATCCATGGTTTGCAATAATTTTCTTTTCTTTTTTCTTTTTATAAAGAGGCTGTGATGATGTCAGGTGAAAAATGGTTAATTCTTAGTATGATTTTAGTGATATGAGTTATTTTACTTTTTCTCTTCTTCTGCAAATATTTTAATAATTTCGAATGGCAAGGTGATCTTGGATGGCCCATGATTGTTTAGCAGGAAACCGTTCGTAATTGATATGGTTTAGTTGTAGTGGATACTAAAAGAAGTTTTATAATATTTCATAATTAAATGATGAATCTTAGCCTCTTTTTTATTGTTTTTATTTTTTTAATATTTTAAAGAGAACCTCCATCGGTGGCTTCTGGACCATGTCATGGATTGTGCTAGCCGGTAAGCTGAAAACACCCATCAGTAGGTTTTGGACCATGCTGATGGATTTTGGGCCATGTCGGTGAATTCTTGACCATTAGATTTTGGGTTATAGCTTGGTAGCTAGATGTCGAGGCATGGTGGTAAGAACTACTAGGGAGGCAGCTATGAGTGGAACTCCCATAGAGATATATTTGAGTGATATTTCATTGGCTATAGAAGCAAAGTTTTAGCTTTATTACTATTCTGATCTAGACACCTCTAACTTTAGAGCGATGATGGTATAAATGTTAGAGTTTATTTATGAATGTAATTTATGTTGTTAAATTTATTGCATAAAATTTTCTAGGTTACTATTTATATCTTATTACTTTTGTTTATTACATTGTATAACGATAGACCCATCAATTGATTAGTGTACATAATCTCCAGCATCTGTACATTTATATATTTTTTCTATAAATGAAAGAATTATATATAATAATTAATTAATTTTCTAATTTGGATAGTTTAAAAATTATAAATAATTCTATAGGTAATTATAGTAATCAAATGGTATGCTGAGGATTTCACAAGAAATTTTGGACAACATTTTTCTTCTGTTCTTCCTACATGGAAGAACAAAGAAAAAATACTATCAAAATTTCTTTCAGTCCCTGTTACATATCATTTGATTACTATAATGAACCTATTAAGTTAATGCAATTTCTGAATGGGATAAGTCTATCTTTACCTATTAGTTGGTGATAGGATGTATTTATTGCATATCTAAAAATGATATTTAATGTAAGTTTCACACATGATTTATTTACAATGCATTGATATATAATGTAGGTTCCACACATGATTTAATTACAGTATCATCATTTTTATAATAGATAAGAAATAGATGAAATTTAGTAGGTTCTCATCAGAATATGAGATTGAAATTCAAAAATTTTTTTATTTTGCTATAGAGAAATTTGGGGACCATGGACTTATCCAATATCCTTGTAAGAATTGTATGAGTGTGCTATGGCTACCTCATCAAGATGTAAATGATCACCTTACTATTTATGACTTTAAATTTGGTTATAAAATTTATTGGGATCAACATGATGAGGGTAGGCCATAAGGAGGAGATTAATATGATGGGGGAGTGAAACAAATGGTTCATGATATTTTTTCATCTGTTGGCCATAATGATGGTGCATCTACATCTATGCCTGACCTATGTTGATAAAATGATAAATAGTGAGGATGTGGAGAAGGTCTGTTAGTTGATAGAGGATGTTAATGTTCCGTTGTATCCCGGATGTGAAAAGATGACGAAGCTTGAGTTCTTAATTCGGTTGTATTATGTGAAATACTCCAATGAGTTCAGTAATAATAGAGTGAACTACATGTTAGATATATATATCCTAGAAGCCAGAATTGGCTGACACTTGTAATACACTTCTAGGGGTAAAATTATAATTTTGACTAATATCAATAAAATGGGTTATTTTCTATCACATATGTGTATTTAGTGTCTGTGATACATCCTTTGAGTTAATGGTAATGATAATTCATATTTTCAAGAGTTGAAAATTTAAGACATGAACAATCATTATTAACTCATAAAATGCTCCCGACCATAGGATCATCACGAGGATGGTGATTGATCCAGAAGGTTGGTGTACAATCGCTTTTCTTTAGTAGATGAGTCTTGAGTCTACGGTGTGGAGACACCAGAGCGAGAGTACAGGTACTCATTAGAGAATGAGGGCACTGAGCGTGACCACCTCGAGTAGTCATTAGGGAGTCTACCTTCTCGTCAATGACTGACTCGATGCTGCAGTAGTGTGTCTGGTTCTTTGACCTGAGGATGCATCGGCAGTTCACCTTGAGGGTGTTATAGTTTGACTACACCATTACTCGGTCTCCTAGCCATATGGAACCCTGAGGTGTATGTTGGCTATAGCATGTTCATTGTAGGAACTGGATTGGCATCAAGATGGAATCTATCTACCTCGGTGGTAGAGGAGCAGCCCTATGATGATCATGAGAATCAAGTCCAGAAGTCCATGGCCATGGCAGAGTGAAATAATAGAAAGAGTTTCTATTTAGATTTTCACATTCGGACTTGAATCGAATGATTACATCATATGACAGAGACTAGGGTTTGACGAGTTCACCTTAACCCTAATCTGATCGGGGCTCAAGATAGAAGAACTTAATCACACAGGTAGCTGCACCAAGAGGTTCGCATTCAGCTCTGATGGGTTGCCACCATATACTGCTAGGTGTCACTGGTGGATTTTGGGAGCAATTAGAATGATTTAGATGATCGATCATTCTAGCTGTTCGAATCAGAAGAGTTCTGATCCATCGAAAGGAGTTTCGATGATGTCGATGATAGAGATCATGACATATCCCATTACCATACAGAACTGAACCTAACTGGGTCACACAAACAAGGGTTTGAATCTGGTGATCATCAATTGAACTGATCTAGTTCAATTGATCTGAATGAGATTCAATTAGGTTCAAGGAAATCGTGCTAGCACTCGATTGAACCTAACGTTCTTCTTTTGCTATCATAAATAAGTTGTCCTGACTGAGCCAAAGGAGTTTGTGCTCAATCAGAGGCCTTCATATGGTCTGACTGGAGGTTGTCCAAGTCAGAAAAGGTTGTCTTATTTTGTAAGACATTACCTGCCATTTTTGGTCACCTGCCATTTCTTGTTCTTTGACTTTGGTCAAAAGTCTACCTTTGACTGGTCAAATGTTGACCATTGACACTTTGACTTTTGACCACATGTCATGCACCTATTGGAGAGCTGGTGGGGGCCTGTCCCCCTACCAGAACCTGGCAAGGAAGAGGGCGCACGCCACCCTTGGCGTGTGCCCAAGTTGGAGGCGCCTAGGAGTCCCTGTTGGACAAGGGACTCCATCTCCTTTTTGGATTCCAATTAGAGTTCTCCTAAGAACCAACTTTGACTGGTCTTAGGTGCCTCTAAGGAGGAATCCAGGGGACTCTATTCCCACCAATCAGATTTAGATCTGATTTCACAAAGGAGTTGTGATTGGTTGGGAAGAAGAGGAGTTGGATCACAGTTAGTCTATAAATAAGACCTTGCGCCCAACTCAAGGAGGAATTAGAAGTTATTGAAAGAAATCACAATTCTCCATGCCCCAAGGCCTTTTCTCCTCTCCTCCTCCATGCCAAAGCACCTTCTCCCTCTCCTCTCCACATCCAAAAGGAGTTTTGGACCTTGGTTGGTGCGATCCAGATCAAAGAAAGGCGACTGAAAGCTAGAAGGCTGCGCTGCTGCAAAGGACGACTGCTGATCTTCAAAAAGGAGTTTTGAAGATCCTCCAGATCAGATCCAGATCTAATTTTTGGAGATGTGATAGAGAAGAAGAGGATCTCTAGATCCAGCCTGAGTGGATACCGGATAGAGGCCAGGCACTTGCGTGGCTAGATCCAGAACCTTCCGCTGCATACAGGATCATCAACGGGTAATAGGATTACCCAATCAAGGTAAATTAAATTTGATTTAATTTATCTATATTTTATTTTATTTATTAAAATAATAATAATTAGATCTAAAATATCTCAAGATCTAATTAGATCAAAGAAAAAAATTTTTGAAATATATCTCTTGATCTGATCAGATCTGAACGAACCTGGTCCGAAAAATCAGGATTTTTCCTTCAACTGGTATCAGAGCCAAGGTTCTAAAAGTATTTAGATCTAATTTTAAATTTATTTTAATTAAAAAATAAGTGATTTTAGATGTCACATGAGATGTGATCAGATCTAAAATTAGAAAAAATTAAAATTAAATGATTTGGATCTAAGATTAGAAAATATGCATGACTAGTTCTAAAATAGAATAGTTCTATAGAATAGTCTTGCATGTTTTTTGATTTAATCTGATTAAATCATATTTTAGATCTATTTATTTACTATTTTTTGATATTATAAGTGGTTATAATAACATCTAAAAAATAGCAAATAAAAATTATTTAATTTTAAATATCATATGAGATATGATTGATGCATGTCTAGACTAGTTGTAGAATAGTTCTACATAATTATCTAGATTAGAATTTATTTTGATTAGATCAATTTAAATCTAATTTTTTAGATTATTATGAGATAATTTAGATCTGAAAATATGCATGATTTCGATACATGAGATGTATGCAAAATATGCCATGATTAGATCTAATTTGTATATGAGATATATGATATAGATCTAAAACTGTTTTGTAGTATTGCATGTTCCTGATTAAGGCGTTCCTCTTGGCCGTCCGATCATAAGAATGAAGAAGGGTTTAAAGGCCCTCTCTTCCATTCGATGGGGTGTTCTTATGATGTGTAGGGGTGCTGCACGTGTTCGTCCTTAATCAGAAATCCAAAACTTACTTTCTGCAAAACCCTAGATCCTGAAACCCTAGGATTTATTGTGCATATTTTGTTTATGAACCCTACTTAATTAAAAATTAAGATTATGGAATATTCAATTAGGTCTAAAATTGAGAATTTTAGATCTAAGACATATTCATAATACTGGGTTCGGGCTTGGGTAGCTCAATTAGGTCTAAGCGGTTGATCAAACCGAATCAAGAGTTGGTTAGATGGGATCAACAATGCTTAAATTGACCAGCCTAATAGGATTAAGTCTGGGTCAAGATCGAGTCACGATCAAGCAAGACCTAATTAGGCTCAGAGGTTAGAGTCTGGATTGTAGGCTAACCCAATTGGTTCTGGCTCAACAATTTGGTGTCTAAGGTAAGTTTGGCACATACGACCGACTGGTTTTTAATTGGAAGCTACTCGACCTGAATGCATTCTTGTACGAGTTAATGGCATATTCCTTCCACCGATCTCACTTACCTGGCCATATCTGTTGACACAGTTCTGATCTGAGGTGGTCAATAATCCGAGCTAACCCATGCCACTAGGTTAGTCATAATTGTTATGACTATGACAAGTCTAGTTTAATGAGACCTGAATCAATTCTCCCTAAGAAAAGATTAAGTCTGAGGTCTTCCACCATTGTAGATGTGCGGGCCCTTCCCGGGGTTGATTGTTCTCGGCTGGATACAGTGGCTCAGTTGCACCGAGAAGATGCAACCATGTCTATTAGGCATTGGATGCTATGGGCTGGAGGATGAGTTGGGCTCAATATTTCGGATACGGTGAGAGACTCAATTAGGAACCCAGTCTGTACAAATGGTGGGTCTGACTTAACTAAGGAGTGGATCAATATTTCGGATACGGTGAGATTCATGAATTAGAGATCAAGTTTGGGTGCACCATGATTAGAGAATCATTGAACAAGAGTTGTTCACTCATTGGCTAACCCATCACCAATAACTGTTAGGTGAGGTGATGAGTCAGTTGGTGAGACCGCACCACCCACTAGAAATCATTAATCATGGAGATTTTTGCATCTCTACAGAGGGAGTGTAGGGATCCGAGAAAATAGTGGGAGCTAATTTGTTTAAAAATAAAATCCCTAAATAAATTGGTCAAGTCATAATTACAAGTATCTAACTAGAATCTTTGACTCTCTATACAGAAAAATGTCTGCGTCCAACCCATTGGCACGTATCCTGGACACACATAGACTGACTGGACCCAATTATAAAGATTGGCTCAGGAACTATAAAATAGTTTTGGGTTTCGAGAAGTTAACCCATGTTTGGACCAGGACCCTCCCACCTTACCAGCCCATCCATCTATTGAACAGAGAGCGTCTCTGGAAAAATGGATAGACGAAGATAATAAGGCCAGATATTACATGTTGGGCTCGATGTCTGATGAGCTCCAGCGTGCCAACATGAAGATATCGGGACTGCTCGCCAAATGTTGGCTCACCTGCAGGAGATGTTTGGTGAACAGAGTCGCGCAGCCAAATATCAAGTCACGAAATGACTTTTTAAGGCTAAGATGCGTGATGGGCAGTCAGTCCAAGATCACTGTCTGACAATGATCAAGGACATGGAAGAGCTTGAGAAGCTCGGTGTGAAGTTAGACTTGGACCTGCAGAACGATATTATTCTGCAATCCTTGACTGATGCATATGGGCAATTCATCATGAATTACCACATGCATAAACTTCAAAATTTCTTGGCCGAATTAATGAATATGCTGGTTACCGCTGAGCTTTCTATGAAAGGTTCTAAAGGCTCAGTTCTTGCTATAGAACGGACTTCTTCCAAAAGAAAGTCTTATGGAAAGAAAAAGAAGTCTGCGAAAAAGCAGAAGGTGGAAGGAACAAAGAAGAAGAAGGCAGAGCCGAAGAAAAAGGCCGATGTCAAAGGAAAGTGTTTCCATTGCAACAGCGACGGACCATTGGAAGCGGAACTATCCTACTTACCTGGCCACCCTGAAGAATAAGAAGGAAGGTCCTTCTGGAGGTATGCTCGTTATTGAGTCTAACCTTACGGTTTCTTCTGCATCCAGTTGGGTGCTTGACTCTGGTTCTAGTGCTCATCTGTGCACTTCCATGCAGGATCTTGAGGATAGCAGGAGGCTGAGGGATGGAGACATGATCCTACGCATCGGTAATGGAGCAAGAGTTGCTGCAGTAGCCGTGGGAAACATACCCTCTTCGATTACCATCTGGTTTAGACTTAGTTTTGAAAGACTGTTATTATGTGCCTGCAGCTAGCAGGAATTTGATTTCTGTTTCATGCTTAGCACAAGAAGGCTATGTGATTACCTTCTTTAAGGACCATTGTAACATTCTTTATGAAAGAAATAAAATTGCAAATGGTTTCCTTATTAATGGTCTTTATCAGCTACATATTGATGTACCTATTCTAACTATCGAGCAAAACATGAATGCCAAACGACCTAGGGATAGTCCAAACGACAGATATCTATGGCACCTGAGATTAGGTCATATAGCAGAAGATAGGATCAACAAATTGGAGAAAAATGGGCTATTGAGTCCATTGACTTTCGAGTCATATCCAACTTGTGAATCCTGTCTTCAAGGCAAAATGACTAAACTCCCTTTTGTTGGACATGGGGAGAGGGCCACAGATCTCCTTGCCCTAGTACATACTGATGTGTGCGGCCCATTTGATGTGCCGGCTAGAGGCAATTTTGTCTACTTCATTACCTTTACCGATGATCTGTCTAGGTATGGGATATGTGTATCTTATGAGACACAAGTCTGAAGCTTTTGAAAAGTTCAAAGAATTCAGACATGAAGTAGAAAAACAAACTGAAAAACCCATTAAGGTTCTTCGATCAGATCGAGGAGGTGAATACCTTAGCCGAAAATTCCTAGACTATCTAAAAGAAAATGGCATAGTCTCTCAATGGACTCCACCAGGAACACCTCAACTCAACGGAGTTTCAGAATGGAGAAATCGGACCCTATTGGATATGGTTCGATCCATGATGAGCTTCACAGACCTTCCTGATTTTCCTTTGGGGACACTCATTGTTAACTTCAATTTATCTACTGAATAGGGTTTCCTCTAAAACCGTTCCTACCACACCGTATGAGATATGGCATGGTAAGAAACCAAGTCTGAGTCATCTCAGAATTTGGGGTTGTCCGGCTCATGTCAAAAGACAACAAGCGGACAAGTTAGAGTTTAGGTCCTTCAGAGCTCGATTCATAGGATATCCTAAAGAGTCATTAGGATACTATTTCTACATTCCAGAAGACCACAATGTGATTGTGAGTCGACATGCCATCTTTCTTGAAAAATAGTTTATTCAAGATAGCGGCATTGGAAAGGCAGATCAAGCTTGATGAGAAAGTCTCACAAGTACAACGAGCTAAGGACCAATTGGAACCAAATCAGGTTGAGCCAATAAGAACACTACCTCCTCCACCTCGTAGATCGGAAAGAGTTTTTCGTCCCCCTGAAAGATACTTAGGTATTATTTCAGAGAAAGTAGAGGAAATGTTCCTCATAGGTAATGGTGCTCATGGTGATGATCCCAAAACCTACAACGAGGCGATATCAGATATCGACTCCGAGAAATGGCTAGAGGCAATGCAGTCAGAAATTGACTCGATGCACTCAAACCAAGTCTGGACCTTGGTAGATCCACCAGAAGGTATAGTACCTATTGGGTGTAAATGGATCTTCAAGAGAAAGATTGGTGCAGATGGGAATGTGGAGACATTCAAGGCTAGACTAGTGGCAAAAGGTTATAGTCAATGCGAAGGCATTGACTATCAGGATACCTTTTCCCCAGTGGCTATGCTAAAATCCATCCGCACATTGCTTGCCGTTGCAGCCTATTTCGATTATGAAATATGGCAAATGGACGTGAAAATAGCGTTCTTAAATGGATATCTTGAGGAAGATATCTATATGGAACAGCCGCTAGGTTTCACATCCAGTGATACTGATCACAAGGTTTGCAAGCTGCAAAGGTCCATATATGGACTTAAGCAAGCATCTCGGAGCTGGAACACTCATTTCAATGATGTGATCAAAACGTTTGGTTTCATCAAAAATGAAGAGGAACCATGTGTTTTCAAAAAGGTCAGTGGGAGCGCTGTTGTCTTCCTCGTATTGTACGTGGATGACATCCTCCTTATTGGGAATGATATGTTCCCATGATGACAACAGTCAAATTATGGTTGTCCAAGGAATTCTCCATGAAAGACCTAGGCGAAGCATCCTTTATTCTAGGAATTAAGGTCTATAGGGATAGACCGAATAGGATGCTAGGACTTTCACAGAAGATGTACATAGAGAAAGTACTAAAGAGGTTTAGTATGGAAAACTCTAAGAGGGGATTAATACCCTTCAGACATGGTATTCATCTTTCCAAGAAGATGTGCCCCAGCACACCTGAGGAAATAGAATGCATGAGCAAGATCCCTTATGCTTCTGCAATAGGGAGCCTCATGTATGCCATGCTATGTACACGACCTGATATAGCCCATGCTGTGAGTGTCACAAGCAGATATCAGTCAAATCCAGGTGAAGAACACTGGACTTCTGTGAAATGTATCCTTAAGTACTTGAGAAGAACTAAGGATATGATGTTGGTCTTTGGTAACGGAGAACTCCAAGTCCAGGGATACACAGACTCGGATTTCATGTCCGATATAGATGATCGAAAGTCGACATCTGGGAGTCTGTTTGTGTGCAATGGTGGAGCTGTCAGCTGGAAGAGTTCCAAGCAAATGTGATAGCAGATTCCACCATGGAAGCAGAATATATCGCTGCATCAGAAGGCTGCGAAGGAAGCATTCTGGTACAAGAAGTTTGCTGCAGAAATTGGAGTAATGCCATCAGATGCCATTCCTCTATACTGCGACAACAATGGCGCCATAGCCCTTGCTAAGGAGCCGAGGTCTCACCAGAAATCCAAGCATATTGAGCGGCGATACCACCTCATCCGCGATTACCTCGAGAAGGATTATGTCGAGGTCAAGAGAGTCAACTCCACAGATAATGTGGCAGACCCACTTACAAAGCCGTTGGGCCAGCAGAAGATCGAAGCCCACCTTGAGAAGATGGGACTTAGACTTGTAGCCAATTGGCTTTAGGACAAGTGGGAAGATTGTTAGATATATGTGCCCTAGAAGCCAGAATTGGCTGACACTTGTAATACACTTCTAGGGGCAAAATTATAATTTTGACTAATATCAATAAAATGGGTTATTTTCTATCACATATGTGTATTTAGTGTCTGTGATACATCCTTTGAGTTAATGGTAATGATAATTCATATTTTCAAGAGTTGAAAATTTAAGACATGAATAATCATTATTAACTCATAAAATGCTCCCGACCATAGGATCATCACGAGGATGGTGATTGATCCAGAAGGTTGGTGTACAATCGCTTCTCTTTAGTAGATGAGTCTTGAGTCTACGGTGTGGAGACACCGGAGCGAGAGTACAGGTACTCGTTAGAGAACGAGGGCACTGAGCGTGACCACCTCGAGTAGTCATTAGGAAGTCTACCTTCTCGTCAATGACTGACTCGATGCTGCAGTAGTGTGTCTGGTTCTTTGACCTGAGGATGCATCGGCAGTTCACCTTGAGGGTGTTATAGTTTGACTACACCATTACTCGGTCTCCTAGCCATATGGAACCCTGAGGTGTATGTTGGCTATAGCATGTTCATTGTAGGAACTGGATTGCATCAAGATGGAATCTATCTACCTCGGTGGTAGAGGAGCAGCCCTATGATAATCATGAGAATCAAGTCCAGAAGTCCATGGCCATGGCAGAGTGAAATAATAGAAAGAGTTTCTATTTAGATTTTCACATTCGGACTCGAATCGAATGATTACATCATATGACAGAAGACTAGGGTTTGACGAGTTCACCTTAACCCTAATCTGATCGGGGCTCAAGATAGAAGAACTTAATCACACAGGTAGCTGCACCAAGAGGTTCGCATTCAGCTCTGATGGGTTGCCACCATATACTGCTAGGTGTCACTGGTGGATTTTGGGAGCAATTAGAATGATTTAGATGATCGATCATTCTAGCTGTTCGAATCAGAAGAGTTCTGATCCATCGAAAGGAGTTTCGATGATGTCGATGATAGAGATCATGACATATCCCATTACCATACAGAACTGAACCTAACTGGGTCACACAAACAAGGGTTTGAATCTGGTGATCATCAATTGAACTGATCTAGTTCAATTGATCTGAATGAGATTCAATTAGGTTCAAGAAAATCGTGCTAGCACTCGATTGAACCTAACGTTCTTCTTTTGCTATCATAAATAAGTTGTCCTGACTGAGCCAAAGGAGTTTGTGCTCAATCAGAGGCCTTCATATGGTCTGACTGGAGGTTGTCCAAGTCAGAAAAGGTTGTCTTATTTTGTAAGACATTACCTGCCATTTTTGGTCACCTGCCATTTCTTGTTCTTTGACTTTGGTCAAAAGTCTACCTTTGACTGGTCAAATGTTGACCATTGACACTTTGACTTTTGACCACATGTCATGCACCTATTGGAGAGCTGGTGGGGGCCTGTCCCCCTGCCAGAACCTGGCAAGGAAGAGGGCGCACGCCACCCTTGGCGTGTGCCCAAGTTGGAGGCGCCTAGGAGTCCCTGTTGGACAGGGACTCCATCTCCTTTTTGGATTCCAATTAGAGTTCTCCTAAGAACCAACTTTGACTGGTCTTAGGCACCCTCTAAGGAGGAATCCAGGGGACTCTATTCCCACCAATCAGATTTAGATCTGATTTCACAAAGAGTTGTGATTGGTTGGGAAGAAGAGGAGTTGGATCACAGTTAGTCTATAAATAAGACCCTGCGCCCAACTCAAGGAGGAATTAGAAGTGATTGAAAGGAATCACAATTCTCCACACCCCAAGGCTGCCTCTCCTCCTCTTCCTCCATGCCAAAGCACCTTCTCCCTCTCCTCTCCACGTCCAAAAGAGTTTTGGAGCTTGGTTGGTGCGATCCAGATCAAAGAAAGGCGACTGAAAGCTAGAAGGCTGCACTGCTGCAAAGGACGACTGCTGATCTTCAAAAGGAGTTTTGAAGATCCTCCAGATCAGAACCAGATCTGATCTCTGGAGACATGATAGAGAAGAAGAAGATCTCCAGATCCAACCCAAGTGGATACCGATAGAGGCTAGGCACTTGCATGGCTAGATTCAGAACCTTCCGCTACATACAGGATCATCAACGGGTAATAGGATTACCCATATCAAGGTAAATTAAATTTGATTTAATTTATCTAAATTTTATTTTATTTCTAGAATAATAATAATCAGATCTAAAACATCTCAAAATTGATTAGGATCAAAGAGAAAAATTTTTAAAATATATCTCTTGATCTGATTAGATCTGAACGAACCTGGTTCGAAAAATCAGGATTTTTCTTCACTACATACTAGAGATTTTGGGGAACATTCTTTCAGACTATGCATAGATTTCGAAGAATAATTATGAGGCATCGAAGATTATTGAATTGCTAGATTTTACTTACACCAAGATACATGCATGTCCTAATGATTGCATGCTTTATTGGGAGGGGATGCCAACCAAAATGAGTGCACGATGTGTGGTATATCAAGATAAAAATAGAATAAAGATGGTACATCGATCCGTATACCTTAAAAGTTGATGTGGTATATTTTTTGATTTTGATACTATAAAAGTTGTTCATGTTAGCAAGGAGATCGAAAAACATGAGATGGTATAAAGAGGGCTGAACAAAAGATGATGCATTTAGGTATCCAACCGATGGAGAGGCATGGTAGAAGTTTAATGAAATACATCCTGACTTTGCACAAGAGATACACAATATGAGGTTGGGCTTGTCATGCAATGGTTTCAACCTATTCAAGCACATGAATACTATCTACAATGTATGACTAGTGTTTATTCATGTTTACAACCTTCCACCATGGGTGTGTATGAAAAAATTCTTTACTTTCATGATAATGCTCATTCATAGACCAATGAAAATAGGTAATGATATTGATGTCTATTTATAGCCTCTTATTGCCGAGCTAAAATAGTTGTAGAGCATTCAAGATATTCCAACTTTTGATGCTTTGATGAATGAGTCATTCTTCATATGCATAGTACTTCTGTGGATAATAAATAACTTTTCAGCTTATGTCCTAATGTCAGGTTGGAGTACGAAAGGTGAGCTAATATGTCTGATCTATGAAAAAAATATCTACTTTAAAAGGTTGACACATCGGAGGAGCTTTAGCTTTATGGGGCATCGATGTTTTCTCCATTAAAATCATCCAAATAGAAGGGATGCACGCTCCTTCAATGGCACTATTAAAGAAGGTGAGGCGCTTAGCTAGATGTCTCGGAGTAAGCAGTTGAGAGAGTTAGATGGTCTCAGTGTTAAATTTGGGAAAGATGATCCAATTGATGGTAAAAAAAGAAAGTGTCAATCAAAGACAGATGACACACACTTTAATTAGAAGAAAAAACATCTTCTTTGACTTGCCATATTGAAAAACAAACTTATTGCGCCACTGCTTAGATATAATGTATTTTGAAAAGAACATGTGCGAGCTCCTATTGGTAACGATCTTGAACATTAAGAATAAGATCAAGGATGACTTAAATTTTTAATTTGATTTGAAAAAATATGGTATTAGAAGATCACTCCACTCAAAGCCGATAGGAGGAGAACAGTGAAGGCTCCCTTATGCATGCTATGTTATGAATGTCTCCAAATAATTCATATTTCTTCATGTGTTGGAGAATATAAAGATTCTAGATGGGTACTCAAGCAACATATCAAAACATGTGAATACTAAGGATATCAAACTTAGGGGATTGAAAACTCATGATTATCATGTGTTGATGCAGAAGTTAATCTTAATAGCTATTCACCACATGTTGCCAAAAAATATTAGAATGACTGTTATTTATCTTTGCAACTTCTATAGAGATATTTATGCGAAGAGATTACTTGAGAAAGACGTAACAGAAATTAAGGCAAAGGTAGTGACTATACTTTTTTACTATAGCAATGAGTAAAAAAGATACTTTTCTTCTTCCAAAGTAGAAGATCATCCCTATGGACACTACTCCTACCACTCTAAGTCATTAGCCACAACTTCTTGTTAGCTCAATACTTCAGTCTCTAAAAGCCTAGTTGGTGCACATCTTCTAGAGTCCTATCAAAAGAGTGAGACTCAAAATGGTACTTGGTTGGGTTCTACGAAACATCGATGGCACATATAGCATATTTTCTTTCCCTTGGATAACCACATAGAACTTATTTTAGGCCCACGTATAGGGCAAGTCAATTTATCCTTAGTGCTCCATTTAGATAGATCAGCATATGCTAGAAAGTCACTAATTATCCATAATAATGCAGCTCGCATGATAAAATTTTTATTTTTTAACATATCATAAACTTGAATGCTATTAGAACAAAGAGTTTGCAACTCCTGAATAAGTGGCTGCAAATAAATATCTAGGTTGTTACCTGGTGAGTTGGGCTCAGGAATTATCAATGAAACCATTAGAGAAGTTTGCTTCATGTGGTGCCAAGGGAGCAGATTGTTAGGCATTAGTATCACGGGCAGGTGCTATGAATTGTATTCATAGTTCTGAATAGATTAAAACCATCGCACGCTGAACCAAGATGAACATGTCGTGGATCAAAGAAAAAGCCAAGATCAAGAGAATTTATTTTTTTCTAAGCTTCAATATCTGTGGGATGTCTCAAAATGCCATCTTTAGCATGACCCTCTTCATGCCATCTCATTAATGAGGTAGTTTCAAAATTATGAAAAAGCCTCTCTAATCTAGGTATCAAAGGAAATCAGCACAAGATTTTAGTAGCTATCTTCTTCCTACTTCCTGATGAATATCGGGGGTCATTGTCATCATTTGTGATGGCAAGTTTCCACCTAAATGAACCACAATGGCTGTAAGTATCCTCATTTGCTTTGTCCTTCCAAAATAACATGCATCCTTTCGAACAAGCATAAATTTTTTCATATTTCAGACCTAATGCTCCAATTAATTTCTTCATCTCATAAAATGATTTGGGTATAGTATTTCTCGTAGGATATGACTTCTTCAACAACTCTAACAACATATTGAATGCAACCCCCAAAGTATTTTATATGGTAGAGGGTAATAAGATAAGCTAGTTTTGAGTACTTTGTGCAACCAGGATACAATGGTTGTTTAGAATCCTCCACCATATCATTGTATGCATGCACTTTTTGGGGAGAATTAATATCAGGGCGCTAGTTATCATTCCTCTTGCAGGTTTATCAACATTAATTCATGTCACCTCTACAATCATCTCCAACATTATTGGGTACATGTGACATGAAAACTTTATTTAGTAAATCTTTTATATCATGTACGGTTTGAAACTCTTGTCCATAAGTTTTAGTGTTACATCCTAAAGCATAATAAGATTCCCCATGAAAAACCCACCTGGTATATCCTTGAAGGAAGCCACAAAAAATACAATACTCAAATACGTCTCCTCGAGAAAGCTAATAAGTGTTGATACATTTTACACAAGAACAGCAAACTTTTTCCTCTTTGACAGATCTAAGAAATGCAAAATCCAGAAATTGTATAACACCTATGATATATGCTTGACTTCGTCTTGATGAGAGATTTATCCAACTCTTATCTATTACACTATATCAAATTAAATTAAAAAGAAGGATAAAGTGTAAAAAACAAAGAATATTTATGGAAGCCATGTTAACAGCATAAAGTTCGACTACTTTTGTTTAAAGTGTAAAAGCATGTATATCATTTATCAAAATGTGGCATATGCCCATTGACGAATCATAGGAAATTTTGGACAGAAAATTATAGAAAAAGGCATATAAAGCATCCTCATTGATAATATTGCAACAACAGCAAATCTAATTCATCAAAACAAATTATAGGGATAGAGAAAAAATCATAAAAAACACTAATTTTATATGAGATCACTCGTTGACAACCATCAATTAGCCTATCATAGTAGTTGTTTTATTTACCCGAGAAATAGTATATTAAATATTAGGGGAAGAAAACATCAGTAGCCTATCATTAGTTGATAATAGCAATAAGTGCTGAACTACGCCCATAGGCTTATTTGATTGCCAATAAAATAATAGCAAACATCAAAAGAATCCCGTCCCTATTTTTTCAACAAAAATAATTCATCTATTTTACTTGGAGCACCTCATTTGTCTGGGCAAGAAGTTGCCCATCATTTGAATACAAAAATGAACGACGCTGAAGAGCAAAAAGGCAATATATTATATATGAGGCTTACCCGAAGCAGCTGCTCTAGATAGCGGTGGCGGCTAACAGATAGCAGTGGCAGCCGGAAGCAGAGAAACCCGAAAAGTTATCGATGCCGGGGAGGGAGAGAAAGTAAAAAAAAATTGAAAAAAAATCGAAACAAAATCGTAAAACAAAACCCACTAGCTGATTGGCGAACAAAAATTGAAACAAAACCCAGCAACTATAAAATTGGGCAAAAATACTTGTAAAACTCTAGTATGGCAGCAATTTTTCTTCACAGCAACCCACCAGCGGCCCTCTCTGAAGTAACCCACCATGATTGAAGCTCTTAAACAGCAGACCAAGTGGGAACTCGTCATCAGAATGGAGAAGCTCAGAACTAGAGTTTGGTGTACAGGATAGGATAGAAGCATGGATTTTAAAGTAAAATTATGAAATTATAAAATCAAATCTAAATTCTAAGACTATTTTATTAGAACTTAAATCATATAATATATATTTATAACATAAATTAAAATATTGAAACATGATCGTTTAATCCTAATTTGATCATGATCGTCGGCAGAAGTCCGTCAGGGGTTCATCAAGTGCCCACGTGTTCATCCTCTAATGTTGATCCACATGGAAACTTGATTAAGACATCGGCACCTTTGATTATTTTAATTAAAATTCTTCTAACAAGAACTTTAATTATTTGGGCAGAACCTTCTTTAGCCTTTTATGTCATCCTCCTAGTCTTTCCTAGCCTTTCTTTCTTGCTTCTTGTCTTCTTAATTTTTGTTCCTAATCTTTTTGTCTTATTGAAAGACTTCTTGTCCTTCAGGATCTTATTTAGACAAAAGAAAGAGTAATAAAGAAAATTGGATAAGAGAGCCTATTGTAAGAAAGAAGGGAGGAGTTTCTGATACCTTAGACTCTTGGAGCGCACTCCTATTAATATTATACGTAGGGGTGCCACCTCAATTTCTCATACCTTCTCATCATCCTCATCTCACATCCAATCATAGATCTCATGGCCCATCTATTTTTTACCTCACGTAGAATTACGTAAATTTAGTCCAAGAGATGCCTTAAAGCAAAAGGACTTTTTGAACTAATTCTACATAGTTTCTACGAAGAGTCGCAAAAGTTCTCTTAAGTGGCGCCAATCATCAAGGATCAAGATCGGATGAAATCCTCATCTACAGGCCATCAAAATGGGATGGCATTCATCAAGGGGGCGTGGAGATAAGGAAAGAAAAGTCAAAGCACCAAGGGCTTTGACTTGGTCCAAGGGGCACCGAGGAAGAGGGGGCGGCAAGGACTCTTTCTTAACCAATTAATTTCAAATAAAACACCAAAGTGTTTTACCTACAGAAGGACTCCTAGATGCCTCATTTAGATTTGAAACTACGTAACATAAATTATGTAGAAAATAAATAGGATAAGAAGAAAATAAAGTGCTGCCATTCAAACCCATGTGCTAAAGAGTCCTAGCGCACAAGGCTTCCTCCACGTGCCAAGAGAGAGACTCTTTGGCATGTGAAATTCTGATATAATTGTTAGATATATGTGCCCTAGAAGCCAAAATTGGCTGACACTTGTAATACACTTCTAGGGGCAAAATTATAATTTTGACTAAAATCAATAAATGGGTTATTTTCTATCACATATGTGTATTTAGTGTCTGTGATACATCCTTTAAGTTAATGGCAATGATAATTCATATTTTCAAGAGTTGAAAATTTAAGACATGAATAATCATTATTAACTCATAAATTGCTCCTGACCATAGGATCATCACGAGGATGGTGATTGATCCGGAAGGTTGGTGTACAATCGCTTCTCTTTAGTAGATGAGTCTTGAGTCTACGGTGTGGAGACATCGGAGCGAGAGTACAGGTACTCGTTAGAGAACGAGGGCACTGAGCGTGACCACCTCGAGTAGTCATTAGGGAGTCTACCTTCTCGTCAATGACTGACTCGATGCTGCAGTAGTGTGTCTGGTTCTTTGACCTGAGGTGCATCGACAGTTCACCTTGAGGGTGTTATAGTTTGACTACACCATTACTCGGTCTCCTAGCCATATGGAACCCTGAGGTGTATGTTGGCTATAGCATGTTCATTGTAGGAACTGGATGGCATCAAGATGGAATCTATCTACCTCGGTGGTAGAGGAGCAGCCCTATGATAATCATGAGAATCAAGTCCAGAAGCCCATGGCCATGGTAGAGTGAAATAATAAAAAGAGTTTCTATTTAGATTTTCACATTGGACTCGAATTGAATGATTACATCAAATGACAGAGACTAGGGTTTGACGAGTTTACCTTAACCCTAATCTGATCGGGGCTCAAGATAGAAGAACTTAATCACACAGGTAGCTGCACCAAGAGGTTCGCATTCAGCTCTGATGGGTTGCCACCATATACTGCTAGGTGTCACTGGTGGATTTTGGGAGCAATTAGAATGATTTAGATGATCGATCATTCTAGCTGTTCGAATCAGAAGAGTTCTGATCCATCGAAAGGAGTTTTGATGATGTCGATGATAGAGATCATGACATATTCCATTACCATACAGAACTGAACCTAACTGGGTCACACAAACAAGGGTTTGAATCTGGTGATCATCAATTGAACTGATCTAGTTCAATTGATCTGAATGAGATTCAATTAGGTTCAAAGAAATCGTGCTAGCACTCGATTGAACCTAACGTTCTTCTTTTGCTATCATAAATAAGTTGTCCTATCTGAGCCAAAGGAGTTTGTGCTCAATCAGAGGCCTTCATATGGTCTGACTGGAGGATGTCCAAGTCAGAAAAGGTTGTCTTATTTTGTAAGACATTATCTGCCATTTTTGGTCACCTGCCATTTCTTGTTCTTTGACTTTGGTCAAAAGTCTACCTTTGATTGGTCAAACGTTGACCATTGACACTTTGACTTTTGACCACATGTCACGCACCTATTGGAGAGCTGGTGGGGGCCTGTCCCCCTATCAGAACCTGGCAAGGAGAAGGGCGCACGCCACCCTAGGCGTGTGCCCAAGTTGGAGGCGCCTAGGAGTCCTTGTTGGACAAGGACTCCATCTCCTTTTTGGATTCCAATTAGAGTTCTTCTAAGAACCAACTTTGACTGGTCTTAGGCACCCTCTAAGGAGGAATCCAGGGGACTCTATTCCCACCAATCAGATTTAGATCTGATTTCACAAAGGGTTGTGATTGGTTGGGAAGAAGAGGAGTTGGATCATAGCTAGTCTATAAATAAGACCCTGCGCCCAACTCAGATTAAGACATAAGATTGAATTAAGAGTTTCCCATGCCCCAAGGCTGCCTCTCCCCTCCTTCTCCATGCCAAACCACCTTCTCCCCTTGCTCTCCACGTCCAAAAGGAGTTTTGGATTTTTGTTGGTGCGATTCAAGCAAGAGAAAGGCGATCAAAAGCAAGAAGGCTGCGCTGCTGCAAAGGATGACTGCTGATCTTCAAAAGAAGTTTTGAAGATCCTCTAGATCAGATCTAGATCTAATTTTTGGAGATGTGATAGAGAAGAAGAGGATCTCCAGATCCAGCCCGAGTGGATACCGATAGAGGCCAGGCGCTTGCGTGGCTAGATCTAGAACCTTTCGCTGCATACAGGATCATCAACAGCATAATAGGATTACCCAAATCAGGTAAATTAAATTTGATTCAATTTATCCTTATTTATTTTATTTATTAAAATAATAAAAATTAGATCTGAAATATCCCAGATCTGATACAGATCAAAGAAAAAATTTTTGAAATATATCTCTTGATCTGATCAGATCTGAACGAACCTGGATCGAAAAATCAGGATTTCCCTTCAATAATGTGTCCAATCCCTTGGTCAACTAGCTAACGGTCAATCCAATTGAGAATCAAATCTGATATGACCCAAATTGGATCTAATTAGCCCAAATCAAAACCCGATTCAAATCTAGGTGTTAGGGTTTACAATATGTGCTAGCATATTTAATTTGCAAACATGATTTAATCCAATTAAACTTTTGATCAATTCTCTTTATGTGTGACCCATAGGATTCGATATCTAGGTAGTAGTGGATCCTGGTATAATTTGATCTAATTTAGTTAGAACTCAACCAAACCGATTTAAATCAAATTAAGCTGACCTGATTCGATCAATTAGAATACTTTCTAATTAATAATCAAATTAAACTCTTTAATTCAATCGAATCCACAAGATAAGATTGATGTCTAGTAATATATCATATTTACCTAGAAGATATGAATTTTTGATAGAAATATCAAAAATATCCTCCAGTGGAAAGTTACCGTATAATAGGATCCTTCAATCTCCCTGCATCCCGAATATGACTTTGGGCATGGAAATGTATCAAACCCAATATCATATTTATATTTTTCTTAATCTTATAATGATGATTTAATTAATAAAATATTAAAAATTATTTTTAATTTTCATCATGCTTTGATCAAAATCTACCTGAATCATCATTTGATTGAAGCAAGTAAGATGCGATCTCCTCTTACTAGGACTGATTAATTCCATGTTGACCTACTCACAACCTCCATATATAATCAACCATATCCAGATCACCCCATACATGATTGAGTCATGAATGAGTATGAACCAAAATATGGATTCATACATATAAGATTCTATGGTAGTATCAGGTCAAAGGATTACATGCACAACTCCCACTATGAGAACTATCTATTGACATGTAGATAAGACTTCATTAGAAGTTCTCAAGTTGGATCAATTCAGTAAACTCATTCTCTAATGAGTACCCACATCCTTATATTAGTTTCATACACAAGTGATTGTAAAATCAATTACTCTCTCTATCGAGCATACATAGGATGTGCTAGTCTTATCGAAAATATTGATCCCTAACTCAATATTTCATCGATCAAGAATATTTAAATTAGGATTTTAAGATTTTAGATCTCACTGGTATGATCTCATCATAACGCTAAAAACCATAGCCTTAATTTATGGGATTCATCATAATATTAAATATATAATTAAGATATAGCATATAATAAAATAAATACCTTTATTAATATAAAAATATCATTATATAAGTTTGGAAGATAAAAGAATAGCCCATCAAAATATATATTTCGATTGGCTTGAGGGCATATTTCTTTCAATCTCCCACTTGCACTAAAGCCAATCATTCTTATATTTTAATTCCATACAATCAAGGTGGCGATCAAACTGCTGCTGTGGTAGAGCCTTAGTGAATGGGTCTGCTATGTTGTTCTTTGTATCTACTCATTCAATAACAACATCTTATCTCTTAATTATTTTTCGAACGAGATAGAGGCATCTCACAATATGCTTGGATTTATGATGAGACCTTGGTTCCTTTGCTTGAGCAACCACTCTAGTATTATCACAGTAAAGTAGTACTGGATATTCAATCTCAGAAACAACACCTAATTCAATGATGAACTTCTTCATCTAGACAGCTTCTTTGGCGGCTTCACTTGTAGCTATATACTCTATCTCAGTGGTTGAGTCAGCTACAGTCGATTGTTTGGTATTCTTTCAACTCACTGCTCCATCATTCAGAGTAAAGATATATCCTGAAATAGATTTGCTATCATCTAGGTCAGATTAAAAGCTAGAGTCAGAATATTCTTTTAGTTTAAGATCATATCCATCATATACTAAAAAAATATTCTTAGTCCTTCTCAAGTACTTAAGAATATTTTTTATAGCTTTCCAATAATTCTCTCCTAGATCAGCCTAAAATCTACTAACTATGCCTAAGGTATAAGCAACATCAGGCCTAATACATAACATGACATACATTATTTATCCTATAGTCGAAGCATAAAGAATAGAACTCATTCTTTTTCTCTCTTCAGGTGTCTTAGGAGACATCTTCTTAGAGAGATGTATATCTTGACTCATGAGTAAGTAACCTTGTTTACTTCCATCCATTCTAAACCTTTTTAGCACTACGTCAATGTACCTAGACTGGGACAAGCGTAGCTTCCTCTTAGATCTATCTTTATAGATCTTTATACCAAGTATATAGGATGCTTCTCCCAAATCTTTTATGAAAAACTTATTTGATAGCCATAATTTGACGATTGTAATATTGGGACATCATTCCCGATGAGGAGTATGTCATCTACATATAAAATCAAAAAAACTGTAGCACTTCTACTAGTCTTCTTCTACACATATGGTTCATCCACATTCTTGATGAAGCCAAACTCTTTGACTGTAACATCAAAGCGGATGTTCTAATTTCTTGAAGCTTGCTTTATTCCATAGATGGATCTTTTAAGCTTGCATACCTGATTTGGTTTCTCACTTAAGATAAATCCCTCTGGCTGTGACATGTAGACCTTCTCCTCAAGAAAATCATTAAGGAAGGTAGTCTTCACATCCATTTGCCATATTTCATAATCATAGTATGCTGCTATGGCAAGCATAATCCGAATAGATTTGAGCATGGCAACAAGTAAAAATATTTCATCATAATCTATATCCTATTTTTATCGAAACCCTTAGCCACCAATCTAGCTTTATATGTTTCAACTTGACCATCCACTCCAATCTTTTTCTTATAGACCCATTTGCACCCAATAAGGTTCACACCCTCTGGTGCATCGACTAAAGTCCATACTTTATTGGCATACATGGAGTCCATTTTTGATTACATGGCAACCTGCCATTTGTCGGAGTCCCTACTCATGACAGCTTCCATATAGATCAGAAGTTCATCATTCTCAATGATTTAGGCTTCATTATTTTCAGTAATAAGTCCGTACCTCATAGGTGCATGTCGCACTCTATCATACCTTCAGATAGGAGTTGTGTGTTTTGGTTATTCCCAATTTATGTATTCACTTGGTCGAAAAATTTATATTTACTTTTCTTGAACTTCACTAAGTTCAATGTTTCTTCCATTGCCTCTTTCTAGGATAAACTCTTTCTCCATGAAAGTAGCATGCCTACTTATAAATATCTTTTGTTTAGTAGGATGGTAGAATATATATCCCATACTATCTCTAGGATATCCTACAAATAGACATCTATCTGCTCTAGCATCTAACTTATCCCTAAAATTTTTTTTGACATATGCTAGACAATCCCATATCTTAAGATACTTAAGATTAGATTTCTTACCTCCCATATCTTATATGGACTGCTAGATACAGACTTAGAAGATACTCTATTCAAGATGTATACTGTGGTCTCTAGGGCATGACCCCAGAAGAAAATAGATAACTCTATGAAGCACATCATGGACCGTACCATATTTAATAAGGTACGATTCCTCCTTTTGGCTATACTATTTAACTGTGGTGTATAAAGAGGGATCTATTTAGAGATAATCTCTTTTACTTTAAGATAGTTTAGAAATTCACTTGATAAGTATTCTTCTCCTTGATCAGATCGAAGGATTTTTATATTTTTTTTAGTTTATTTCTCAACCATACTTTGATACTCTTTGAATTTATCAAAGGCTTTAGATTTATGTTTCATAAGATACACATATCCAAACCTAGATAAATCATTAGTGAACATTATAAAATAAGAGTATCCTCCTCTAGCCTAAGTTGTCATAGGACCATATACATCTATATGTACAAGTCCTAATAACTCATTTATCATTTCTCCATGTCCACTAAATAGAGTTTTGGTCATTTTATCCATGAGATATAATTCACAAGTTCCTATTAATTCATTATCATAAGGATCAAAGAATTTTTTTTGTATAATTTGTTAATCCCGATCTCACTAATATGACCAAGTCGATAATGCTAATATAAAGTATTATTTATTTCTTCTCTCTTATGCTTTCTATTTTCATCAACATGAAATATATTGTCATCTAAATATAGAGTCATCAAATCATTGTTAAAAATGCCAAAATATATTATTTCATTAGAATATTTAATTGAGCAACCTTTGTTCGTTACATCAAGACTATAATCTTGTTTTAATAATAAGGATATAGATACAATATTTCTAATGATCTTAGGCATATAATAATAATTTATCAGCTCTAAGATCTTTCGAGAAGATGACTTGAAGATATTTGTTCCTATAGCTTTTGCTTGGATAGACTCTCCTCTAGTGTCGTAGAGCTCGAAATCATCCTTCTTCAAACTCTTAATTTTTTGCAATCATTGCAAAGATTTGCAGATATGAAAACCACAGTCGATATCCAATACCTAAGAGTTTGAAATAGAAGAATTCAACGATAATATTGTATGCATCTCATATATATCTTTTGGTGCATTATTTGCACCAGTCTTCATAATTGTAAGATAAGCCTTGCAATTCTTCTTTCAATGATCTGCCTCACCGCAATAAAAGCAGGTCATCTATCTGAAAGCCTTCTTCCCCTTCTTCTTCTTATTTATGCTATCTTTAGGATTCAGTCTCCTCTTAGAATCCTTTCTGCCTGTCTTCTTCTTAGAGATCTCATCTACAAGAAGAAGAGGAGCCTTATTCTTCTTGATATGGCTCTCTACTATTTTGAATATATTTAATAGCTCAGGCAAGGAAGTATTCAGTTTGTTCATATGATAGTTCATGACAAACTGAGAAAATAATTCTAGAAGTGATTGCAGGTTCAGATCCTAACTTAACTCCTTATCCATGATAAAATATAATTGGCCTAATCGAGTGATCAGGTCAATTACCATCAACACATGGTCTTGCATGGATGAACCCTTTATCATCCTAGCATGGAATAACTACTTAGATATCTCATATCTAGCAATCCTACTCTATTTTCTATAAAGCTTTTTTAAATTGAGCAATATGGACTAAGTATCCATGCTATCATGTTGCCTCTGTAATTCATTACTCATGGAAGCAAGTATG
>QRFJ01002127.1:191445-425094 GCA_006176705.1 Cocos nucifera | reverse complement strand
CCAAGCAATCGGAGATAAATTCAACGGGAGCAAGTCAATGTATCACCCTAAGAAGTGGTACAAAGCTGGAACCACTATTACTCTTCAATTAGCCGACAGATCCATTAAATATCCAAGAGGTATAGTGGAGGATGTCTTGGTAAAGGTAAACAAGTTTATTTTTCCTATTGATTTTATTGTTCTTGATATGAAAGAAGATTATGATGTACCCCTTATTTTAGGGAGACCCTTTTTAGCTACTGGAGGAGCTTTAATAGATGTTCAACAAGAAAAATTAATTCTTAGAGTCCAAGATGAACAAGTTACTTTTAATGTTTTTAAAGCTATTAAACATTCCAATGATAATCAAACTTGTTTTCGTATAGATGATATTGACAATTTAGTGCATGAGTATTTTTTAGAAAATAGGTTTGAAGACCCTATTGAAGCTTGCATTGTCCAATCACAAGAGGGTTCAGCTGAAGATGAAAGGCAAACAGAATGCATAAAATTGCTAAGGGCCAGACCATATATTCCACGCACATACAGACCACGATTTGAAGAATTAGAAAGATCATCCACTCCTTTTCCAAAGACATCAATTGAAGAGCCACCTACTCTTGAACTTAAACCTCTCCCTTCTCATTTAAAATATGTTTTCTTGGAAGGTTCATCACACTTACCTGTTATTATTTCTTCTTCCTTGACAGATTTAATGGAAGAAAAATTATTAAGAGTACTAAAGAAACACAAAAAGGCATTTGGATGGACAATAGCAGACATCAAAGGAATTAGTCCCTCAATTTGTATGCACAAAATTCTCATGGAGGACAACTATGAGCCTACGGTCCAACCCCAAAGAAGACTCAACCCCAAGATGCAAGAAGTGGTCAAAAAGGAGGTAATCAAGCTACTGGATGCAGGTATTATTTATCCTATCTCTGATAGTTCATGGGTGAGCCCTGTTCAAGTAGTTCCTAAGAAAGGTGGGATTACTGTAGTTCAAAATGATAATAATGAATTAATCCCCACTAGAACTATTACTGGATGGAGAGTGTGCATGGATTATAGAAAATTAAATGATGCAACTAGAAAAGATCATTATCCTCTTCCATTCATTGATCAGATGTTAGAAAGATTAGCTGGACATGATTTTTACTGCTTTCTAGATGGATATTCTGGTTATAATCAAATTGCCATAGCACCTGAGGATCAAGAGAAAACTACTTTTACATGTCCTTATGGTACATTTGCTTTTAGAAGAATGCCGTTTGGTTTATGTAATGCACCAGCTACTTTTCAACGATGCATGATGGCTATTTTTTATGATATGATTGAAAATTATCTTGAAATATTTATGGATGATTTTTCTATCTTTGGATCCACATTTGATAAATGCTTGCATAACTTATCTCTTATTTTACAAAGATGTGAGGATACTAATCTTGTCTTAAATTGGGAAAAAGTGTCATCTGATGGTACAAGAAGGCATAGTGTTAGGCCACAAGATTTCATATAAAGGTATTGAGGTTGATAGAGCTAAGCTTGAGGTGATCGAAAAATTACCCATACCGACCTCAGTTAAGGCCATTAGGAGCTTTTTGGGGCATGCTGGATTTTACCGTCGATTTATAAAGGACTTCTCTCTAATTTCTAAACCTTTATCTAAATTATTATGCAAGGATGTCTCTTTTCATTTTTCTGATGAGTGTTTGCAGGCATTTAACACCCTCAAGGAGAAGCTGGTCACGGCACCTATTATGGTAGCACCAGATTGGTCCCTACCTTTTGAGTTGATGTGTGATGCTAGTGACACAGCCATAGGAGCAGTACTTGGTCAAAGAAAGGATAAGATTTTTCAAACAATATACTATGCTAGCCGCACTTTGACTGAAGCTCAACAAAAATATGCAACCACTGAAAAGGAGCTTCTGGCAGTAGTATTTGCATTAGACAAATTTCATTCTTATCTTATTTTATCTAAAGTTATTATATACACCGACCATGCAGCTCTAAAGTATCTTCCTTACCAAGAAAGATGCAAAACCCAGATTGATCAGATGGATTCTTTTGCTACAAGAATATGATTTGGAGATTCAAGGACAAGAAGGGCACAGAGAATTCAGTTGCTGACCACCTTTCCAGACTGGAAAACATCACAGAGAAGGAATTAGATATTTGCCCTATCAAGGAGGAATTTTCAGATGAACGCCTTTATGCTATATCAGGTAGAACGTTTCCATGGTATGCTGATATTATTAACTACTTGGTTGGTAAGGTTTTTCCACTTGGTCTTTCTTTTCAACAAAAGAAGAGGTTCTTATCTATTGTTAAACATTATTTCTGGGATGAACCCTTTTTTGTATAAGTGTTGTTCAGATCAGGTCATTAGAAGATGCATTCCAGAGGAAGAAATGGAGAAAATTCTGCATCATTGTCATGATCGAGAGGCAGGAGGACATTTTCGGCCCAACTAGAACAGCATATAAGGTTCTTCAATCAGGTTTTTATTGGCCCTCTCTATTTAAAGATGCTCATACTTATGTCTCTTCATGTGACCGCTGTCAAAGAACTGGAAATCTCTCTAGAAGACATGAAATGCCTTTAAACAATATTCTTGTGTGTGAAATTTTTGATGTTTGGGGTATTGATTTTATGGGACCTTTTCCTAGTTCTTTTTCAAATCAATATATACTTGTGGCTGTAGATTATGTTTCAAAATGGGTAGAAGCAGCACCCTTTCCAACTAATGATGCAAAGGTAGTTGTCAAATTTTTGAAAAAACATATTTTTACTCATTTTGGCACTCCTAGAGCAATCATTAGTGATGGAGGTAAACACTTTTGTAATAAACAATTTGAAAATCTATTAAACAAATATGGTGTCACTCATAAAATAGCTACCCCATATCATCCACAAACTAGTGGTCAAGTAGAGGTGTCTAATAGGGAATTAAAAAGAATTTTAGAAAAAACTATAATTGCATCCTAGAAAAGACTGGTCATTGAAATTAGATGATGCATTATGGGCATATAGAACTGCATATAAAACACCTATTGGTATGTCCCCATATAGGCTACTCTTTGGAAAAGCATGCCACCTCCCTGTTGAGTTAGAACATAAAGCATATTGGGCCATGAAAATTCTTAACTTTGATATACAAGATGCAGAGAAGAACAGGTTAATGCAAATAAATGAGATGGACGAATTTCGCCACCATGCTTATGAGAATGCCAGGATTTACAAAGAACGTACTAAGAAATGGCATGATAACCATATCGTAAAAAGAGAATTCCATGAAGGACAGCAAGTTCTTTTGTATAGTTCACGGCTACATTTATTTCCAGGAAAGCTAAAATCAAGATGGACAGGTCCCTATACAATTACTAAGGTATTTCCATATGGAGCAGTAGAGATCTTTGATGAATCAAAAGGTACCTTCAAGGTAAACGGTCACAGGCTGAAAAATTACATTAATGAAAGTTTTGAAAAGGAGAAGGAAGCATTTCAATTACAAGATCCACTTTAGAATTCAAAGAAAGTCAAGCTGAAGACTATAAATCAGAACTACTAGATAGGTTGTTTCTTTTCTTTTTAGTTTTGATCATTTTTCTTTTCTTTTATTTTTTAGTAATTTGTTGTTGCTCTTTTACTGCTCTGGTGTGTATTTTCAATTTTGCAGAAAAATCAATGAGAACTCAAGCAAAATTTCAAAGCTCCAAAGAACCAGACTGAACCAAATCAGGTGTATTCCTTCCTATCCTTTATTGCATCCTTTATTTTTCTTTCTCCTTTAAGACAATGTAGAATAATTATATAAAAAAAAAAAATCATGTGTCAAGAAGAAAATCTTGAGCAAGATAAACTGGATAAGTGATAAAAGATAGAATTATTTGCTAATGAATGTAATGAGTTAAAGAAGTAGATTAGTTGGTCAACTTTTAGCAGCCTACTTAGGTCATTAAAAGATTATTAGCACTTTTTATTGCACATGCACACTAACAAGGCAAAGTAGGTATTGATTATAAGGCCAACTGAGGATTCAATTATCACTGAAAATTGGTAATTAATATACATTCTAATCAAAGAAACTTGAATTTAAGGAAAGAGCTACCTGCCTATAAATAAAGTGCAAAAGATAGAGTATATGTGGATTGCCCAAAGCCTAGTAACTGGGTCTCTGCACCTAGGTCAAGTGTGAAAATTCACGTAAAATGGTGAAGGAAAGGCCAGGATGCTCAGCACAGTAAAAAAAAAAAAAAAAAAAGAAAAGGCAGTGTGAAAGCTACCTTAATTCATGAGTATAAAATTGAGAATGTATAGAAAATTGACCAAAATAGGTGATAAGAGAAGATACTTTTGTTCTTTTAATTTAATACTGAAATGCTAATAGTTAGCCATCACGAACACAAGTGCTATAGATCTTTGATGTACTCTAAGAAAGTTTTTAATTGTATTGACTGAAAAATTTGCTTCTGAAGCTCAATGCTTAGTTAGCAGTATTTTCTAAACTTTTTGACCTTTAATCCTAGATTTTATCTTTGTGATGGATAATCTTATTGAAATATGGTATTAAATAAAACATTGCTAAGGGACTAGCAATGACTAAGTTGGGGGGTGTGATAAGTGGTAAAAATATACTAATAAAAGTATTAAATTATAAAATAAATTAATCTATTTTATTAGAAATTGATACTTTTATTAATCTTATGCAGGAAAAGAAGGCACTGATGGATGGCATCCGCAGCTTCCGATCGAGATCCAACGGCTGAGATTCATCTCGACGTAAAACTAAAGATCTGAAGGCTTATTTCAACACGATCGGATGGCCCAGATTTGATCCAACGGTTGATCCAATGGCTGATATTAAATTCGACTTGATCTGGGTTATTTTAAGGGGTTTTTGAGTGTTTTTGGACCGTTTGATCAATGGCCAGAATTACCCAGATCTTAATTTGAGTTATTTTGGGAGTCTTAAACCTAAGTTTTTGATGGATTTTGGGAGGAAATCAAATTCTTTATCTATAAAAACCTATGGTTGTCGTGAAAAAAAAAAGAATTAGAGAGAGACAAAGAGAGAGATGGGGAGAAAGAGAGAGAGGGAGAAAGAGAGAGAGAAAGAGAGAGGAGAGAGATAAAAAAAAGTGATTTATGAGAAAATCAAAAAGGGTTTTTGATTTTTCTTCGATGATCAAGACATCGATCAAGGAGCCTCTTCTTCTTCGCCAAGTTCTCCACATCAAGAGCAGCAGACAATCAATTTCAACAATCAAACAGTCTAATTTCTCTATGCTTTTTATTTTATTTGCTATTTTTGAACTTGTTATTATGAACTAAATTTTATTTTACTAAGGCTAAGGTGTAGCCACTCTTTTGATGCAATATTCAGTATGATTTATTTTTAAATTTTATTCATGAGGAGTATATAAATCTGATCTTAATGCTTTTAGATTACTGGCCATCTTCTAATTGATCTGATGAACATAGATGTTACGGACCAAGTACATCTATGTTAATGCTTCTTGATTATATACCTTGTATTATGAATCAAATTAGAATTCATATGCATGCAGGAATTTTAGTGCGCTTTGGACGCAGCGTATTTTAATTAGAGGGTTTCACAAAACCTAATGCATTAATATTTATTTAAATTACACCTGGACCAAAGGGTAATTAATAAATATTAATAGTTTTGCTATGCCTGGACCAAAGGGTAGTGAATAAATTAGGAGACTCCACCATCACATGAAATAAAATTAATCTAAAAATCTGAATATTGTATTGACTGAGTTGGTGAACCGA
The DNA here is from genome assembly GCA_006176705.1 of Cocos nucifera. Taxonomy (NCBI): domain Eukaryota; kingdom Viridiplantae; phylum Streptophyta; class Magnoliopsida; order Arecales; family Arecaceae; genus Cocos; species Cocos nucifera. The sequence goes on along the minus strand of QRFJ01002127.1, from coordinate 419,313 downwards.
TTGCCTTAGTAATCCATTGCTCTTGAATTTAAAACCCTAATAATTTACACTCTCTCTATTTAATTAAAAACTTTTAATTATTTTTTATTTTTTTTAATTTCTTATTCTCATAAATCGATCTTCTAAATAAAGCATAGGAAAGAGCTTTTCAGTACTTATTTTCCAATCCTCTAGGGACGATACTCTACTCATTCACTTTATTACTTGATCGACTGGTGCACTTGCCATAGCTATAAATTAGCACGCATCATACAACGTTGGATAGTTGGCCTCAGGGGACTCAGAGATAGAGTCAACTTCTACGACATCAGGAGGACTTCAGTTCCAGGTGGAGCACCGGGCAAAGATGGCTTCATGGGTAGAGGAAGCTGTGACATGGGTTCAGAGTAAAGGGGTGCAGCGGGAGGACCTATATCCCAGCATCAGTGTCAGGGCTATACAGATCTAGGTGGAGAGGATTGTGCAGGGAGACAGGTGTGGCTCTGAGGGGATAGTGTTAGGTGGAGCATCAGGATATGTGGCGAGTGTCGATAAAGGATCATTACATGATTTTCAAAAAAGTTCAGGATAAGTGATGCAGCTGCCAAGCAGAAGAATACCTTTAATTTCAAAGATGGTGCAGAGGAACAAGCCAAGGACTTCAGCAATGGAGGCGGTCATCCCGAAGGCCTCAAAGGGAGCTCAGTAGCTAAAGAAGAATGACAGTGGTAAGGTGAGCATGAGGGGCTATCAGAACATGCAGGGATAGCAGGATCGTGTAGGAGGATGTTGCTAGGTGTGCCAAGGCTTGGCCGCACTAAGGTGGAGATTGTAGGTGGTGTGGTGCTCCCAAGCTTTAGAAGGCCACGATCGGAGCTAGGGTGAGGGCTCCAGGAAGGCTAAGATAGGTGTGGTCCTAGGGCTAGGATAGGAGTTGTCCTAGGATGGAGGCGGCATGTAGCTCTTCATGGGCTTGAGGTTCATGTATTAAGGGCCTCAATGGGCTTGGTTGGTGCTTTGAAGACCTGAGACATAAGGTGGAGTAAGAAATCAAAGTTGGAGCTTGAAGGCTGCAAAAAAGAAGATTTTCTGCAGGTTATCCAAAACTAGGTCGGTTAAGTCTCAGAGCACAAGCAAAATAGAGAGCTGCACGTTTGAGACTGTTGACATGGCATAGGACTGGGCCAGCTCAGTTTGCTAAGTCCTAGAGCACAAGCAAAATAGAGAGCTGCACATTCGAGACTACCAGCATGGCACAGGACTGGACCGACTCAGTTTCAGACTGAGCCGATCTAGTGAAACTTAGCTGGCTCAGTGCTGAGACTGAGTCAGCTCAGTGTGCGGGCAGAGTTATGCGAGGATCAATTTTGGACTAGGGTCTGGGTTGATCCTAGGGGTCTTAAGGCCTGGTTTAGAAGATCTTAAGGGGGCTAATTGATGTATGGGTTGAGTTAGCCTAGGAGAGCTTGTGAGCTTGGATTTATTAGGGTTCATATGGGAACTCTAGGGTATATAAACCAAGATATTATAACTTTTACAATAAGGGTTGGAATACAATTGAGCTTTTTTTCCTAGCTCTCTTCTCTCTTCTCTCTGGTTCGAACACCAAAACCCTAGCTTCTCTCATCTTTCTTAGATCTTCTTCAGTTTATTGGATTAACACCCAGGTTCACGTAAGTGATTGAATCTACGATGGTGGCTCTGAGTAACCGTAGGAACAATAGCTACTTCATGTAGATCCTTTCCTCCAATGTGCCATGAAGGCAGGCTGTCTTCACATCCATCTGTTTCAACTCCATGTTATACTGTGCCACCAGTGACAGCAAAATTCGAATAGATGTATGACGCACCACAGGAGAAAAAATTTCTATGTAGTCAATCTCTTTTCTTTGTGAGTATTCCTTTACTACCAGTCTTGCTTTGAATCTGACTCCATCTTGTTCTGAAGGTATCTCTTTTTTTGTGAACACCCACTTTGAGCCAATAGGTCGAGCACCTTTTGGAAGATCCACCAACTATCATGTTTGATTTTTTTCAAGTGATTTCATCTCCTCCATCATGGCCTACATCTATGAATCATAATCCTCACTCTCCATAGCCTCTGCATAATTTTTTGGATCTCAATTAGCAGTGATGAGTGCATAGGAGATAACCTCATCAATGCCATATCTAATTGGTCTCCTAATAATACATTGGGATTTGTGCAAAGCCACTTCCACTAGCACATCTCTACCTGATGTTTGTGGCTGATCCTGTACATCCATCCGAACTGTTGGCACTTCATACCAATCTTTCATTTGAGTATCTTTTCTCCTACCTAGCTCCACTTTAATAGGAACACTCATATTCATGGATTCGGACTGCATGTCATCTATCTCAGACTGGCCACTATTATTCACCTTTATCTCCCCAATTCCATCTATCCTAGACCTCCTCAAGATGCTCTTCTCATCTAAGATAACATCCCTGCTGATCATTGACTTTTGTGCCAGAGAGTCCCACAGTAGATACCCCTTGACTCATGGATATCCTATGAATATCATCTTTTGAGATTTCAAGTCCAATTTGTTCCTCTCGGTTGCCTCCACATGTGCATAGGCCTGGCAACCGAAGATCTTCAAGTAGCCAAGCTCCATCTTCTTTCCACTCCAGACCTCCTCTAGAATGTATCCATTCAGCTTACACTGTGGGGACATGTTCATAAGAAAATAAGAAAAAGTTATGGCATCACCCCAAAAAGATTTTGAAAGTGATGTCTCTAGCCTCAAACTCCGTGCCTTCTCGATCCATGTTCGATTTATTCTCTCTGCGACACCATTCTACTGGAGAGTCATCTTCACTGTGTAATGGAATTTGATGCCATTTTCCTTACAGTACCTCTTGAACTCTATGCTAGTATATGTCCCTCCATTGTCCGAACTCAGACACTTCACCTATCTCCTTGACTCCTTCTCTATTTCAGCACTCTAGGCTCTAAATTGGGCAAACACCTATGATTTTTCTCTAATTAGATAAACCCAAATTTTTTTGAGAAATCATCAATGAAAGTGATAAAATATCTTGCCCCACCTCTAGCTGATACAGGAGCTGATCCCCACACATGCGAGTGCACTAAATCCATTACTCCTTCACTGCGTATGGTACTTCTGGCAAACTTTATCCTATGCTGTTTGCCAAAGATACATGGCTCACACAAATCTGTACCCTTCTTCTTTAGGACTGGGATCATACCTCTTCTGCTAAGTTCAGTGAGCCCACGGTCACTCGTATGACTCATTCGATAGTGCTATAGTCGATATAAAATCTGCTCCTCTTATGCCGCTACTAGCACCTTTGCACTATTATTCATCACTGAGCCTTCCATTCTGTAAACATTGTTGCTAAGTTTTCTACCTCTTATCACCACCAAAGCTTTCTTAAAAATTTTCAGACATCCACTCTCAGCCTGGCTACTAAAAGCATAACCCTACTCCTCCAAGTAGTCCTAAAAAATCAAATTCTTTTTCAACTCTGGTACATGCCTGATATTTGATAATGTATAAATAATCCTATCGTACATCCTCATCCTAATAGAGCCAACTCTAGCTACTTTACATGGGTGATCATCTTCAAGATTGACACTTCTATCATCTGCCATCTGGTAGGTAGCAAACCACTTCCAATGAGAAGTATAGTGGTACGAGCATGCTGAATCCAATATTCATATAGTATCATACTCTATGGATCCATCTGATATAACTAATAGATCTTCTCCACTGCTCATAAAAGCTGTATCATCTTTCTTACTGACCTTCTCTTTTACTGATCTCAAAAAGGGTCAATCTCTTCTCAGGTGTCCAAGCTGATGATATTTATAATATTTCAATGTCTTCCTTTGATCCTGAGACTTCGACTTGCCTTTGGATTTTCCTCTTGCCTTCTCCTTTGATCTTTCCTATCTTTCATTCACAGCCAAGATCTCAGACTTAGGGTCTTTCTTGCAGATCTTCTCCCTTTGCACATTTGATCTGAGCATACCAAGAACCTCTTCATAGTTTAGGGTCGCCTTCCCATAAACTAAAGTTGTTATGAGACCATCATATGAACTTGGGAGAGAACATAATGAAGAAAAATCCTGATTTTTCGGACCAAGTTCATTCAGATCTGATCGGATCAAGAGATATATTTCAAAAAATTTTTCTTTAATCTAGATCAGATCTAGAATATTTTAGATCTAATTCTTATTATTTTAATAATTAAAATAAATTTAGATAAATTAAATCAAATTTAATTTACCTTAAAGTGGGTAATCCTATTACCCGTTGATGATCCTATAAGCAGCAGAAGGTTTTGGATCAGCCATGCAAGTGCCTGGTCTCTATCGGTATCCACTCAGGTTGGATTTGAAGATCCTCTTCTTCTCTATCACGACTCTAAAAAATAGATCTGGATCTGATCTAGAGGATCTTCGAAACATCTTTCGAAGATTAGCAGTTGTCCTTTGCAGCAGCGCGGCCTTCTAGCTTTCTGTCACCTTTCTCTCAACTGGATTGCACCAACTAAGGTCTCAAACACCTTTGGGCATGGAGAGGAGAGGGAGAAGGTAGGCTTGGTGTGGAGGAGGAGGAGAGAGGCAGCCTTGGGCATGGGGTTTTCTTATTCTCCTTGAGTTGGGCGCAGGGTCTTATTTATAGACTATCTGTGATCCAACTCCTCTTTTTCCCAACCAATCACAATCCTTTGTGAAATTAGATCTAAATCTAATTGATGAAAATAGAGTCCCTTGGATTCCTCCTTAGATGGCACCTAAGACCAGTCAAAGTTGGTTCTTAGGAGGAGTCTAATTGGAATCTAAAAAGGAGATGGAGTCCCTATCCAATAGGGACTCCTGGGCGCCTCCTGCTTGGGCACACGCCAAGGGTGGCATGCGCCCTCCTCCTTGCCAGGTTCTGACAGGGGGACAAGCCCCCACCAGCTCTCCAATAGGTGCATGACACATGTGGATCAAGAAGTCAAAGTGTCAATGGTCAACATTTGACCAGTCAAAGGTCAACTTTTGACCAAAGTCAAAGGATGAGAAATGGCAGGTGACCAAAAATGGCAGGTAATGTCTTACAAAATAAGACAACCTTTTCTGACTTGGACAAGCCTCCAGTCAGACCAAGTGAAGGCCTCTGATTGAGCACAAACTCCTTTGGCTCAGTCAGGACAACTTATTTATGATAGTAAAAGAAGAACGTTAGGTTCAATCGAGTGCTAGCACGATTTTCTTGAACCTAATTGAATCTCATTCAGATCAATTGAACTAGATCAGTTCAATTGATGATCACCAGATTCAAACCCTTGTTTGTGTGACCCAGTTAGGTTCAGTTCTGTATGGTAATGGGATATGTCATGATCTCTATCATCGACATCATCGAAACTCCTTTCGATGGATCAGAACTCTTCTGATTCGAACAGCTAGAATGATCGATCATCTAAATCATTCTAATTGCTCCCAAAATCCACCAGTGACACCTAGCAGTATATGGTGGCAACCCATCAGAGCTGAATGCGAACCTCTTGGTGCAGCTACCTGTGTGATTAAGTTCTTCTATCTTGAGCCCCGATCAGATTAGGGTTAAGGTGAACTCGTCAAACCCTAGTTTCTGTCATATGATGTAATCATTCGATTCAAGTCCGATGTGAAAATCTAAATAGAAACTCTTTCTATTATTTCACTCTGCCATGGCCATGGGCTTCTGGACTTGATTCTCATGATCATCATAGGGCTGCTCCTCTACCACCGAGGTAGATAGATTCCATCTTGATGCAATCCAGTTCCTACAATGAACATGCTATAGCCAACATACACCTCAGGATTCCATATGGCTAGGAGATCGAGTAATGGTGTAGTCAAACTATAACACCCTCAAGGTGAACTGCCGATGCACCTCAGGTCAAAGAACCAGACACACTACTGCAGCATCGAGTCAGTCATTGACGAGAAGGTAGACTTCCTAATGACTACTCGAGGTGGTCACGCTCAGTGCCCTCGTTCTCTAACGAGTACCTATACTCTCGCTCCGGTGTCTCCACACCGTAGACTCAAGACTCATCTACTAAAGAGAAGCGATTGTACACCAACCTTTCGGATCAATCACCATCCTCGTGATGATCCTATGGTCGGAAGCATTTTATGAGTTAATAATGATTATTCATGTCTTAAATTTTCAACTCTTGAAAATATGAATTATCATTACCATTAACTCAAAGGATGTATCACAGACACTAAATACACATATGTGATAGAAAATAATCCATTTTATTGATTTATAGTCAAAATTATAATTTTGCCCCTAGAAGTGTATTACAAGTGTCAGCCAATTCTGGCTTCTAGGGCACATATATCTAACAATCTCCCACTTGTCCTAAAGCCAATTGGCTACAAGTCTAAGTCCCATCTTCTCAAGGTGGGCTTCGATCTTCTGCTGGCCCAATGGCTTTGTAAGTGGGTCTGCCACATTATCTGCGGAGTCGACTCTCTTGACCTCGACGTAACCCTTCTCGAGGTAATCGTGGATGAGGTGGTATCGCCGCTCAATGTGCTTGGATTTCTGGTGAGACCTCGGCTCCTTAGCAAGGGCTATGGCGCCATTGTTGTCGCAGTATAGAGGAATGGCATCTGATGGCATTACTCCAATTTCTGCAGCAAACTTTCTTGTACCAGAATGCTTCCTTCAGCCTCTGATGCAGCGATATATTCTGCTTCCATGGTGGAATCTGCTATCACAGTTTGCTTGGAACTCTTCCAAGCTGACAGCACCACCATTGCACACAAACAGACTCCCAGATGTCGACTTTCGATCATCTATATCGGACATGAAATTCGAGTCTGTGTATCCCTGGACTTGGAGTTCTCCATTACCAAAGACCAACATCATATCCTTAGTTCTTCTCAAGTACTTAAGGATACATTTCACAGAAGTCCAGTGTTCTTCACCTGGATTTGACTGATATCTGCTTGTGACACTCACAGCATGGGCTATATCAGGTCGTGTACATAAGCATGGCATACATGAGGCTCCCTATTGCAGAAGCATAAGGGATCTTGCTCATGCGTTCTATTTCCTCAGGTGTGCTAGGGCACATCTTCTTGGAAAGATGAATACCATGTCTGAAGGGTATTAATCCCCTCTTAGAGTTTTCCATACTAAACCTCTTTAGTACTTCCTCTATGTACATCTTCTGTGAAAGTCCTAGCATCCTATTCGGTCTATCCCTATAGACCTTAATTCCTAGAATAAAGGATGCTTCACCTAGGTCTTTCATGGAGAATTTCTTGGACAACCATATTTTGACTGTTGTCAACATGGGAATATCATTCCCAATAAGGAGGATGTCATCCACGTACAATACGAGGAAGACAACAGCGCTCCCACTGACCTTTTTGAAAACACATGGTTCCTCTTCATTTTTGATGAAACCAAATTTTTGATCACATCATTGAAATGAGTGTTCCAGCTCCGAGATGCTTGCTTAAGTCCATATATGGACCTTTGCAGCTTGCAAACCTTGTGATCAGTATCACTGGATGTGAAACCTAGCGGCTGTTCCATATAGATATCTTCCTCAAGATATCCATTTAAGAATGCCATTTTCACATCCATTTGCCATATTTCATAATCGAAATAGGCTGCAACAGCAAGCAATGTGCGGATGGATTTTAGCATAGCTACTGGGAAAAGGTATCCTGATAGTCAATGCCTTCGCGTTGACTATAACCTTTTGCCACTAAGTCTAGCCTTGAATGTCTCCACATTCCCATCTGCACCAATCTTTCTCTTGAAGATCCATTTACACCCAATAGGTACTATACCTTCTGGTGGATCTACCAAGGTCCAGACTTGGTTTGAGTGCATCGAGTCAATTTCTGACTTCATTGCCTCTAAGCCATTTCTCGGAGTCGATATCTGATATCGCCTCATTGTAGGTTTTGGGATCATCACCATGAAACCACCATTACCTATGAGGAACATTTTCTCTACTTTCCTCTGAAATAAGTACCTAAGTATCTTTCAGGGGATGGAAAAACTCTTTTCGATCTACGAGGTGGAGGAGGTAGTGTTCTTATTGGCTCAACCTGATTTGGTTCCAATTGGTCCTTAGCTCGTTGCTCTTGTGAGACTTTCTCATCAAGCTTGATCTGCTTTCCAATGCCGCTATCTTGAATAAACTATTTTTCAAGAAAGATGGCATGTCGACTCACAATCACATTGTGGTCTTCTGGAATGTAGAAATAAGTATCCTAATGACTTCTTTAGGATATCCTATGAATCGAGCTCTAAAGGACCTAAACTCTAACTTGTCCGCTTGTTGTCTTTTGACATGAGCCGGACAACCCCAAATTCTGAGATGACTCAGACTTGGTTTCTTACCGTGCCATATCTCATACGGTGTGGTAGGAACGGTTTTAGAGGAACCCTATTCAGTAGATAAATTGAAGTTAACAATGAGTATCCCCAAAGAAAATCAGGGAAGGTCTGTGAAGCTCATCATGGATCGAACCATATCCAATAGAGTCCGATTTCTCCGTTCTGAAACCCCGTTGAGTTGAGGTGTTCCTGGTGGAGTCCATTGAGAGACTATGCCATTTTTCTTTGAGATAGTCTAGGAATTTCCCGGCTAAGGTATTCACCTCCTCGATCTGATCGAAGAACCTTAATGGGTTTTCCAGTTTATTTTTCTACTTCATGTCTGAATTCTTTGAACTTTTCAAAAGCTTCAGACTTGTGTCTCATAAGATACACATACCCATACCTAGATAAGATCATCGGTAAAGGTTAATGAAGTAGACAAAATTGCCTCTAGCCGGCACATCAAATGGGCCGCACACATCAGTATGTACTAGGGCAAGGAGATCTGTGGCCCTTCTCCCCATGTCCTACAAAAGGGAGTTTAGTCATTTTGCCTTGAAGACAAGATTCACAAGTTGGATATGACTCGAAAGTCAATGGACTCAATAGCCCATTTTTCTCCAATTTGTTGATCCTATCTTCTGCTATATGACCTAATCTCAGGTGCCATAGATATCTATCGTTTGGACTATCCCTAGGTCATTTGGCATTCACATTTTGCTCGATAGTTAGAATAGGTACATCAATATGTAGCTGATAAAGACCATTAATAAGGAAACCATTTGCAATTTTATTTCTTTCATAAAGAATGTTACAATGGTCCTTAAAGAAGGTAATCACATAGCCTTCTTAGTGCTAAGCATGAAATAGAAATCAAATTCCTGCTAGCTGCAGGCACATAATAACAGTCTTTCAAAACTAAGTCTAAACCAGATGGTAATCGAAGAGGGTATGTTCCCACGGCTACTGCAGCAACTCTTGCTCCATTACCGACACGTAGGATCATGTCTCCATCCCTCAGCCTCCTGCTATCCTCAAGACCCTGCATGAAAGTGCACAGATGAGCACTAGAACCAGAGTCAAGCACCCAACTGGATGCAGAAGAAACCATAAGGTTAGACTCAATAACGAGCATACCTCCAGAAGGACCTTCCTTCTTGTTCTTCAGGGTGGCCAGGTAAGTAGGGCAGTTCCGCTTCCAATGGCCGTCGCTGTTGCAATGGAAACACTTTCCTTTGACATCGGCCTTCTTCTTCGGCTCTGCCTTCTTCTTCTTTGACTCCTTCCACCTTCTGCTTTTTCACAGACTTCTTTTTCTTTCCATAAGACTTTCTTTTGGAAGAAGTCCGTTCCATAGCAAGAACTGAGCCTTTAGAACCTTTCATAGAAAGCTCAGCGGTAACCAGCATATTCATTAATTCGGCCAAGGAATTTTGAAGTTTATGCATGTGGTAATTCATGATGAATTGCCCATATGCATCAGTCAAGGATTGCAGAATAATATCATTCTGTAGATCCAAGTCTAACTTCACACCGAGCTTCTCAAGCTCTTCCAAGTCCTTGATCATCATCAGACAGTGATCTTGGACTGACTGCCCATCACGCATCTTAGCCTTAAAAAGTCATTTCGTGACTTGATACTTGGCTGTGCGACTCTGTTCACCAAACATCTCCTGCAGGTGAGCCAACATTTGGCGAGCAGTTCTGATATCTTCATGTTGGCGCTGGAGCTCATCAGACATCGAGCCCAACATGTAATATCTGGCCTTATTATCTTCGTCTATCCATTTTTTCAGAGATGCTCTCTGTTCAGTGGATGGATAGGCTGGTAAGGTGGGAGGGATCCTGGTCCAATACATGGGTTAACTTCTTGAAATCCAAAATAATTTTGTAGTTCCTGAGCCAATCTTTATAATTGGGTCCGGTCAGTCTATGTGTGTCCAGGATACGTGCCAATGGGTTGGACGCAGACATTTTCCTATAGAGAGTCAAAGATTCTAGTTAGATACTGTAATTATGACTTGACCAATTTATTTAGAATTTTATTTTTAAACAAATTAGCTCCCACTATTTTCTCGGATCCCTACACTCCCTCTGTAGAGATGCAAAAATCTTCACGATTAATGATTTCTAGTGGGTGGTGCGGTCTCACCAACTGACTCATCACCTCACCTAACAGTTATTGGTGATGGGTTAGCCAATGAGTGAACAACTCTTGTTCAATGATTCTCTAATCATGGTGCACCCAAACTTGGTCTCTAATTCATGAATCTCACCGTATCCGAAATATTGATCCACTCCTTAGTTAAGTCAGACCCACCATTTGCATAGACTGGATTCCTAATTGAGTCTCTCACCGTATCCAAAATATTGAGCCCAACTCATCCTCCAGCCCATAGCATCCAATGCCTAATAGACATGGTTGCATCTTCCTGGTGCAACTGAGCCACTGTATCCAGCCGAGAACAATCAACCCCGGGAAGGGCCCGCACATCTACAATGGTGGAAGACCTCAGACTTAATCTTTTCTTAGGAAGAATTGATTCAGGTCTCATTAAACTAGACTTGTCATAGTCATAACAATTATGACTAACCTAGTGGCATGGGTTAGCTCGGATTATTGACCACCTCAGATCAGAACTGTGTCAACAGATATGGCCAGGTAAGTGAGACCGGTGGAAGGGATATGCCATTAACTCGTACAAGAACGCATTCAGATCGAGTAGCTTCCCAATTAAAAATCAGTCGGTCGTATGTGCCAAACTTACCTTAGACACCAAATTATTGAGCCAGAACCAATTGGGTTAGCCTACAATCCAGACTCTAACCTCTGAGCCTAATTAGGTCTTGCTTGATCGTGACTCGATCTTGACCCAGACTTAATCCTATTAGGCTGGTCAATTTAAGCATTGTTGATCCCATCTAACCAACTCTTGATTCGGTTTGATCAACCGCTTAGACCTAATTGAGCTACCCAAGCCCGAACCCAGTATTATGAATATGTCTTAGATCTAAAATTCTCAATTTTAGACCTAATTAATATTCCATAATCTTAATTCTTAATTAAGTAGGGTTCATAAATAAAATATGCATAATAAATCCTAGGGTTTTAGGATCTAGGATTTTGCAGAAAGTAAGTTTTGGGTTTCTGATTAAGCACGAACGCGCAGCACCCCTACACGTCATAAGAACACCCCATCGGAATGGGAAGGAGAGGGCCTTTAAACCCTTCTTCATTCTTATGACCGGACGGCCAAGAGGAATGCCTTAATCAGGAACATGCAATACTACAAAATAGTTTTAGATCTATATCATATATCTCATATACAAATTAGATCTAATCATGGCATATTTTGCATACATCTCATGTATCGAATCATGCATATTTTCAGATCTAAATTATCTCATAATAATCTAAAAAATTAGATTTAAATTGATCTAATCAAAATAAATTCTAATCTAGACAACTATGTAGAACTATTCTACAACTAGTCTAGACATGCATCAATCATATCTCATATGATGTTTAAAATTAAATAATTTTTATTTGCTATTTTTTAGATGTTATTATAATAATTATAATATCAAAAAATAGTAAATAAATAGATCTAAAATATGATTTAATCAAATTAAATTGAAAACATGCAAGACTATGCTATAGAACTATTCTATTTTAGAACTAGTCATGCATATTTTCTAATCTTAGATCCAAATCATTTAATTTTAATTTTTTCTGATTTTAGATCTGATCACATCTCATGTGACATCTGAAATCACTTATTTTTTAATTAAAATAAATTTAAAATTAGATCTAAATACTTTAGAACCTTGGCTCTGATACCAGTTGAAGGAAAATCCTGATTTTTTCGGATCAGGTTCGTTCAGATCTGATCGGATCAAGAGATATATTTCAAAAATTTTTTTCTTTAATCTAAATTAGATCTAGGATATTTTAGATCTAATTTTTATTATTTTAATAATTAAAATAAATTTAGATAAATTAAATCAAATTTAATTTATCTTGAAGTGGGTAATCCTATTATCCGTTGATGATCCTGTAAGCAGCGAAAGGTTCTGGATCTAGCCACGCAAGTGCCTGGCCTCTATCGGTATTTACTCGAGCTAGATCTAGAGATCATCTTCTTCTCTATCATGTCTCCAAAAATTAGATCTGGATCTGATTTGAAGGATCTTCAAAATATCTTTCGAAGATCAGCAGTTGTCCTTTGCAGCAGCGCAATCTTCTAGCTTTCTATCGTCTTTCTCTCATCTGGATTGCACCAACTAAGGTCCCAAACACCTTTGGGCATGGAGAGGAGAGGGAGAAGGTGGGCTTGGCATGGAGGAGGAGGAGAGAGGCAGCCTTGGGCATGGGGATTTTCTTATTCTCCTTGAGTTGGGCGTAGGGTCTTATTTATAGACTATCTGTGATCCAACTCCTCTTCTTCCCAACCAATCACAATCCTTTATGAAATCAGATCTAAATTTGATTATAGAAATAGAGTCCCTTGGATTCCTCCTTAGATGGTGCCTAAGATTAGTCAAAGTTGGTTCTTAGGAGGAGTCTAATTGAAATCCAAAAAGGAGATGGAGTCCCTGTCCAATAGGGACTCCTGGGTGCCTCCTATTTGGGCAGACGCCAAGGATGGCGTGCGCCCTCCTCCTTACCAAATTCTGGTAGGAAGATAAGCCCCCACCAGCTCTCCAATAGGTGTGTGACACGTGGATAGAAGTCAAAGTGTCAATGGTCAACATTTGACCAGTCAAAGGTCAACTTTTGATCAAAGTCAAAGGACGAAAAATGGCAGGTGACAAAAAATGATAGGTAATGTCTTACAAAATAAGATAACCTTTTCTGACTTGGACAAGCTTCAGTCAGACCAAGTGAAGGCCTCTAACGAGCACAAACTCCTTTGGCTTAGTCAGGACAACTTATTTATGATAGTAAAAGAAGAACGTTAGGTTCAATCGAGTGCTAGCATGATTTTCTTGAACCTAATTGAATCTCATTCAGATCAATTGAACTAGATTAGTTCAATTGATGATCACCAGATTCAAACCCTTGTTTGTGTGACCCAGTTAGGTTCAGTTCTGTATGGTAATGGGATATGTCATGATCTCTATCATCGACATCATCGAAACTCCTTTCGATGGATCAGAACTCTTCTGATTCGAACAGCTAGAATGATCGATCATCTAAATCATTCTAATTGCTCCCAAAATCCACCAGTGACACCTAGCAGTATATGGTGGCAACCCATCAGAGCTGAATGCGAACCTCTTGGTGCAGCTACCTATGTGATTAAGTTCTTCTATCTTGAGCCCCGATCAGATTAGGGTTAAGGTGAACTCGTCAAACCCTAGTTTCTGTCATATGATGTAATCATTCGATTCAGTCCAATGTGAAAAGCTAAATAGAAACTCTTTCTATTATTTCACTCTACCATGGCCATGGGCTTCTGGACTTGATTCTCATGATCATCATAGGGCTGCTCCTCTACCACCGAGGTAGATAGATTCCATCTTGATGCTATCCAGTTCCTACAATGAACATGCTATAGCCAACATACACCTCAGGGATTCCGTATGGCTAGGAGATCGAGTAATGGTGTAGTCAAACTATAACACCCTCAAGGTGAACTGTCGATGCACCTCAGGTCAAAGAACCAGACACACTACTGCAGCATCGAGTCAGTCATTGATGAGAAGGTAGACTTCCTAATGACTACTCGAGGTGGTCACGCTCAGTGCCCTCATTCTCTAACGAGTACCTATACTCTCGCTCCGGTGTCTCCACACCGTAGACTCAAGACTCATCTACTAAAGAGAAGCGATTGTACACCAACCTTCCGGATCAATCACCATCCTCGTGATGATCCTATGGTCGGGAGCATTTTATGAGTTAATAATGATTATTCATGTCTTAAATTTTCAACTCTTGAAAATATGAATTATCATTACCATTAACTCAAAGGATGTATCACAGACACTAAATACACATATGTGATAGAAAATAATCCATTTTATTAATTTTAGTCAAAATTATAATTTTGCCCCTAGAAGTGTATTACAAGTGTCAGCCAATTCTGGCTTCTAGGGCACATATATCTAACACATAATAGCAGCAATGTCCGATCCTCCTCGTCGATCATCACATCCAAACTCATCACCTCAGAACATACTTGATTGAACCTTTGGATATGTGCAACAAGATCTCTGCCTTCGAACATCCTCAGATTATACAGCTATTTCTTCAACCATAGCTTGTTCGTCATGTTCTTCCCCTTGTATGTGTTCTCCAGTCTCGTTCAGAGCCCCTTTGCCATAGTCTCTATGCAAACCTCGGGCAAAACCTGATCGGCCAAGCACATCTGGATTATGCTGAAAGCAATTTCCTCCAACTCTTCCCAATCCTCAACACTGATCTTTTTCAATCTTTCTCTTGTCAAGACCTTGTAGATCCTCTACTAAACCAACAAGTCCTTTACCCTTTGCTATCATAGGATAAAATTTTTCTTGCCATCAAACTTCTCAAAATCCATCTTGAATCCACTCAATCCTATGACTTCAAACAAGTCAAGAACAGATCCCTAACATCCTTCTTCAATCATACATCAGTAACACTATCCTTCAAAGAAGATCTAAACATCCTAGATTCTCTTTTCAACCATTTGTATCACTGTCCATCCGTGTAACCAATCTTTACCTTAATCTAGAGACAAACAATGAAGAAACAAGAAGATTTTAGATAAAATCTGGTGCAACAGATCCTGGATGTAATAATCCTAGATGTCTTTCTTTCTTTCACACTCCACCGCTCTGATACCAATTATTGGGATAAACTATCCTTTCTCGAACCGACGTGGTTGCTAGTGATTAGCCAAGCAATAAGGAACATTCTCCTTGGATCAACATGAAAGCAAAATAATGGATTTAATAGAAAAGAGAGAAAGAGAGCATCGCCTCTTGCCTCCTTCTCTGAATGAAGGGAGTGCGCAGGATTTCTAGCTCTACTTTCAAAAAAATTTTTCTAAAAATATACACAGCAAAAACTATTATTAGTTAAATTAATAATAAGAGCTATAGATCTAATCTAAAAATTCTACATCCTATATGATCTAATGTATCATATATG
The DNA here is from genome assembly GCA_006176705.1 of Cocos nucifera. Taxonomy (NCBI): domain Eukaryota; kingdom Viridiplantae; phylum Streptophyta; class Magnoliopsida; order Arecales; family Arecaceae; genus Cocos; species Cocos nucifera. The sequence continues at coordinate 403,824 of QRFJ01002127.1, read as the reverse complement.
CATGCATATCTAAAAATAAAAATAGCAACTGCAGTAAAACTATTTTTACTGCTCTATGTGTTTAGAACACATTATCTTGTATGGGTAGTCGATCATCGCAATCCAAATGTCACTAGGGAGGACCACTCATCATGATGCAGCCACACAGTGTGTCTGGCCTCCATGGATCATCCACACAAGGCTCCTGATCCTAATAGGCTCATCTCGAGTGCTAGCTCAACTTCCAAAAGCTTCGACGACTGATTTAGATCAAATTGATTCGATCTCCCTCTAGTGATTTTTGGATGCTCCACAAAATTACCAGAGTGAGGGGAGAGGTAGAGGAAGGTCTCTTAAGAGTCTCATGATTTTGTGATGCTCGCAACTCATGTTCTCTCTTCCCGAACCCTAGGCCGAAACCTTAGGGTAGCACTCACCCAAAATCCTGCACAACACTCTTTCTAGAATTTTTCTCAGGAAACTCTCGATATTTTTCATGCACAATAGGGTGGACCTCATGGAGAAGGACTTCTCATCTCGAATTCTATGCACACCCCATCATAAAACTCCTTTTAATCAATACCAAATAGAGTAGAGAGCACGTGGAGGGATAAGGATCGGGTGGTTTCTTATTTGAATTCAAACTCCATTTGAATTCAAATAGTAACCATCTGATTTTATCCACTTAAGGATGTGAGAAGGAAGGGTGCGCACCCTCTTGTGCATGGATTTCTTCATGAGAATTCTCAATTCTCATGGCGAAAAGAATGGGCACAAGATTTGGGTGATGTGGCGCATAAGACTAGTCAAAATAGTCTTTCAAACCTTACCAATTAAGATCCAATCCAAACTAATTTGGCTAGACCCAATTAGACCAGATTAAACCCAACCAAATTAAGCTTAATTAGGCTTAATTAAATCCTATAAAATCAAGAATTGATCAGGCCCAACTCCGAATCAAATTAGAGATCAAATCTTCTCAACGATTTGGTCATCTCATAACCTAATTGAGTCAAATCCAACTGAATCTAATTCAATTAGACTTGAACCAAAAATCATTACTCAATTAAATTTTAAGTTAATTAGTGATCAAATCACTAATTAAACTTCTCTTTATCATCCATTAGATCGGGTAGGAATCTTTAGTGTGTGTGATCCCATAGATTCGAACCTAGCCGATAGCATAGGAACCAATTTCCTATACTAATCGAAGTGACCATCCAACAATGGTACCCGATGTCTAGATAGGCCGAATAGTATAATCACAATATTTAGAACCTACATAAATATGGTTATCGCTTAATTCATTTCTTTGACCTCTGTGCATAGGATGACTTCTAGTTAAACTGTCAACCCTAGAAGATACATCCAAATTATGTCTCATAGCAATTAGTCCTGTGACCCCTCACTAGGACTATCTTAGCCAAGGCTTTGCTAAATTGAAATACTATGGAACACAGCTCCTATATCTAGGAGTGGTCAATTCCATCTTGACTCATGCACCGACTCCTCAAGTACTTGACTGTACCCAGAAATCTTTCATTACTGAATTAAAAATTTAGATAGTCCAGCACCAAAGCACAATGAGTTGCTTGGAAGTCACTATGATGATCTCAGGTTGGAGGGACACTTATGCTTGTATAGCATCAGAGCAATTCTTGACAGTAGAAAAGCTCTAGAGTCAATCATGTTTAGTGCAGATGTACCTCTACATCTCACCTACATGCCATATCAGTATTTCTATATTTTTTGGTTAAGAGAACAACCAACCTATATGGCACACAATGACCTATAGTCGATAAACGTTATTGTCCTTGGTAACAACATATCATTTAGTTATGAACAATTTTAAGAACTAAATGATAAATTCTTCTTTGTCGATTTTAAATAGTCCTAAGAACTTCATCACAATAGATAGGAGTTCATTAGAAGATAAAAGATTTGTGATAAAAAAGTTAGAATAACTTTTATATAATTAATAATTCATATATAATTATATGAAATAGCTCAATCATCGATAGGTTGAGGATTAGCTATGGAACACTATTTCTAACAATCTTCCATTTGGCCAAAAGCCAATTGGTGCAGTATCGTATATCCATCTTTGACTTGAAGTAATCAAACTCCTTCACCATAACAACTTTAGTGAATGGGTCGATCGGGTTCTTTTTTTCATCGATCTTCTAATGATCGATGTCACCTTGATCCACGATCTTCCAGACAAGATGGAAGCGACGTAGAATATGCTTCATCCGTTGGTCTGCTTTTGGTTACTTCGGTTGAGCTATAGCTCCAGAGCTATCATAGAAGAGCAGAACTGGATCATCTAGGGAGGGTGCTACTCCAAGCTCGATGATGAACTTTTTCAGCCATACCGCTTCTTTGGCAGCATCTGATGCAACAACATACTCTACCTCGCACACTGAATTGACCATGGTGTGCTGCTTGAAACTTTTTTAGTAGACTGCTCCATCATTAAGGGTAAACACATACATTGACACACTCTTGCTATCATCATGATCAAACTAAAAATTGGGGTTCATAAACCTCACAAGTTTCAAGTTCGATTCATCATAAACAAGCCACTGGTCCTTCGTATTTCTTAAATATTTTAGGATGGTTTTAACAACCTTTTAGTGATTCTCTCCTGGATCAGGTTGGTATCTATTCACTATCCCTAGCGAGTATGCTATATCTGGTCGCCGATATGTTATGTCGTACATAATAGAATCTACTGCCAAAGCATATGAAATTCTACTCATATGCTCTCTCTCTTGAGGTGTTGTCGGATAATCTCTCTTCGAAAGAGAAATTTCCATGGCCTATCAGTAGATAGCCTTTCTTGAAATTCTCCATGCTGAGCCTGTTCAGCACAGTATCAATGTACGTGGATTGGGACAATCCAAGCAATCTTTTAGCTCTATCTCTATAGATCTTCATTCCTATGATGTAGGAAGCTTCTCCTAGATCCTTCATGGAGAAATGTGATGACAGCCAGATATTTATTTCTTATAATGCAGGGACATCATTCCTGATTAAGAGAATATCATCCACATACAAAATGAGGAATACAACTGCTGGACCATTAGCCAATTTATATATACAGGGCTCTTCTTTGTTCTTAACAAAGCAATACATCTTGATCATCCTATCAAAACATATGTTCCAACTCCAAGATGCCTGCTTCAGTCCATAAATGGATCTTTGAAGCTTACACACCTTAGACTCATCTGTAGATATGAAACCTGCAGGATTGTGTCATATACACCTCTTCAGCCAGCTCTCTATTTAAGAAAGCTATTTTCACATCTATTTGCTAGATTTCATAATCTAGATGTATAGCTATCGCAAGCATGATCCAAATGAACTTGAGTATTACCATAGGAAAAAAATATCTCATCATAGTCAATACCATAATGTTGATGGTACCTCTTGGCAATTGGATGGGCTTTATAGGTCTCCTCTTTCTTGTCTGTGCCCCTTTTTCTTTTGAAGACCCACTTACATCCTATGGGTTTTACCCCTTTAGGTGGGTCAACCAATGTTCATACATCGTTGACCTTCATGGACTCCATTTTGAATTGTATGGCCTTAAGCCATTTGTCAGAGTCGGATCTCTATATTGCATCTATGTAGGTGATCGGATCCTCATCGTTCTCATCGAGTTCGACAAGATCACCATCCTGAACCAAGAAATTATAGTATCTATCCGACCGACGTGGCACTCTATCAGATCATCTTAAGGGTGCAGGTTCAGTAGGCTTCGAATCTGATCAAATCAAATTCAGTTCAGGTTTAGCTACTTGTATCAATTCTTCCACTTATCGAACTTTCTCAAGCTCGACCTTAGAGGCATTAGTCTCTTCATCAAGAAACTTCTTTTCTAGAAAGACTATCTTAAGGCTAACAAATATTTTTTGCTCATCAGCTAGGTAGAAGTAATATCCTTTGTTCTCTTTTGGATATCCTATAAAACTATACTTATCAGACCTAGGTCCGAACTTGTCCGTTGCTAAATGTCTGACATAAGTCGGATACCCCCAAACCCTAAGGTGCAAGAGTACTAGTTTATGCCCTATCCACATCTCATATGGCATTTTAGAAATAGACTTACTTGAAATCCTACAGAGGGAGATCGACAGACCGACAAACTCCATCATAGATCGAACCATATCCAATAGGATTTGATTCCTTCTTTCGGATACACCATTATACTGTGGTGTTCCAGGAGGAGTCCATTAAGAGAGAATTTCATTCTTCCCAAGATATGTCAGAAATTTACTAGAAAGATACTCACCTCCTCGGTCAGATCGAAGAGTTTTAATACTCCTTCTAGTTTGCTTTTCTACCTCATTACGGAATAGTTTGAACATTTCAAAGGACTCTGACTTATGCTTCATTAAATAGACATACCCATACCTCGATAGATCATCCGTGAAGGTTATGAAGTAGAAATATCCACCTCTAGCATTTGAGCTCATGGGTCCACATACATCTGAATGTACTAGACTTAGGAGTTCTGGCTCGCTCATCTTTTCTAGTAAAAGGTGACTTGGTCATCTTACCAAGAAGACAGAACTCATAGGTCGAAAGTGATTCATAATCACTAACTTCAAGATTTTTTTCTTGAGCCAACCTATTTATTCTGTTCTTGTTGATATGACCTAGGGAATAGTGCTAAATATAGACTTCAGACACATCACTAATTCTAGGATATTTATCGGAGGATTAAACCACATTAATAGGCTATGATAGTAAGTAAATTTTATTATTCAATTATGCAGCAAACATCATAACACCATTCAAAATGATATTACAAATATTTTTTATTATTAAAAATTCATAACTATACATGGTCAAAAGGCCTACAGAAATGATATTCAACAAAAAGCCTAGACAATAATGATAATCACTAAGAATTACATTATGAGAATTGATTACAAAGTTTATGATTCCTAAAGCTAGAACTAAAACTTGTCTTCCATCTCCAATATTCAAGGAACCTTTCGCCTTTATCAAATCTTCTACTGACCTAAAAATTCTACAATGAGTTACAAATATGATAAGAGCTTTCGGTATCTAATACCTAGGTAATAGTATCATAAATTGAGAAATTGCAAGGTGTTATTCATATAATTACCTTTGCCCAGCAACTACTTACTTCTTTCTTGGCCTTGTTCGGATCCTAGGGAGGCAATGTACCACCTGATTTTGGTCGAACTTATGCTTCTTGGTCTGATCCTATGCAGATGTCTCAGTATGCGGCTACACCTTCTTATTCTTCTTCTTCTTATTCTTCTTTCCTTTCTTAAAGAGTTGACCCAAAGAAGATCCTCCCACTACAATCATCGACTCCTTATGGAGTTGGTGATCCTTCCCAAAGTTCTGCAGTAACCCCAATAAAGCATGGTAGTTCACTACAGGCTTTATCATTCTAAAATGAGTAAAAAAGAGGAGGAAGGACTTGGGCAAAGAATTAAGGATTGTATCCTTGCCGAGCTGCTCGTGCAGGGGGAAGCCTAGCTTATTCAGGTGCTCAATCATCTCGATCATGTATAATACATGATCGATGACTGACGCCCCATCCCTCATCCAAGCATTGAAAATAGCACAACTAGTCTTATGCCTCTCAACGTCATCATGCATACCAAAGGAGTCGTTAACTTTAAGCATCTCTTGTGGTTGGGCATTCTCAAACCTATGGCTAAACTCATCATTCATTACCACCAGCATAATACACTGAATGGTGGTGCGGTCATTGAGCTACTTCTGGTTAGTGTCTATGATCGTGCCTCTTACGTTCGAAGCTGGCTCCTCAGGTGTAGAATCCATCAGAATATATAGGATCCACTCATGCTCCAGGATGATCCTTAACTTTCAATACCAACTATTGAAGTTAGGTCTCATAAGTTTGTCATTTTCTAACAATGATCGGAGCAATAAGGTAGTGGCCATTTTTGCATAAAAAAAAGAAAACCAAACCTAATTAGTATATGAATTATTTATCTTAAAGACTTGAAATTTGGTCTAAAGATTCTCCCACTATTTTATTCGAACTGGTAGCCTCTACCTCTAATTCAAGAAATTATCCCTAATTCCTTAGTAGGTACTAGAATCCACATAGACTACATATGAGCCCAACATTGGTTGGTCAATCCATGTGCACCTATGGAAAGGTTCATAACCAATTATTTTACTAAACAACTTCTAGTAATTTAATTTTTTTTTTCCCTGAAAGTCTAATCAGTAGGCTTTGGCTTTCACTGAAAAATTTTAGTTAGGTCCAACCGTTAACATGACCACATTTGGTGCATCAGACCAGCAAATGATCAGCTCCGACTTTGGCCGGCCAACCTAACCACCATTAGAGAGACACGACTAAATCATCATATTATGAATGATAATTTCATTGTCAATAAGCACCAGGCCTTTGTGCCTCCAATGATTATTAAACTAATGGACTTATTATCGCTTAACTTAATGGAAGGCTATGACCTAGTTATCATTATAACTATTTCATTTTTAAGGACCTAATAATTTTAGAAGATTTAGTTAACTTATTTTTAAAAAAAAGAAGAGAAAATTTAATCAGTCAATTTTGATCCTCCTACTAACTTCACCAAATTAGATCAAAAGGACCTAGTTCAAGCTGGCATTAGGAGTACCTAAATTAGTCACACTAATTTACCTAATTGATATGGGTGAGCCTGAATCACTAAGTGATCTAATCAAAATCTAATTCACCAGGATGGTCAGATAAGTGAGATCAGTGGAAGGGATATGCTATTAACTCATTAAAGATTGAATTAATGTGAGTAGCTCTCAATTAAAAATCACTGGTCAGACTGCCAAACTTACCTTAGACACCATTCGGTTCATTAGTTTCAATTTGACCAACCTAGTAATTTTAGGTTTGACCGCATAGCCATGAATTAAGTCCATTTGGTCCTCATTAAAGGCATGGGCTTGACCAACTACAACTATTATAATTTGGTCTAAAGAATTCTTGACCTAATCTAAATCAACATTTGATTAGATTTGATCAATTATTCTAATTTAGTCTATTTTCTAACTAACCTTAGGTCTAACCCAATTAATGGACCTAATTCGACTAATCTGATAACCCACATTTTATGATCAATGACGTGGGATCTTTAATTCATAATTCTAGATCTTAATTTATTATACTTAATTCTCAATTAAGTTTAAGACTGAGAGTTGAAATTCGGTATTTTGAAAATATTTTTACTAAATAGATTCTAGCACTATTTTTGAAAGGTTCTTTACATCCTAGCACTATTTTACTAAATAGATTGACTCATTTTAAAAATAAATTAGCTTATTTCATAAACAAGCACTAGATGTAGGTTTGATCTCATAAAATTAGATAATTATAATATTCAGCCAACTTCTCAGTCGGGTTGGCTCAGATCCTATTCGAGTCGGCCTGAGCAAAGCTGAGCTATCTTGGTTCTTGAGATCTTGGCTCAGGTGGAAGGCCTGAAGGCCATCATTCTCATCAGGTAGGCTCGAATCCTGATCGAGTCGGCTAGAGCATCAATCCAAAAATCGTATCATGGCTGGCATGTTGGTCAAGCTTGCTCAATCGGTAAACAGAACCTTCCTAAGATCCTATTCAGGTTTAATCTAAAATTATGTACTTTATAAAAGAATCATGAAATTATTTAGATCTAATCTAAATACTAATTCATAATAAAATTTAGACTAAACCCTTCAAACACATCATAAAAATTATTAGATCTAATCTAAAATTTTTATGATCAATTTTATAGATCGCAACATACCAGGACGACCTCTCCACTGTAAGGAATAAACTTTATAGTAGGACAACCTACAGTCCATGCAATCATCATTTTTATTTTTTAGATCAGATTATTATTTAGGTCTAATCTAAAAATAATCTAAATCACGCATATATAATACATCAAAAAACCTACTGCTCTGATACCAATTGAAGAGAGCGTGCAGGATTTCTAGCTCTACTTTCAAAAATTTTTTCTAAAAAATATACACAGTAGAAACTATTATTAATCAAATTAATAATAAGAGCTATAGATATAATCTGAAAACCCTACATCCTATCGGATCTAATGTATCATATATGCTTGCATATCTGAAAATAAAAATAGCAACTACAGTAAAACTATTTTTACTGCTCTATGTGTTCAGAACACATTACCTTGCATAGGTAGTCGATCACCACAATCGAAATGTCACCAGGGAGGTCCACTCATTGCAATGTAGCCACATAGTGCATCTAGCCTCCATGGATCATCCATACGAGGCTCCTAATCCCGATCGGCTAGTCCCGAGTGCTAGCTCACCATCTGAAAGCTTCGATGGCTGATTTAGATCGAACTAATTCGATCTTCCTCTAGTGATTTTTGAATGCTCCACAAAATTATCAAAGGTAGAGGAAGGTCTCTCGAGAGTCTCATAATTTTGTGATGCTCACAGCTCACGTTCTCTCTTTCCAAACCCTAGGATAAAACCCTAGGGCACCACTCATCAAGAACCCTATGCAACACTCTTTCTGGAATTTCACTCAGAAAACTCTCGATATTTTTCATGCACAATAGGATAGACTCATGGAAAAGGACTTCTTATCTTGAATTCTACACATGCCCCATCATAAAACTCCTTTTAATCTATGCCAAACAAAGTAGAGAGCACGAGGAGGGATAAGGATCAGGTGCTTGCTTATTCGAATTCAAATTCTATTTGAATTCAAATAGTAACCATCTAATTTTATGCACTTAAGGATGTGAGAAGGAAGGGTGTGCACCCTCTTTTGCATGGATTTCTTCATGAGAATTCTCAATTCTCATGGAGAAAAGGGTGGATGCAAGATCAGGGTGATGTGGTGCATAAGACTAGTCAAAATAGTTTTCAAACCTTATCCAATTAAGACCCAAGCCAAACTAATTTGGCTAGCTCTAAATAGACCAGATTAAACCCAACTAAATTAAGCTTAATTAGACTTAATTAAATTTTAATAAAATTAAAAATTGATCAAGTCTAATTCTTGATCAAATCAGAGATCAAACCTCCTCGGTGATTAGGTCATCTCATAACCTAATCAAGTCAAATCCAATTGAATCCAATTCAATTGGACTTGAACCAAAAATCATTACTCAATCAAATTAAGTTAATTAGTGATCAAATCACTAATTAAATTTTTTTTATCAACCATTAGATCGGGTAGGAACCTTTAGTGTGTGCGACCTTCCAGGTTTGAATCTAAGTCGATGGGATAGGAACCAATTTTCTATACTAATCGAAGTGACCATCTAGCAATGGTATCCGATGTTCGGATAGATCGAATAGTACAATCACAACATTCAGAATCTATATAAATATGGTTACCGCATGATTCATCCCTTTGATCTCTATGCATAGGATGACTCAGGGTTAAACTATCAACCCTGGAAGATACATCAAATTATGTCTCAAAGCAATTAGTCCTGTGACCCCTTACTAGGACTACCCTGGCCAAGGCTTTGCTAAATTGAAATACTATGAAATACAGCTCCTGTGTTCAGGAGTGGTCAATCTCATCTTGACTCATGCACCAACTCCTCAAGTACTTAATTGTATCTAGAAACTTTCCATCACTGAATTAGAAATTTTAGTAGTTCGGCATCAAAGTAGAGTCAGTTGCTTGGAAGTCACCATGGTAATCTCAGGTTGGAGGGACACTTATGCCCATATTCTATTAGAGCAATTTTTGACAGTAGAAAAACTCTGAAGTTGATCACGTTCAGTGTAGATGTATCCCTACATCTCATCTGTATGCCATACTAGTATCTCCATACTTTTTGGTTAAGAGGACAATCAATCTGTATGGCACATAATGATCTATACTCGATAAATATTATCGTCCTTGGTAACAACATATCATTTGGTCGTGAATAATTTTAAGAACTAAATGATAAATCCTTCTTTGTTGATTCTTAATAGTCCTAAGGACTTCATCGCAACAGACAGAACTTCATTAGATGATGAAACATTTGTGATGAAAAGTTAGAATAATTTTTATTCAATTAATAATTCATATATAATTACATAAAATAGCTTAATCATCAATAAGCTGATGATTGGCTTTGAGATGCTATTCCCAATATCGAACCCCTGGCCTTTTGGTTCACCCGCCACTCCCTCTCTCCCCTAGCTATCTTTCCCTAGTTGCATCGGCCCGCCTCCCTGAACCCCCGACTGCCTCCTATCTTTTCAATTCTCCAGGTGCAAGCTTTCGACCTGCCCAAGCTTCCATTTGTGGCTGCATCCTCGAGCCTCAGTCCTTGCTCACCTATGCCTCCTCACGCCTTAATTCCTGTGTGCCAGCCAGTGTGTGCCTCAGTCTTGTATGATAGCCTTCTTCTATTATGACTATTAGCATCGGTATTAGCAACAACTAATACTATCACTAAAAATTATTTTTTATTTAAATTATATTAATTAAGTATAATTAAATATTAAAAATTAAATATGAGGTTGAGACGTGCCCTGCATGCTTCGATCTCGACATGCAATGCACTTGAACCAAGGAAAGGTTTGGGTAGCATTACAAACACTAGCCCGAGACATGCCCTGCATGCTCTGGTCTCGGCATGCAGAGCGCTCGAACTTAGGAAAGGTTTGGGTGACATTGTAAATACTGACCCAAGACATGCCTTGCATGCTTCAATCTTGGCATGTAGAGTGCTTGAATCGAGGAAAGGTTTGGACACTATTGCAAACACTAGCTAGAGACGTGCCCTGCATGCTATGATCCTGGCATGTAGAGCACTCGAATCGAGGAATGATTTGGATTGCATTGAAAGCACTGGCCCAAGATGTGCCTTGCATGCTCCACTCTTGGCATGCAGAGTGCTCGAACCAAGAAAAGGTGCAGGCAGCATTGCAAACACCGACTCGAGATGTACCCTGCATACTTCGATCTTGGCATGCAAAGTGCTCGAATTGAGAAAATGTTTGGGTTGCATTGTAAACACTGACCTGAGATATGCTCTGCACACTCTGACCTCAGCATACAAAGCAGTCAAACTAAGGAAAGGTTCGGGTTGCATTATAAACTTTTGCCCAAGACGTGCCCTACATGCTCTAGTCTTAACATGTAGAGCGATTGAATCGAGGGAAGGTTCGGGCTGCAAACACAAGACCGAGATGTGCCCTGCATGCTTCGGTCTTGATATGCAGAGCGCTCGAACCGAGGGAAGGTTTCGACTGCATTGCAAATACGAGCCCGAGATGTGGATTTATGCCAAATTACAAGCATTGGTACTTGTATCGGGATTGATTTGTGGGAGACAATTGCAAGGGCTTTGGAGGCTCTACTTGTCCAAGACCTTGTTGATGTGCAAGAGATTAATGGTGATAGGCTCGAGCATATGATTAGCACATTTGCTGGATTTAATCTGATTATTGATGAAAGCCCATGTAATAACCTTCAAATAGCAACTTTCATAGTCATGATGGATAGGATTGCTATGGTTATAGTCATGCTTACCCTCTATAGGGTTGCTATACCCTAGAGGCTAAGCAAGGCTATAACTATAGCAACCCCTATAGTCCATCATGACTATGGTGGTTGTTATCTAAAAGGCTATTACATGGGTTTTCACCAATAACCAGATCAAATCCACCAAATATACTAATCATATACTCGAGCCTGTCACCATTAAGCTCTTACACATTAGTAAATGTATTGAACAAGTAGAGCTTCCCATCGTGCATATTATCTCCCACGTCTTTCTATGCATGTATCAATGCTTATAGTTTGGACTTGGCGCTTACTAGACGACTAGGTTGTGAGAGCACGTGAATTTTATTTTTAAATTATTATTTTAATTTTTAATAAAATTTATATTTCTGGTTTGTAGCTCAAGGAGGTGGCTGGGGACTCGAAGATAGAGGCTATGACGATTGCCTATGCGAGATGCACCTTAATGGAGGTGATGCATTCTATTATTATTGTTGTATGGTTAAGCTTGGATAGTTTCTTATATTGCAGACAATCGATTACAACCATCTCACCGTACTTTGGTGTAGAAGAACTTGCAATGCAGGGCAAGCTTGGATGGTTTATTATATCGTAGACAATTGCTTGCAGCCACCTTATGGTAAAGGTGTAGAGGAACGTGCAATGCCTTATTTTTCAATGGCAGATCTGAGCCTTGTTCACATTTTCATGTATTAAGATTATCATGTATTGCTAGATGAGAATCAAACAATGCTTAAATCAAGGGATCAGCAGACCAACACATTATCATGTATTATTGGACAAGAAACATTGGACTGCTGATATATTATAGATGCTCACTAACTATCTTTGTTATACGTGAGTTAAATTTTGATCGTCTTATGATGTTTTGATAGATATTTTGTTTGAACCAATTTTTGGGTCATCTACTTGCTATGATTTTTATTTTTTATTTTCAGATATTATACATCATATCTTCTAGAGGTCGGAGCCATTCTAGTCAAGGACAGAGCTTTCGAGGAGAGAGTGATCATGCATCGAGCTTGCATGGTTCCTCATATCTCATACTAGATGATAGGAGGTCACCAATGACCCCACAATCATATATAGCAGAGACCAGCTCATAGACACAGAGTCATGGTTGAGGATCCGCCTGGCTTATGGTACCTTCACTCGGTCGAAGGATAGATAGCTCATCCACGTTCAGAGCCGCTCGTAATTACTATACCTTCAATTAATATATTTCTAATTTAGCAATTCTAGAGTTAATATTTATTGTTCAAAATTAATTTTGCAGTACAGTTAGAGAGTCTAGAATATCTCATGTGATTACCGGCATCATCCGATGCTTGATTCTGAGGTCGGTGAATGTGTTTTCCAGCTACCTATTTGGAGCACGTGATGCAACCTGGGGGATGTTTTAGGTAAGTTAAGATTAGTTTAATTTATAAATTCCAGATATGTTGGTATTTTAGTTATATATAAATACATGCTTGCTTCTATCTTATAGGACTACTATCAATTTGAGACTCCTCAGGACGAGGAGGCTAGCCATTAGATCTTCGAGGAGGTGAACACACAGAGGCTTTGAGATGGCCTTTATAGCCTCAAGCAGTCCACCATCTAGCACTCTAGTTCCTAGTCTCCATCAGACTAAAAATCCTTCATGGATCACTAGATGTGGGTGGAGATATGGCAAGCCCTTTGCAATCAGTGGAGCAGTGAGAAGTACTTTAGTAGGCAGCAAAGGGCCTGATAGAACTAGCCACCCAGCAGGATTTGATCAGACATACGGGTGGCTCGGTCGGCACATATGTTATGGCCGATAGATTGGTAAAAAATCAATATCAAAGCTCTTCACTAGAATTGTAAAAACTCTTATATGCATGTTTTAATGAATTTAATTTTATTATTTACTTATCGTAGGCATGGCAGCTGGGTTATCCACCAGACCAGTTGTAGTTATGATGGGCCACATACCAATCTAGGAGGATTGGTGACTATTTAGATTCTATATCGTAATGGATCACGGTAAGAATTTCAAACTCTATTTACTAGTTAAGTTGTTATAGGATCTAATTTTGATAATATACCTAATATATTTCTTAATTGTGCATATGCGTTATATAGAGTATATTACTGAGAGGTACAATAATGATCCATCTTCTCAGCCCCCTTAACCTTAAGGGATGGCTCAGCGCCACCAGGGGGGTAAGTAGGAGCTGAATCATAGGATTTGGCCACAGCTTCGACCCTCCACTGCCTCGATATCCTTCGATATTCCTCACAAGCCTCGACGTCCCAGACCTAGAGTGATGCACAAGTGGAGGAGGTCATGCAAAGGCTTCTGAGCTAGTGATCTTGGAGTCTCCTGGATGCCATCCATGATACGATCATAGAGCTTCTCCGAGATTTGCAACTATGCAACTAGCTAGGCTCATCATTCTAGCCATCACATCAGGTGTATATATTATTAAATTATTTTAATTATTTTAAGTTTTTATTTTTAGAAGCTTTGTATATTTAGACTTGAGTCTGGAAAGAGGATCCAGGGGCTAAAAATTCAATCTAATTATTCAATTGATGGGCTGGAGATATCTATAGCTCCATATCATCGAATGAAATGTGTAGAAATAATTTATTCAAGAATCGAAAGATATGCCTCCATATCAAAACTTACTAATATTATTTTATTTTTTATTACAAGATATTAGGACAACCAGATCTCATCCACTAGCTGCTGGAGATTAGCAGGAGGAGGAGACTAATGATGATGATAATCAAACCTAATTTTTTTTTATGTATTATATTTTTTATGTTGCTTATAAAAAAATTATATAATTTATATTTTTAATATAATATAATTAGTTTTTAATTTTTGATTATCATATTATCTTTCAATTTTAATTATAATAGGTATTATATAATTAATTAAAATAGGTTTTAAAAAATATTATTATTTTTTTAAAAAAAATTGAATTAAGTATTACCATCGATGTTAGTGATGGTAACTGCCATTACTAATATTTTTTTAAATTATTTTTTTATTTAATTTAAAAATTAAATAAAACTAAAGATGGCATTAGAGATGAAATAATTTATCGTTAATAATTATTAGCTATGGCATTAGCAATGAATTATTGCAATATTTTTTTTAATTTTTTTTAAAAAAATAAAAATTAATTAGAGATGGATTTGTTTCATCTCCAAAGTCATCACCAATTTTGTTATTAGCAATGGCATCTTCTGCCATCGCTAATGGTCATAATTAGTGATAAAAATTTTTTAGATTGACTTTTATGATGGTATTAGCGATGGCGGACTAACAATTAGCAACGGCATTTTGCCATCGCTAATAGCCTAGTTTCTTGTAGTATGACCATCTAGCAATGGTACCCAATATTCGGATAGATCGAATAGTCATAATCGGAGCATTTAGAACCTACTCGAATATGGTTATCGCATAATTCATCCCTTTGAACTCTGCATTTAGAATGACTCTGAGTTAAATTGCCAACCTTGAAAAAAATATATCTATATTTTGTCTCAACGAAATCAGTTTTGTGACTCCTCATAAGGACTATCCTGGCTAAGGCTTTGCTAAATTGAAATACAATTAAACACGACTCTTGAAACCTAGAGTGCTCAATCTCATCTTGATACGTGCACCGACTCCTCAAGTACTTAACTGTGCCTAGAAATCTTCTATTACTGAATTAGAAATTCAGATAATCCAGTACCAAAGTATAGTGAGTTGCTTGAAAGTCACTATGGCGATCTCAAGTCGGAGGGACACTTATATCCTATCCTTTCGGAGAAATTCTTGATAGCAGAAAGCTCTAGGTTGGTCATGTTTAGTGCAGATGTACCCCTACATCTCACCTACATGCCATACCAGTGTCTCTCCACTTCTTGGTTTAGAGGATAACTAACCCATACAGCACACCATGACCTACATTGATAAATGTTGTCATCCTTGGTAATAATATATCATTTAGTCGTGAACTGATTTAAGGACTAAACAACAAATCCTCCTTTATCGATTCTAAATAGTCTTAAGGATTTCATTACGACACTAACGTTTATTAGAAGATGGAAAGAATTTATGATAAAAAATGCTAAAATAGCATTTATTCATTAATAATTCATATGCTCAACCATCAATAGACTGATAATTGGCTTTGGGATATTATTTTCAATAATCTCTCACTTGGACTAAAGCCAATCGGTACAATATCTAATATCCATCTTTAACTTAAAATCATCGAACTCATTCACTGCAATAGCTTTAGTGAATGGGTTGGTCAGGTTCTCCTTTCTGTCGATCTTCTAAATGTTGACATTACCTCAATCCACGATCTTCTAGATAAGATGGTAGCAACCCAGAATATGCTTCATCTGTTGGTGTGCCTTCAGTCCTTTGCTAGAGTAGTGGCTCTAGAGCTATTGCAGTAGGGCAGAACTAGACCATCAAGGAAGGATGCTACTCTAAGCTCAGTGATGAACTTTCTCAACCACACAGCTTTTTTGGCAGTATCTGATGCAGCGATATACTCCACCTTGCAAACTGAGTCAGCCACAGTGTGCTACTTGAAACTCTTCCAGCAGATAGCTCACCATTAAGGATAAACATATATGCCAACACACTTTTGCTATCATCATGATCAGACAGAAAACTAGAGTCTTTAAACTCCACAAGTCTCAAATCCAACTCACCATAAACAAGCCACTGGCCCTTAGTATTTCTTAAATATTTTAAGATAGTTTTAACAACCTTCTATTGGTTCTCCCATGGATTAGATTGGTATCTACTCACTACCCCTAATAAGTATGCCACATCTAATTGCGTACATGTCATGCCGTACATGAGAGAATCCACTGCCAAAACATATTGAATTCTACTCATACTCTTTGTCTCTTAAGGAGTTGTCGGACAATCCCTCTTCCAAAGAGAAATTTTATGGCCTATCAATAGATAGCCTTTCTTGTAATTCTCCATACTGAACCTCTTCAGTACAGTGTCTATGTACGTAGACTGGGACAACCCAAGCTACTTAGATCTATCTCTATAGATCTTCATTCCTAGGATGTAGGAAGCTTCTCCCAAGTCCTTCATAAAGAATTGACACGATAGCCAAATCTTGATTTTCTATAATATAGGGATATCATTCTTGATTAAGAGAATATCATCCACATACAATATAAGAAATACAACTACTAAACCATTAGCCCACTTGTATATGCAGGGCTCTTCTCCATTCTTAATGAAGTCATATATTTTGATTGTCCTATAAAAATGTATGTTCTAACTCTGAGAAGCCTGCTTCAGTCCATAAATGGATCTTTGAAGCTTGCACACCTTAGACTCATCAATGGATGTGAATCTTTCAGGTTGTATCATATACAGCTCTTCGTCCAATTTTTCATTAAGAAAAGCTGCCTTCACATCAATCTGCTAGATTTCATAGTCTAGATAGGCAGCTATTGCAAGTATTATTCAAATAGATTTGAGCATTGCCATAGGATAAAATATCTCATCATAGTCTATACCATAATATTAATGATACCCCTTGGCAACCGAACGGGTCTTATAGGTCTCCATCTTTCTATCTGCACCCTTCTTCCTTTTGAAGATCCACTTAAACCCTATGGGCTTTATCCCTTCAGGTGGATCAATCAATATCCATACATCATTGACCTTCATGGACTCCATTTTAGATTTCATGGCCTCAAGCCATTTCTCAAAGTTGGTCTCTACATTGCATCCATGTAGGTGATCGGATCCTCATTATTCTCATCAAGTTTGACAGGATCACCATTCTGGACCAAGAAACTATAGTATCTGTATAGTTAATATGGTACTCTACCAGACCGCCTTATAGGTGTAGGTACAATGGGCTTTGAATTTGATCTAATCAAATTCAGTTCAGGTTCAACTTGTTGTATCAATTTTTTCACCTACCAAACTTCCTCAAGTTCGACATTAGAGGCATTAGTTCCTTCACCAAGAAACTTCTTTTTCAAAAAGATTGTCTTAAGGCTGACAAACACCTTTTGTTCATCAACGAGGTAGAAATAATATCCTTTGGTCTCTTTTAGATATCCTATAAAAATATATTTGTCTGACCTAGGTCCAAGCTTGTCCATTACCAAACATTTGACATAAGTCGGATACCCCTGAATACTAAGGTGCGAGAGTACTAACGTACGCTAGCCCTATCCATATCTCATATGATGTTTTAGCTATAAATTTACTTGGAACCCTATGTAGAATGTAACAAGCCAACTTGAGCTAAATTCTCTAAAGAAGATCGGCAGACTGGCAAACTCCATCATGGATCGAACCATATCCAATAGGATCCAATTTCTTCTTTCAAACACACCATTATGCTGTAGTGTTCTAGAAAGAGTCCATTAGGAGAGAATCCCATTCTCTCCTAGATATATCCAAAACTCACTGAAAAAGTGCTCACCCCCTTGGTCAAATCAAAAAGTTTTAATACTCTTCCTAGTTTGCTTTTTTACCTCATTATGGAATAGTTTGAACATTTCAAATGATTCTAACTTGTGTTTCATTAAGTAGATGTATCCATACCTAGATAGGCTATTAGTGAAAGTGATGAAGTAAAAATATCCACCTCTAGTAGTCAAGCTCATAGGTCCACATACATCAGTATATACTAGACCCAGGAGTTTACTAGCTCGCTCACCTTTTTCAGTAAAAAATGACTTGATCATCTTACCAAGAAGATAGAACTTACAGGTCAGAAGTGATTCACAATCACTAACTTCAAGTATTTTCTCTTGAGTCAACTTGTTTATTCTATTCTTGTTAATGTAACCTAACCTATAGTGCCAAAGGTAGACTTTAGACACATCATTAATTCTAGAAAATTTACCTGAGGATTGAACCATATTAATGGACTATTATAAAATATAAATATCATTATTCAATTGCCCAACAAATATTGTAATATCATTCAAAATGATATAACAAAAAAAATTTTATTAAAAATTCATAACTATTTTTGGCCAAAAGGCCTATAGAGATAACATTCAACAAAAAGTTTGGACAATAGTGACATTCACAAAGAATATGAGAATTGATTACAAGATTCATGATTTCTAAAGCTAGAACTAGAACTTATCTTCTATTTCCAACATTCAGGAACCTATCATCTTCATCAAATCTCCTACTAACATGCAAATCCTACATCAAATTATAAATATGATAAGAACTTTCTGTATCTGATACCCAGGCAGTAGTATCATATATTGAGAAGTTGTAAGGTGTTATCGTATAATTACCTTGCCCAGCAACTCCTTACTTCTTTCTTGGCCTGTTTGGATCCAGGAAGGCAATGTACTGAGGATAATTCCTCTTTCAGTCTCCAACTTCTTATAAAAAAGTACTCCACCTGGCTCTGGTCAAGCTTGGGCTTCTTGGTCTGACCCTATGCAGAGGTCTCGACATGCTGCTACACCTTCTTATTCTTCTTCTTTCCTTCTTCACTTTCTAAAAGGATTGATGGGTAGAAGAAGACCCTCCTACTATATTCATCGACTCCTTGTGGAGTTGGTGATCCTTCTCAAAGTTCTACAACAATCCTAACAAACCATGGTAGTTAATTATAGGCTTTGTCATTCTGAAATGAGTAAGAAAGGAGAGGAAGGATCTTGGCAAAGAGTTCATAATCGCATCCTTCCTAAGTTGCTCATGCAAAGAAAAGCCTAGCTTACTTAGGTGCTCAATCATCTTGATAATGTAAAATACATGATTGGTGACTGACGCTCCATCCCTCATCCAAGTGTTGAAAATGGCACAACTAATCTTGTACCTCTCAACATCATCAGGTGTGCTAAAGAACTCATTCAATATTTAAAGCATGTCCTATGGCTAGGCATTTTTGAATCTGCAGTTGAACTCATCATTCATTGCCGCCAACATAATGCACCAAATGGTAGTGTGATCGTTGAATCACTTCTGGTAAGTATCTCGGACCATACCTTTAGCATTTAGAGTTGGATCCTCGAGTACCGAATCTGACAAGATATATAGAATTTGCTCATGCTCTAAGACTATTTTCAACTTTTAATAGCAGCTATCAAAGTTGGATCCCATCAATTTATCATCATCCAACAATGACTAGAGTGATAGGGTAGTGGCCATAGCTGCACAAAAAAGAAAAATCTAAATCTAAATAGTATATGAATTATTAAGCCTAAAGACTTGGACTTTAGTCTAAAGGTTCTTCTACTATTTTATATAAATTGCTAGCCCCTACCTCCAATTTGAGAAATTATCTTAATTTCTTAGTGGATACTAGAATCCACATAGACTACACACAAGTCCGACTTTGGTCGGTCAACTCATGTGCATCTATAGATAGGTTCTTAACTAATTATTTTTCTAAATAACTTCTAGTAATTATTTTTGCTCCAGAAATCTAATCAGTAAGCTTTGGCCTTTACTGAAAAGGTCTAGTTAGGTCCAACCATTAATATGATCATATTTAGTGTATTTAACCAACAAATGATCAGGCTCGACTTTGGTTGGCTAACCTAACTACCATTAGAAAGATAATCAAATTATTATATTATGAATGATAATTTTATTAGTCAATAAGCACCAGGCCTTTAGGCCTCCAATGATTATTAAACTAATGGACCCATTATCACTCAACTTAATGGAAGGCTATGACCTAGTTATCACCATAATAATATCATTTTTAAGGATCTAGTAATTTTAGACGATTTAATTAAGTCATTTAAGAAGAGGAGAGAAGATTAACCAGCCAACTTCGATCCTCTCACTTACTTCACCAAGTTAGATAAAAAAGAATCTAATTCAAGTCGGTCTTAGGAGCACCTAAATCTGTCACACTGATCTACCTAATTGTCATGAGTGAGCTTGAATCATCAAGTAACCTAATCAAAATCTAATTCACTAGGTTGGCCAGGTAAGTGAGATTAGTGGAAGGGATATGCCATTAGCTCATCAAAGATTGAATTAGTGCGAGAAGCTTTCCATTAAAAACCTCCGATCTAGACTACCAAACTTACCTTAAACACCAATTAGTTCATTAGTTTCAATTTGATCAACCTAGTAATTTTGGATTCGATCGCATAGCCATGAATCAAGTCCATTTGGTTGTTGTTAAAGATATAGACTTGACCAAGTACAACTATTACAATTGAGTCTAAAGAGTCCTTGACCTAATCTAAATCAATATTTTGTTAGATTTGATCAATTACTCTAATTTAGTCTATTCTTTAATCTAATTTTAGGTCTAATCTAATTAATGGACCTAATTCATCTAACCCAATAACTCATATTTTATGCTTTTATCTTAGGATCTTTAATTCATAATTCTAGATCCTAATTGATAATACTTAATTCTTAATTAAGTTTTGGACTGATGGATTAGGGTTTGGTATTTCAAAAATATTTTTTTTAAAATTTTAAAAGATTCTTTTACAATCTAGCACTATTTACTAAATGGATCAACTCATTTAAAAATGGGTCAGCTCATTTCATAAATAGCTACTAGTTGTAGGTTTTAATCTAAATCTATGTACAATGCATAAAAAAACATGAACTTATTTTAGACTTTAATCTAAATACATATTCATGATTTAAATTTAGATTAAAACCATTTCAAAAATTCTTTTTCCATCTATCTTAATGAATGAGTTCACGGTGGTACGCCCACCGCTATAAGAGATTTTTATTCAAAAGGAGGAGATGGCCTTTAAACCATACTTATCTCTTATGACTGGATAGCTTGGTAGCTCATTCAAGCTCAATTACTAAGCTACTTGAATAAATTACATATCTAATATGCATATAATCAGAGTTAAAGCACATAAATCATATTAAACAATCCTCTCTGATACCACTGATGGAAATAGTACAGGGTTTCTAGCTTTACTTTTGAAACTTCTTTGAAAAAATCATGCAACAAAAATTTAAAATTAATCTAATTAATTTTAAGTGCTATTGATCAGATCAATTAAATCCTACAACTAGGATCGAAATGTGATATATATGCATTTAAAATCTGAAAAGAAATCAGCATGTAGTAAATCATATTTACTACTACTACTACTTATTTTCATAACATAATTCTCATATGGGTAGTCGATCACCGTAACTGTTACTCCACTGGAATGGTCCTCTCATCATGATACAGCCACACACACAGTCTTGGCTCCATGGATCATGCATATGGGGTTTTGATCTCGACCGGCTCCTCTCGAGTGCTAGCTCGATGCTGGAAGCTTTGATGGCTGATCTTGATTGAATAGCTTCGATCTCCATCCATCGATTCTTTGGATACTCTGGATAATTAGGAGAGATAGGAGAGAAGTAGAGGAGGCTATTCTAAAGTTTTTGTGATTTTATGATGCTCGCAACTCACATAAAAACTCTCCGAACCCTAGGCCAAAATCCTAGGGCAACACTCACGCAAACCCTGTGCCTTACTCTCTCTCTGGATTTTTTCTCTCGGAGATTTGATTTTTCTCTCATGCAGAAGTGGGGGGGATGCACATAATGCCTTTCTAAGTTTTGGATGTTGCATGCCCCAGGGAGAAATGCAATTTAAGTTGCACCATTCAGAGTCCATACTACATGGATTGATAGGGATAAGGTTGTTGCCCATTCAAATTCAAACTCCATTTAAATTTGAATGGCAACAAACCAAAGCTAATCCACTTGGGGTGTGAGAAAGGAGGGTGTGCACCCTCTCTTGTGCTTGGAGAAGTTTTCATGAAAAACATTTTCTCATAGGGAAAAAGGATGGGCATAAGAAAAGGTGATGTGGCGGGTAGACTAGTCAAACTTGTCTTAATAGACTTTATCTAATTAATCCCAATCCAAACTAATTTGGATAAGCTTAATTAGATTAGATTAAATCCAACTTATTTAGGCTTAATTAAATTTTAATTAAATCAATAATTAATTAAGCCCAATCTATGATCAAATCAGGGGTTAAACCTCCTCGGTGATTAGATCATCTCATAACCTAATTTGGTCAAATCGAACTAAATCCAATTCAATTGGACTTGAACCAAAACTCATCACTCAATCAAATTAAGTTAATTAGTAATCAAATCACTAATTAAACCTCTTATATACATAGAGTCCAAATCCAGTTGGTGTCCGGGCTATAGAGTTCCATCCAAATAAAACTCTTGATCGAAGAGTTCTAAACTAGTGGAACTCTTGACCCCAGTATTCCTAATGAGTGGAACTCATGATCATAGAGTCTCAAACCAGTAGGAATCTCAATCATAGAGTCTCAGACAAGCAAGATTTAGAGTTCCAATATAATAGAATTATCGATCGAAGAGTCCCAGTCTAGTGGGACTCCTCACCAGCCATCAGATCAGGTAGGAATCTCTAATGTGTGTGACCCAATAGGTTTGAATCTAAATCGATAGCACAGGAACCACTTCCTATACTAATCAATGTGACCATCTAGTAATGGTACCTAATATCCAGATAGATCGAATAGTTACAATTGCAACATTCAGAATCTACTTGAATATGGTTACCGCATAATTCATTCCTTTGACCTCTATGTTTAGGATGACTCAGAGTTAAACTACCAACCCTAAAAAAATACATCCATATTGTGTCTCAATACAATGACTCTCATAAGGACTACCCTGGCCAAGACTTTGCTAAATTAAAACATAATTGAACATGACTCCTGAAATTCGAAGTGGTCAATCCCATCTTGATACATGCATCGACTCCTCAAATACTTAATTGTACCCAAAATTTTTTCATCATTGAATTAAAAATTCAAGTAGTCTAATACCAAAGCATAGTGACTTGCTTGGAAGTCACCGTGGTGATCTTAGGTTGGAGGGATACTTGTACCCATATCCTTTCGGAGCAATTCTTGATAGTAGAAAGCTCCGGAGTTGGTCATGTTCAGTATAGATGTACCCCTACATCTCACCTGCATATCATACCAGTGTTTTCACACTCCTTGGTTAAGAGGGCATCCATTCCATATAGCACACAATGATCTATACTCGATAAATGTTATCATTCTTGGTAACAACATATCATTTGATCGTAAATTGATTTAAGAACTAAATAACAAATCCTCCTTTATCGATTTTAAATGGTTCTAAAAATTTTATCATAACACAGGAGTTTATTAAAAAATAAAAAAAAATTATGATGAAAAATGCTAAAATAATATTTATTTATTAATAATTCATATACAGATACAAGAAATAGCTCAACCATCAACAGACTAATGATTGACTTTGGAATATTATTTCCAATATTAAGATGACTCAGAGTTAAATTATCAACTCTAAAAAAGTACATTCATAGTGTGTCTCAATGTAATCAATCCTGTGACTCCTCATAAGAGCTACCCTAGCCAAGGTTTTGCTAAATTGAAATACAATGCAATACATCTCCTAAAATTAGGAGTGGTCAATCTTATCTTGACTTATGCATCGATTTCACAAGTACTTGACTATGCCCACGAACCTTTCATTATTGAATTAAAAATTCAGATAGTCTAGCACCAAAGCATAGTGAGTTGCTTGCAAGTCATAATGGTGATCTTAGATCGGAGGGACACTTATACCAATCCCTTTGGAGCAAGTCTTGACAGTAAAATGCTTTGGAGTTGGTTACGTTCAATGTAAATGTATCTCTATATCTTACCTACATGCCATACCAGTGTCTTCACCCTCTTTGGTTAAGAGGACAACCAACTAATATGGCACACAATGATCTATACTTGATATAGCTACCATCCTTGTAATAGCATATCGTTTGGTTGTGAATACATTTAAGGACTAAACAATAAATCCTTCTTTATTAATTTTAAATAGTCCTAAGGACTTCATCACAACATAAGAGTTTATTAAAGAAAGATGTACATAACTTGTGATGAAAAAGCCAGAATAAATTTTTTATTCATAAATAATTTATATATAAATTTATAAAATTAGCTTAATTATCAACAGGCTGATGATTAACTTTGGAATATAATTTTCAACTACTTCAACATGGACTAAAGCTAATTAGTATAGTATTATAAACTCATCTTCGACTTGTGATCATTGAACTTATTTACTGCAAGGGCTTTAGTGAATGGATCGATCAAGTTCTCTTTTTCGTCTATCTTTGAAAGCTTGACATCACCTCGATCCACGATCTTCTAGATAAGGTGGTAGTGATGCAAGATATGCTTCATCCACTAATATGCTTTAAGTTCTTTCGCCTGAGCAATGGTTCTAGTGCTATTGTAGTAGAGCAAAACTGAACCATCAAGGAAAGGTGCCACTCCAAGCTTGATAAAAAGTTTTCTCAATTGCATAGTTTTCTTGGCAGCATCAAATGCCGCGATGTACTCCACCTCGCAAATTGAGTTGACCATAGTATGTTGCTTGAAACTTTTCTAGCAGACAGCTTCATTGTTAAGGGTAAATACGTACCCTAATACACTTTTGCTATCATCATAATCAGATTGAAAATTAGAATCTGTAAATTTCAAAAGTTTTAAATCTGACTCACCATAAACAAGCTACATGTCCTTAATATATCTCAAATACTTAAGGATAGTTTTCACAACCTTCCAGTGGTTTTCTATCGAATCTGACTGATATCTACTCGCTACCCTTAGTGAGGTTGCCACATCTGATCTTGTATATATATCATGGCATACATGATAGAATCCACTTTTGATGTATATGAAATTCTACTCATATGCTCTCTCTCTTGAGGTGTTATCAGATAATATCTCTTTGAGAGAAAAATTCTTTGGCCTTTTGGTAGATAGCCTTTCTTGAAATTCTTCATGCTAAATCGCTTCAGTATAGTTTCAATGTTCATAGACTGGGATAATCCAAGCAACCTCTTAGATCTATCTCTATAGATCTTCATCCCTAGGATGTAGGATGCTTCTTCCAAGTCCTTCATGGAGAACTATGATGACAACCGAATCTTTATTTTGTATACTACAGTGACATCATTCCCGATTAAGAGAATGTCATCCACATACAATACAAAAAATATTGCTACTAAACTATTGGCCTACTTGTATATGCAGGGCTCTTCTCCATTCTAAATAAAGCCACATATTTTGATCATCTTATCAAAATGCATGTTCCAACTCCAAGATGCTTGCTTTAATCTATAAATAGATCTATGAAGCTTGCACACCTTAGACTCATCTATAGATGTAAATCCTTCAAGCTGTATCATATACATCTCTTGTTGATTCTAATTTGATTTTGATGATAACAAAAGTATTTGAGTATAAATTATTAAATTACTAATGATATTTGTGAGGATGTGTAGTTGTAAATTTCAAGAGCTCACAAACTTCAAATATTTTCACTCAACCAAATAGAGATTCATCACTCAAGATTTTAGAAAAAAAATTCTAGAATGGATACATCTTTCAAGAGGTCAAAATGAAGATTAAATCAAGACAAAAAGGATAAATCTAGCCTACAAAGGAATTTGGAGAAGAAAGGATCACAAATGGTCTTTGGCGTGCATGGCATGTAAATTGGGCCAACCCAATCTGAGACTGAGCCATCCTAGTCTTAGTAGAAGTAGAAAACAGAAATGGCAGAAAGCTAAATTTTTGGGACCTAGGGAATGTTAGATATGTGCACCCAAGAAGCCAGATTGGCTGACACTTGTAATACATTTCTAAGGATAAAATTATAATTTTAACTATAAATAATAAAAAAGATTATTTTTTATCACAGTGTATATTTGAAAGTGTCTTTGATACATCCCTTGAGTTAATGGTAATGATGGTTCAAATTTTCAAGAGTTAAAAATTTAAGATATGAATTTTTATTATTAACTCTTAAAATGCTCCTAATCGTAGGATCATCATAAGGATGGTGATTGATCCGAAAGGTTGGTGTACGATCGCTTCTTTTAGATTGATGAGTCTTAAGTCTATGGTGTAGAGACACCAGAGTGAGAGTATAGATACTTGTTAGAGAATGAGAGCACTGAGCATGACCACCTCGAGCAGTCATGAGAAAGTCTACCTTTCCATCGATGACTGGCTCGAAGCTGCAGTAGTGTATCTAGTTCTTTGACCTGAGGTGCATCGACAATTTACCTTAAGGATATTATAGTTTGACTATACCATAACTTGGTCTCCTAGTCATTCAGAATCCTGAGGTGTATGTTGGCTATAGCATGTTCATTATAGAAATTGAATTGCACCAATAGGGGATCTATCTACCTTGGTAGATGAGGAGCAGTCCTATGATGATCATGAGAATCAAGTCCATAAGTCCATGGCCATGGTAGAGTAAAATAATAGAAAGAGTTTCAATTAGGATTTTCACATTGGACTTGAATCGAATGATTAATTCATATGATGAAAATTAGGTTTTGATGAGATCACCTTAACCCTAATTCGGTCGGGGCTCAAGATAGAGAAAATTAATCATATAGGTAACTACACCGAGAGGTTCTCTTTTAGTTCTGATGGATTACCCCCATATGCTACTAGGTGTCACTGGTGGATTTTGAAAGCAATTAGAATGATTTGGATGATCGATCATATCAGTTGTCTGAATCAGAAAAGTTTTGATCCATCGAAAGGTATTTCGATGATGTTGATGATAGAGATCATGATGTATCCCATTACCTTATGGAACTGAACCTAACTGGGTCACACAAATAAGGGTTTGGATCTAGATATCATCAATTGGATTAACTCAATTCAATTGATTTGAATAAGATTCAATTAGGTTCAAAAAAATTGCACTAGCACACGATTGAGCCTAATGTTCTCCTTTAACAATCATTAAAGCTTGTCTCGACTGAGCCAAATGTGTTTGGACTCACTTAGGAACATTTACTTGATCTAACTAGAGCTTGTCCAGATAAAAAAAGGGTTGTCTTAATTTATGAGATAAATTTGAGATAACACTTGCCATTTTTCATCACCTGCTAAATCTTGTCTTTAGACATTGGTCCAACGTTGACCTTGGATACTTAGACATCTACCCATATGTCATGCACCCATAGGAGAGAACCTAGAGACTTGTCCCCTACTAAAAAGCAGACAGGCAAGGGGTGCACACCTAAAGAGGCATGCACCCCATGAGGATAGAAGATGGAGTCCCATACAGATGGGACTCTAGTTGCTTTAGGGAATCAAATTAGATGGTACCAAGAAGACTTGTTTGACCCAATCTTGGCACCATCTAAGGAGAGTTTTGAGGGACTCTAATCTAATTGGATCAGATGGTGTCATCCCATTAATTAGATTTAGATATGATTGCACAAAGGATCGTGATTGGCCAGGATGATGTGGCACTGCATGGCGCAGTAGGGTCTATATAAATCCTATCTGCACCAAGAATTTAGTTCTTCTGGAGATAGCCCATGCCACATAGCCCCTCTCCCTCTTTCTTCATGCCACCCTCTGGTCCTCTCTCTCCTCTCCATGTCCAAGCAACTTTGGGCATGAAGAAGGTGCGATCCAAGCAAGTGAAAGGCATCAGGAAAGGAAGAAGGCAGCACTGCTGCAAGAGACAATAGTTGTTCTTCAATAGCCATTTTGAAGACCTTCAAGATCAGATCCAGATCTAATTTTTGGAGAATTGATTGAGAAGAAGAAGATCTTCAGATCCTGTCTGAGTGAATATCGGTAGAGGCTAGGCACTTGCGTGGCTACATCCAGAACCTCAGACAAACATCAGGATCATCATAGGATAATTGGATTATCCAAAATAAAGATATAATTAAATTAGATTTAATTTTTATTTTTATTTTTATTTTTATTATTAAATCAATAAGATCAGATTTAAGAAGTTTTAGATCTAATTAGGATCTCAAAAAAAAAATTATTTTAAAATATCTCTTTTGATCTAATCAGATCTGAACGAATCTGACCCAAAAAATAAGGCATTTTCCTTCAACTAGTATCAGAGCCAGGTTTCATAATTCATTAGATCTAATTTTAATTTATTTTTAATTTAATAATTAGATAATTTTAGATATCACATTAGATGTGATTAGATCTAAAATAAAAAAATTAAAAAAATTAAATAATCTAGATCTAAGATGTATGAGATGCATGACTAGACTAGGAATAGAATTATTCTATGTGTAGTCTAGCATGATCATAATTTTAATTTAATTAATTATAATTTTTAAATTTTTTTATTTACTATTTTTTAATATTATAAATATTATAATTGGATCTAAAAAATAAAAAATAAATTTATTTAATTTATTCATATGAGATATGATAGATGCATGTTTAGACTAGTTGAAGAATAGTTCTACAAAATTATCTAGAATAAATTTTAATTTGATATGATCAAATTTAAATCTTATTTTTTAGATATTTATGAGATAATTTAGATCTAAAAACTTGCATGATATGATACATGATATGTATGCAAAACATGTTTTTAGTTAGATTAATTTTTATATATATGATATATAATGTAGATCTAACTAATTTTATAGATTTATCATATTTTTGATTAAGACGTTCTCTTTGGCCGTCCGATCATAAGAACGAAGTAGAATTTAAAGATCCTCTCCTATCATTCGATAGGATATTCTTATGGTGTGTAGGGATGCTGCGCGTTCGTCCTTAATCAGAAATTAAAAACTTATTTTCTGTAAAATCCTAGATCCTAAAATCCTAAGATTTTATATATATTTTATTTATGAACCCTAAACTTAATTAAAAATTAATATTATAAAATATATTAGATCTAAAATTAAAAATTTTTAGATCTAAGATATATTCATAAAATTAGGTTTGGGCTTGGGTAGCTCATTCAGGTCTAGCAGTTGATCAAACCAAATCAAGAGTTGGTTAGGTTGGATCAAGAGTACTTAAATTGACCAGCCTAATAGGATTAAGTCTGGATCAAGGTTGAGTCATATAAGTGATCAATCAAGTTAAGACCTAATTAGGCTTAGTGGTTAGAGTCTACATTATAGGCTAACCCAATTGGTTTTGGCTCAACAGTTTGGTGTCTAAGATAAGTTTGGCAGACATGATCGATTGATTTTTAATTGGGAGCTACTCGACTCGAATGCATTCTTATCGAGTTAATGGCATATCCCTTCCATCGGTCTCACTTACCTGACCATATTTGTTGGTCCAGTTCTGATCTAAGGTGGCTAACAATACTAGCTAACCCGTGCCACTAGGTTAGTCATAATGGTTATGGCTATGTCAAGTCAAGTTTAAAGAGACCTAAATTAAATCTTTCTAAGAAAAGATTAAGTCTAAGATCTTCCACCATTGTAGATGTGCGGGTCCTTTTTGGGGTTGATTATTCTTGGCTGGTCACAGTGGTTCAGTTGCACTAAAAAGATGCAATCATATCTATTAGATATTGGATGCTATGGGCTGGAGGATGGATTGGGCTCAATATTTTGGATACGGTGAGAGACCTAATTAGAAATCCAATCTATGCAAATGATGGGTCTGACTTAACTATGGAGTGGATCAATATTTTGGGCATGATGAGATTCATGAATTAGAGACCAAGTTTGGGTGCACCATGATTAGAGAATCATTGGACAAGAGTTGTTCACTCATTGGCTAACCCATCATCAATAATTATTAGGTGAGGTGATGAGTCAATTGGTGGGACTGCACCATCCACTAGAAATTAGTAATCATAAAGATTTTCACATCTCTACAGAGGAAGTGTAGGGATCCAAAAAAATAGTGGGAGCTAATTTATTTAAAAATCAAATTTTTAAATAAATTAGTCAAGTTTTAATTACAAAATCTAACTAGAAACTTTGATTCTCTATAGGAAAAAGAAAAATGTTTGCATCCAACCCACTAGCCCATATCCTGGACACCCATAGACTGACCGAACCTAATTATAAGGATTGGCTCCAAAACTTTAAAATTATTTTGGATTTTAAGAAGTTGACTCATGTATTGGACCAGGATCCCTCCACCTTACCAGCTCGTCCATCCATTGAATAGAGAGCGTCTCTTGACAAATGGATGGATGAAGATAATAAGGTCAGATACTACATATTGGGCTCGATGTCTGATGAGCTTCAGCGTCAACATAAAAATATCAAGACTGCCCGCCAAATGTTGGCTCACCTACAAGAGTTGTTTGGTGAACAGAGTCGCGCAGCCAAATCTCAGATTACTAAATAACTATTTAAGGCTAAAATGCGTGATGGACAGTCAGTCGAAGATCATTATCTGATGATGATCAAAAACTTGGAAGAGCTTGAGAAGCTTGGAGTGAAGTTAGATCAAGATCTGCAGAATGATATAATTCTACCATCCTTGACTGATGCGTATGGCCAGTTCATCATGAACTACCATATGCATAAACTTTAGAGTACTCCAGTCGAGCTTATGAATATGCTGGTTACTGCTGAGCTTTCCATGAAAGATTTTAAAAGCTCAGTACTTGCTATGGTATGGACTTCTTTCAAAAGAAAGTCTTTTGGAAAGAAGAAGAAATCTATGAAAAAATAGAAGATGAAAGGTGAAAAGAAAAAGAAGGCAGAGCTGAAAAAGAAAGCCGCTGACAAAAAAAAATATTTTTATTATAATACTGATGACCACTGAAAGCGGAACTACCCTACATACCTAGCCACCTTGAAGAATAAGAAGGAGACAGGTCCTTCTAGAGGTATACACGTTATTGAATCTAACCTTACGATTTCATCTGCATCCAATTGGGTGCTTGACTCTGGTTCTAGTGCTCATTTATGCACTTCCATACAGGATCTTGAGGATAGCAGGAGGCTGAGGGATGGTGAGATGATCCTATGCATCAAAAATGGAGCAAGGGTTGCTGCTGTGGCCATGGGAACCTGCCCTCTTTGACTACCATCTGGCTTAGATTTAGTACTTAAGGATTGTTATTATGTGCCTACTGCAAGCAAGAATTTGATTTTTGTTTCATATTTAGTACAAGAAGGCTATGTAATTACTTTTCTTAAGAACCATTATAATATTCTTTATGAAAGAAATAAAATTGCAAGTAGTTTTCTTATTAATGATCTCTATCTATTACATATTGATGTATCCATCTTTAATATTGAGCAAAATGTGAATGTCATAAGATCAAAATGACCCAAGGAAAGTCCAAACGATAGGTATCTATGGCACCTAAGACTAAGTCATATAGCAGAAGATAAGATTAACAAATTGGAGAAAATTAAACTATTGAGTCCGTTGACTTTCGAGTCATATCTAATTTATGAATCATGTCTTCATGGCAAAATGACTAAGCTCTCTTTTATAGGACATAAGGAAAGGGCCATGGAACTACTTGCCCTAGTACATACTGATGTGTGAGGCCCATTTAATGTGCCGATTAGAGGCAACTTTGACTACTTCATAACCTTTATCAATGATTTATCTCGGTATGGGTATGTGTATCTTATGAGACATAAGTTTGAAGACTTTGAAAAGTTTAAGAAATTCAGACATGAAGTTGAAAAGCAAACTAAAAAATTCATTAAGATTCTTCGATCAGATCGAGGAGGTGAATAACTTAGTTAGAAATTTCTAGACTATCTCAAGCAAAATGGTATAGTTTCTTAATGGACTCCACCTGGAACACCTCAACTCAACGAGATTTCAGAACGAAGGAACCGGATCCTATTAGATATGGTCTGATCCATGATGAGCTTCATAGACCTTCTTGATTTTCTTTGGAGATATAGTCTGTTAACTGCTATATATTTACTGAATAAGATTTCCTCTAAAATCATTTCTACCACACCGTATGAGATATGACATGGTAAGAAACTAAGTCTGAGTCATCTCAAAATTTAGGGTTGTTCGGCTCATGTCAAAAGACAACAAGCAAACAAGTTAGACTATAGGTCCTTTAGAGCTCGATTCATAGGATATCCTAAAGAGTCATTAGAAAATTATTTCTACATTTTAGAAGACCACAATGTGATTGTAAGTCGGCATGCCATCTTTCTTGAAAAATAGTTTATTCAAGATGGTGTTATTGAAAAGCAGATCAAGCTCGAGGAGAAAATCTCACAAGAGCAACGAGCTAAGAACCCTATGGAACCAAATCAGGTTGAGCCAATACAATCACCACCTTCTCCACCTCGTAGATTGGAAAGACTTTCCTATCCCCCTGAGAGGTATTTAGGTACTATTTCAAAGAAAGTAGAAAAAATATTCCTCGTAGGTAATGGGGTTCATGGTGATGATCCCAAAACCTATGATGAGGCAATATCGGATATCAACTTCGAGAAATGGTTAGATTCAATGAAGTCAGAAATTGACTCGATGCACTCAAACCAAGTCTGGATCTTAGTAGATCAACCTAAAGGTATAGTACCTATTGGGTGTAAATGGATCTATAAGAGAAAGATTGGTGCCGATGGAAATGTGGAGACATTCAAAGCTAGATTAGTAGCAAAAGGGTATAGTCAGTGTGAAAGAATTGACTATCAGGATACCTTTTCGTCAGTAATCATGCAAAAATTCATCCGCACATTGCTTGCTATTGTAGCCTATTTTGATTATGAAGTATGGCAAATGGACGTAAAAATGGTGTTCTTAAATGGATACCTTGAGGAAGATATCTATATGGAACAACCACGAGGTTTCACATCTAGTGATGTTGATCACAAGGTATGCAAGCTGCAAAGGTCCATATATGGACTTAAGCAAGCATCTCGGAGCTGAAATACTCATTTTAATGATGTAATCAAATTATTTGATTTCATCAAGAATGAGAAAGAACCATGTATTTTCAAAAAGATCAGTGGGAGTGCTATTATCTTCCTTGTACTATACGTGGATGATATCCTCCTTATTGAAAATGATATTTTCATATTGACCATAGTTAAAATGTGGCTATCTAAAGAATTCTCCATGAAAGACCTAGGAGAAGCATCCTTCAATTTAGGAATTAAAGTCTATAGAGATAGACCGAATAGGATGCTAGGTCTTTTACAAAAGATGTATATAAAGAAAGTGCTAAAGAGGTTTAGCATGGAAAACTCCAAGAGAGGATTGGTACCCTTCAGACATGGCATTCATCTCTTCAAGAAAATGTATCCCAACGCACCTGAGGAGATTGAATGCATGAGCAAAATCCCTTATGCTTCAGTAATAGAGAGCCTTATGTATGCCATGTTATATACACGACCTAATATAGCCCATGATATAAGTGTCACGAGCAGATATCAGTCGAATTCAGGTTAAGAATACTGAACTTCTGTGAAATGTATCCTTAAGTACTTAAGAAGAACTAAGAATATGATGTTGGTCTTTGGTAATGGAGAACTTCAAGTCCAGGGATATATAGACTTGGATTTTATGTCTGATATAAATGATAAAAAGTCAACATCTGGAAGTCTATTTGTGTGTAATGGTGGTGTTATCAGTTGGAAGAGTTCCAAGCAGATAGTGATAGCAGATTCTACCATGGAAGTAGAGTACATCGCTGCATCAGAAGCTGCAAAGGAGGCATTCTAAAATAAGAAGTTCACCGCAGAGATCGGAATGATGCCATCAGATGCCATTCCTCTATATTGTGATAATAATGGCGCCATAGCCCTTGCTAAGGAGTCGAGGTCTCACCAAAAATTCAAGCACATCGAACGGCGATGCCACCTCATCCACGATTACCTTGAGAAAGATTACGTTAAGATCAAGAGAGTCGATTCCATAAATAATGCGACTGACCTACTTACAAAGTTATTGGGCCAGCAGAAGATCGAAGCCCATCTTGAGTAGATGGGACTTAGATTTGTAGCCAATTGACTTTAGGTCAAGTGGGAGTTTGTTAGATATGTGTGCTCTAAAAGTCAGATTGGCTGACACTTGTAATACACTTCTAAGGATAAAATTATAATTTTAACTATAAATAATAAAATAAATTATTTTCTATCATAGTGTGTATTTGAAAGTGTCTGTGATACATCCCTTGAGTTAATGGTAATGATAATGCATATTTTCAAGAGTTAAAAATTTAAGACATGAATTTTTATTATTAACTCATAAAATATTTCTGACCGTAGGATCATCATGAAGATGGTGATTGATCTGAAAGATTGGGGTACGATCGCTTCTTTTGGATGGATGAATCTTAAGTCTACGATGTAGAAACATCGGAGTGAGAGTACAGGTACTCGTTAGAGAATGAGGGCATTGAGTATGACCACCTCGAGCAATCATGAGGAAGTCTACCTTCTCGTCGATGACTGGCTTAAAGCTGTAGTAGTGTATTTTATTCTTTGATCTGAGGTGCATCGATAGTTCATCTTGAGGGTGTTATAGTTTGACTACACCATAACTCGATCTTCTAGTCATTCGAAATCCTGAGGTGTATGTTGGCTATAGCATGTTCATTATAGGAATTGGATTGCACCAATAGGGGATCTATCTACCTTGGTAGATGAGGAGCAGCCCTATGATGATCGTGAGAATCAAGTCCATAAGTCCATGGCCATGGTAGAGTGAAATAATAGAAAGAGTTTCTATTAGGATTTTTATATTGGACTTGAATCGAATGATTAATTCACATGATGGAAATTAGGTTTTGGTGAGATCACCTTAACCCTAATCCGATTGGAGCTCAAGATAGAGGAACTTAATTACACAGATAACTGCACTGAGAGGTTCGCTTTCAGTTCTGATGGATTACCACCATATGCTGTAAGGTGTTACTGATGGATTTTGGGAGCAATTAGAATGATTTGGATGATCGATCATACTAGTTGTTTGAATCAAAAAAGTTTTGATCCATCAGAAAGTGTTTCGATGATGTCAATGATAGAGATCATGACGTATCCCATTACCATATGAAATTGAATCTAACTAGATTACATAAATAAGGGTTTGGATCTGGATATCATCAATTGGATTAACCTAGTTCAATTGATTTGAATAAGACTCAATTAGGTTCAAGAAAATCATGCTAGCACATGATTGAGCCTAATGTTCTCCTTTAACAATCATTAAAGCTTGTTTCGACTGAGCCAAATGTGTTTGGGCTCACTTAAGAACCTTTACTTGGTTTGACTGGAGCTTGTCTAGGTCAGAAAAGGGTTGTCTTAATTTATGAGATAAATTTGAGATAACATCTGTCATTTTCCATCATTTGCTAAATCTTATCTTTGGACATTAGTCAAACATTGACCCTGGACACTTAGACGTCTGCCCATATACCATGCACCCATAGGAGAGAACCTGGGGACTTGTCCCCCTTCTAAAAAGTAGATAGGCAAGGGGCTCACGCCTAGGGAGGCATGTGCCCCATGAGGATAGAAGATGGAGTCCCATATAGATGGGACTCCAGTTGCTTTAGGAAATCAAATTAGATGGCACCAAGAAGACTTGTTTGACCCAATCTTGGTGCCATCTAAGGAGAGTTTTGAGGGACTCTAATCTGATTGGATCAGATAATGTCATCCCATCAATCAGATTTAGATCTGATTGTATAAAGGACTGTGATTGGCCAGGATGATGTGGCACTACATGACGTAGTAGGGTAAATATAAACCCTATCTGCACCTAGAATTTAGTTCTTCTAGAGATAGCCCATGCCACATAGCCCCTCTTCCTCCTTGTCTATGCCACCCTCTGGTCCTCTCTCTCCTCTCCATGCCCAAGAAACTTTGGGCATGAAAAAGGTGCAATCCAAGCAAGTGAAAGACGCTAAGAAAGGAACAAGGCAGCACTGCTGTAAGAGACAACGATTGTTCTTTAAAATCATTTTGAAGACCTTCAAGATCAGATCCAGATCTAATTTTTGGAGAATTGATTGAGAAGGAGAAGATCTTCAGATCTTGTTCGAGTGGATATCGGTAGTGGTCAGGCACTTACGTGGCTACATCCAGAACCTCAGGCAAATATCAGGATCATCACAGGATAATTGGATTATCCAAAATAAAGATATAATTAAATTAGATTTAATTTTTATCTTTATTTTTATTTTTATTATCAGATCAATAAAATCATATATGAGGAGTCTCAGATTTGATTAGAATCTCAGAGAAAAAAATTTTAAAATATCTCTCTTGATCCAATCAGATCTGAATGAACCTGATCCAAAAAATAAGATTTTTTTCTTTAGAAAACTGAGCCGACCTAGCTGACAAACTGAGTCGATCTAGTGGAACTTGGCCGACCCAATCAGAAAGTGAGCCATCCTAATCTTAGACAATAAAAGAAGATAGAAATAGTATTTCAAAATTTCTGAGACTAAGCCAACCCAGCTAAAAACTGAGTTGACCCAATTTGGACTGAGTCAACCTCATTTAAAACTGAGCCAACCCAATGTCTATAATAGCTAGTTTTCAATTCTACAGTTTTTTCACTCCACACATCTTTCAATGGCTATTTTGGATCTTCCAATAGTTAGATCACTTTTAAAAGCCTATGATGATGACTTGTAATGATAGAAAATCTCAAGAATACTTAAGAAAATACTTAAAGCATTAAGAGGTAGCTTTTGGAGAGTTTATTGAGTATCCATTAAGAAAGCAAGAAGAGTGAGCTAAAAAGAGTAAGGAAGGAGTGATTTTTTGATATTCTTTATCCTTCCAACATCCTCAAATCTGAGAGAAGTTAGGCCATCATTATTGAAGATCATCTCCTACTTCCTCAAGCATTCAAAGAGAAGAAATCAATCCTACTAGCAAAGCAATCCAGATCTTTTTTTCTTAGATTTTATAGAGTTTGTTTTAAATTATTTTTTTTTACATTTTGTTTCAAGTTTCTTAGGGTGAGAAACTTGGATTGGTCTAAGCCTCGAGTTGGATGTTGTATTGATTTGATTGGTGAGCCAAGGGTAAAACCAATTGGGGTTGATTGTTAGCCTAGATAAAAATAATTACTTATAATATTTTGGTTGGTGATCTGAAAAAAATCAACTAGATTGATTGTGAGCCCAAAAAATAATCGTGAATGATTTTAGTTGGTGAGCCAAAAAAAATCAACTGGGTTTGATTGTGAGTCTGAAAAATAATTGTACTATAATTCTTGTTGAGAATTATAGTTGAATTCCCAAGGGATATACTTGGAGAGTGGACGTAGGTGTTGAGTTTGGCATCGAACCACTATAAAATTTATATGTTTGTGATTGTATACATATTGCTTTCATTCACTGCATGTTATAAAACTTGTTTTATTACCTATTGTGTGCACATCACTTAATTTAAATCATTTAAATCTGCACATTAGTCAAAAAGTTTTTTAAATACCCAATTCATCCCCTCTTGGGTAGCCATCCTTGGGCAATAAGTGGTATCAGAGCAGATGCTCTGTTATTGGTTGTTGACCCAACGATCAAGAGCTAAAGATCTAGGTGACCCAAATGGATTCTTTATTTAGTGAAGGCTATTCTATTGATAGATCCTCAATGCTTAATGAATCAAATTATAGTTATTTAAAAGCATGCATGCGTATCTTCATACAAGCACACGATTATAACTTATAGAAGATCATAATCGATGGCTCATACACCCTCAAAGCATTATTTGAGCATGATAAAGAAATGGCCCAACTTAATGCTAAGACCATGAATATACTTTATTGCTCCTTGGATATTAATGAATTTAATGCAATTTCTTCATGTATTTCAGCAAAACAAATATGGGAGAAATTGGAAAGAACTTATGAAGGAGCAAATCAAAAAGAGGATTCAAGCTTCCAAGAAGAAAAAGAAGCACACCTCAACATATGCCTCATGGCTCATGAGGATGGAAAGAAAAAGAAGAAGAAAAGACAAAAAAAAAAGTTTTGATTAAGGGAGAGCAAGACATAGAAAATAAAAATGAGGAAGAGAAAGAAGGTATTGCCAATCGTTGCCTCATGGCTAATGCAAATGAGGTAAATCCTGAAAACCCTTCCGACTTTATATTTGATGAATTATTTGAATCCTTCAATGATTTAATGGATGAATTTAAAAAACTAAAGCTTAAAAACAAATAACTCAAAAAGTTTAATTTTCTTTTAGCCGATGAAATGAATAAATTATTAAATAAAAAAATATTTTGAAAGAAATAAATTCTTTGACTAAAGAAAAAGATGTACTATTTAAATCTAAAAAATCTTTAGTTGAAGAAAATATTAAGTTGAAAGAGGAATTCAAAAAATCAAAGCTTTACATTGAAGAAAAAGAAAAATACCTAAGATTTGAAAAATCTCATTTGGAAGAAAATGCTAAATTAAGAAAAGAAATTGAAACATTAAAATCTATATTCAATAAGTTTACAATCGGATCACAAAAGCTTTAAGCAATATTGAACAATCAAAAAGCTATTTTCAATAAAGCTAGAATTGAATATAACTCCTTAAAAAAATAGAAACTTGTTAAGAATATGTTTACAAAAGCTTATTCTGAAAATCACTCTATAGTTTGTTTTAAATGCAACAAAGTTGGCCTCAATGTAATACTAAAAGAATTGGTCATATTTTGATTAAGCAAATATGGGTTTCAAAAGGAACCATAAGCTCTAACCTTAATGGACCCAAGATGGCTTGGTTACCAAAATCTAGTAAATGAGTTTGCAGGTACACCAAGAATCCAATAAAACTAAAGGAGGAAAATTCTTATTGATGGATGCCTTGGAAATGAAATTGGATGGATGATAATATTTGATAAAATATTTTTTTATTTCACATCATGCCATCATTATTTGCTAAATATATTTTGATTATTTATTAGCATAATTGTTGAGCATGTTAGATTGATTTTGATGATTTTATCTTTGCTTAAAGTGATCATACTCCTTGAATAGAAAGCTTGATTTATTGAATATATTGACTTTAATGATTTACTAATATGTATGCATATGATAACTCTTTTCATGCTTTGATAAGTATGATTGATTTTGATGCTAGCAATAATTTAAATATTTTGATTTTTAAATCAACATGATCTCTTCTATATATCATACTATGAATGAAATGATTTTATCTTAAAATTTAGCATGATATCTTAAGCCTCTCCATATTAATTTTATAATTAATGAATTTAATTTAAAAAATACTTAATTGGATGTAAATATTTTAATTGCTAAACCTATAAAAAAAACTAATTTTTTTTTGGTATTTTCTATAAAAAGCTAAATTATCAAAATTTTTCTAAAAATTTGAAACTTCCTAGTTGAACTAAACACATAAAGCCTTCATACAGTTTCCTCTTGATTTGATCTTATTTAAATTGATTATTGGAACCTCCCAATTGATTATTTTTTATGATTCTCTAAATTTTTTTGAATATCTCTCTTGATCATCAATTTGATTGACTCTTTGATCTTAAAAGAAAATTTATCGATAAACATTCTTATTTTGTTTCAATTGATTGATTTTGAAAATTGAATTTGAGAAATGGTCTTCTTAAATCTTTTAAAGTTGATGTCAAACAAAATATATCAAGGAAGTTGTCACTTATCTTTAAAACTAAAGTTTTAAAGAGGACTTTAGTTAAAAGTAATTGGTATCAAATAGATTGCTATTTGCCATGTATTTGATTGACTTATCTTTCAATAAAAAGAGAAAAATATCTTTATTTCAAATCTAATTTTGCATAGCTAAATTTTGATATGATATTATTTAAAATAAATATAAAAATATATACTTTTTTTGAACCTATAATTGCCTGATATTTTTTAAGAAAAGAAAGAGATGATATTTTGAAGAATAACTTAAAATCTCTTTATGGTGTATCTTGACTAATTCGATAATATCAATTCAAAGTGATTTATTTGAATCAAGTCATCTTTATCAACTCGAAACTAAAATTATTGGTATCAAGCTAAATTTGTAAATTCACCTTTAAATGGTATTGAACTGTTAAGAAAATCATGATTTGGTCTAAATTTTAGTTTAATTGGTATCAAGAAGTTTCTTCCTAAAAAAATTTTTACTTTTGGTATCATTGGTATCATTCTTGTCTTACATTTTATTGTATTATTTTTTGGCAAAAGAATTGGATATAATATCTCAAATCTATTTTACATTGATATACTCTTGATATTATATCTCTTGAGATAAATTCAAAGAATCTCATACATTTTTTTTCTTAACTTAATTGAGTGAATGTTTTATTTAATTAATGCTTATTTCACTTAATTGATGCTTGTACTTTTAATTTTTTTAATTTTAAAATGATATTATTTGCTAAAATAAGAGGGAGAAATTATTAAAGAAGAAATGATCAATTATTTGAAAAGAGCTTTGAAATTGAAAATATCTTTCAAATTTAGAAAATTTGAATTTAGTAGCTAAATTCATGTTGAATCTACTTGATTTGAAAGAAAAAGAGGAAGAAAAATTAAAAAGTAAATTTATCCAGCATTAATTATGAAAAATAAGGGAAGTGATATTATCTAGCTTTGATTGAAAATTTTAATTAGCTTATATTAAGATGAATGAACATTGATTTCATTATATTTTTGAGTCTTAATATAATGATTCCATTTGATCTATATACTTTTAATTTGATTGTCAAATTATTTTTAAAAATAAATTAATTTTGATATATTCTTATAATTTTGAAGCTCATGGATAAATATAATATTGAACTTTTCATGTACCAAACTTTAAACTTGATTTGCATGATCATTTTTGGCAAATAATTAGAGTTAAATTAAATTTAAAAATATTTTTTTACTCTAAGGAATAAATTTTTAAACATAATTTTGAAACTCATTTGAAAATTTAAATTTGATCCTAAATTTCTAATGTACATTGCAAAATTTTTATGAATTATTTATTTTAAAATATTTTTTTACTCAAAGCAATGAATTTGAAAATGTGACTATCTTTTGCTTTGATACTATTCATTTTTTTTGGCTCGATACATCTCTGATACATACCTTTTTCGAGCTTAATTGACTAAAATTTCTTAAAAAAAGAAAAGATTGAATATTAAAGTATACATTATGCTTAATTTTATGATCAAATCTTTTGAAAAACTCTATTCTTCTTAAAGCTTAAATGTGTATTTTTAAAAATCTGATTAAAAGATCATATTCATTTAAAAAGGGGGAGAGTCTATAATATTTGGATTTAAGCTAATTTTTGAAAGAAAGAAATATTCATTCAAAAAAAGAGATGATTTTTTTTATTTAACTTTATGAATTTGGTACATCTCTCAATTTAATATCTTGATGTTGATTTTGATGATTTGTTCCTATTCTTTTTCATGAGCTTTTTGATATTGTCAAAAAGGGAGAGAAGTATATTGAGTATATGCTTAAAGAATTAATACTTAATAAACTCAATGAATTTCATGCTTGGAACCTTAATACTCATTGATTTGGATTGAAATATTATTTTGATATAAGTATATAAATTATGTAAAATATTAATTAGAGCTTTTATGAAGTGTGTGTACATTTATATTTATGCATATTATTACTTCATGACTTATACTAGCCAATTTATTGAAATACATTAAGTTATATTTTTATGCATATACTCAAAGTTTTGTCATCATCAAAAGGAGGGAGATTGTTGATCTTAGTTTGATTTTGATGATAACAAAAGTATTTGAGTATAAATTATTAAATTACTAATGATGTTTGTGAGGATGTGTAGTTGTAAATTTCAAGAACTCATAAACTTCAAATATTTTCACTCATCCAAATGGAGATTCATCACTTAAGATTTTAGAGAAAAAATTCTAGAATGCATACATCTTTCAAGAGGTCAAAATAAAGATTAAATCAAAATAAAAAGGATAAGTCTAGCCTATAAAAAAAAAATTAGAGAAAAAAAGTCACAAATGGTCTTTGGCATGCATGGCATGCTAACTGGGCCGACTTCGTCTGAGACTAAGCCATCCTAGTCTCAGTGGAAGCAAAAGATAGAAAGGGTAGAAAGTTGAATTTTTATGATCCAAGAGACTGAGCTAACCCAGCTAAAAAATTGAGCCGACCCAGTTAGAAAGTTAGCCATTCTAGTCTCAAACAATAAAAGAAGACAGAAATAGTGTTTCAAGATTTCTGAGACTGAGCTGATCCAGCTGAAAACTAAGCCGACCCAATTTAAAATTGAGCCGGCCTAGTGCCTGTAATGACTAGTTTACAGTTCTGCAGCTTTTTCACTCCACACCTCTTCCAACAGCTATTTTGGATCTTCAAATGACTAGATTATTGGAAAATATATTCTAAAGCCAATCATCAGTCTATTGACGATTAAGCTACATTATATTTGTATTTAATTTATTAAAAAATAAAATATTTTTTGATATTTTTCATCATAAAAAATTCATCTTCTAACGAACTTTATTATTGTGATGAAGTTCTTAGGACTATTTAGCTTCGATAAAGAGAGGATTTATCAATTAGTCCTTAAATTTGTTCACGACCAAATGATAGACTGTTAATTAGGATGACAGCGTCTATCAAGCATAAGTCGCTATATGCCATATAGGTTGATTGTCCTCTTAACCAAGAAGTGTGGAGACACTGATATGGCATACAAGTGAGATGTATAGATACATCTTCATTGAACGTGACCAATTCTAGAGCATTCTGCTATCGAGAATGTCTCTGATGGGATATAGGTATAAGTATCCCTTAGACCTGAGATCACCTTAGTGACTTGCACTCACTATACTTTGGTACTAGACTAACTAAATTTCTAATTCAGTAAAAGAAGGCTTCTGGGCATAGTCAAGTACTTACGAAGTCAGAGTGTGATCAAGATAGAATTGACCACTCCAAGAGTTGGAGAAGAATGTATCACTGTATTTTAATATAGCAAAACCTTGGTCAGGATAATCCATCAGATGAATTTAATATTTTAAAATATAATGTAGATAATCTGATCAGAGTTGACAGTTGAACTCTAAGGTATTCTATGAGCATTTTGGTCAAGGGGATGAAGTATATGAAAACTATATCTCCATAGGTTCTAAGGATGTTGTTCTACACATTCGACCTATCCGATTATCAGGTATCATTACTAGATGGTTACTTTGATTGGTATAGAAATCTATTCCTATGCTATCAACTTAGGTTCGGACCTATGAGGTCACATATATTAGAACTCATAATCTGATCCGATAGCTGATCAATAACTGAGAATCATTCTATGATTAAACAATCAATACGATTGATATTTAACTTAATGCAAGCATTGCAGGAGGATCGATTAGCAATTCGATTACTAATTGACTTAATTTGATTAAACCAAAGAATTGAGATTAAGTCTAATTAAATATGATTTAATTAGATTTGGTTTGGGCTTGATTGGATCAAGTCTAATTGACTTATTAGATGAGCCAATTACAAAGAAAAACTAATCCTAGTTCAACTAGGACTTGGATCAACCAAATTTTCTAATTTGATTAAAAAATTAAATTAAAATTTAATTTAATTTAATTTAATTTTCAATTGAGTTAGAATCTAATTTAATTTGGTTGACTTAGTTTTGATTTAATTTGATTTGAGAAATCATGTTTGACCAAGTCATAGATGGAATCCTAGTGAGACTAGGATTCCACCTCGCACCACCTTAGCCCTCCACGCCCCCCATGCTTATTTTTTAGAAATTTTTTATAAAAATTCCATATCCCCTAATCTTCATGCATGCCTCCTCTCTTCCTCTCTTTCTCATATGGTAATTTGGTGGTTGACCAAGTCAAAAGGAGAAGTTTGTTTTTGATCTAGGATTCTATGAGATAGAATCCTTATAAACCAAAACATCTCCTTCTATGTGTGCCGCCCCTTTCCTATTTTTTTTTTTTATTCCATGTGAGAAAGAAGGAATTTTGTGCATGTATTCTTGCTAGATTCAGCAAAAAAGTCAGAGGAGGGGCATCCAAGAGTTGGGCGCCCCAACCTCTTGCCAAAACTAGTCCTTGTCTAGTTTTTGACCTAGACAAAGATTCTTCTTTTTCTATAAATTTAGGATGAATTTTGGCTTGATTTTTTTTTAAAATATAGAACATTAAGA
Source organism: Cocos nucifera (assembly GCA_006176705.1). Classification (NCBI taxonomy): domain Eukaryota; kingdom Viridiplantae; phylum Streptophyta; class Magnoliopsida; order Arecales; family Arecaceae; genus Cocos; species Cocos nucifera. Next base: position 359,412 of record QRFJ01002127.1, on the reverse strand, counting down.
TAGATTTGAGGTGTATAAAAATCAAGGAGACAGAACCTCTGGGCATGGGGATGCCATAGACACCAATCTAGGTGTCTAGGTGAGAGAAAAGAGAGGAAGAAGAGGATCTTCTTCTATGGCTATTTTGATTTTCTCTCCTCCTCCTTCTTTTAAGATTTCTTTAAGAGAGTCTCAAATCTAAAATCTCTCTTCTTTTTTTGATATTTTGGAGAGTCTAAGTCTTAAAGAAGAAAGTATCGAATTGATCATCGAAGAGATATCAACATATTACTAGCATGCCGTGCTGATTTCCTGCATCAGGATCTCAGATTGTGTTTGTGGGCTCGTGTGGATGACTCTTAGAGGCTGAATGCATTTATGGCTTGTGGCTTCATCCCCAAGTTTGGATCAGCAAGTTAGAATATCTAACTTGCTTAGGTATCAGATCTAATCTGTAATTCTATAGCTACATTAGATGCAGTATTGTAGCATGTTGATGAGATCAACATGTTAATCTTTTCTTTGTATTTTTAATTTTTGATTTAATATTGTACCTTGATCATGTAATAAATCTTAGATCTAGAATATTTTTATATTTATTTAAATAAATATTTAATTTATTTAAGTCTTTCGCTGCATGATCTTGATAAAATTTTAAGATCCACCCATGAATCTCTAGATCTAGTTCCTTCATAGATCACTTCTAAAAGCCTATGATGATGACTTATAATGGTAGAAAACTTCAAGAATACTTAAAAAAGTACTTGAAGCATTAAGAGGTAGCTTTTGGAGAGTTTATTGAGTATCCATTAAGAAAGCAAGAAGAGCGAGCTGAAAAGAGTAAGAAATGAGTGATTTTCAGATATTCTTTATCCTTCCAGCATCCTTAAATCTGAGAGATGTTAGGCCATCATTATTGAAGATCATCTCCTACTTTCTCAAGCATTCAAAGAGAAGAAATCAACCCTACAAGTAAAGCAATCCAAATTTTCTTCTCTTGGAATTTATTGAGTTTGGTTTAAACTAATTTTTTTTTTACATTTTATTTCAAGTTTCTTGGGATAAGAAACTTGGGTTGGTTGGATGTTGTATTGATTTGATTGATGAGCCAAGGGTAAAACCAATCGGTGTTGAATGTTAGCCCAGAGAAAAATAATCACTTATGAGGTTTTGGTTGGTGATCCAAAAAAAACTAACTAGATTGATTGTAAGCTCGAAAAATAATCGTATACAATTTTGGTTGGTGAGCCAAAACAAATCAATTGAATTTGATTATGAGCCCAAAAAATAATCGAACTATAATTCTTATTGAGAATTATTGTTGAATTTTCAAGGAGTATACTTGGGGAGTGGATGTAGGTGCTGAGTTTGGCACCGAACTACTATAAAATTTGTGTATTTGTGATTGTATATTTTTTACTTTATTACTTTCATTCACTGCAAATTACAAAGCTTATTTCATTACCTATTATGTGCACATCACTTAGTTTAAATCATTCAAATCTGCACATTAGTCAAAAATTTTTTAAATATCCAATTCACCCCCCCTCTTGGGTAGCCATCCTTGGGCAACACCTCTTCATCTAGCTCTCCATTTAGGAAAGCTATCTTCATATTCATTTACCAGATTTTATAGTCTAGATAGATATCTATCGCAAGCATAATCCAAATAGATTTGAACATTGCCATAAGAGATAACGTCTTGTCATACTCTATACCATAACATTGATGATATCTCTTGACAACTAAATAGACTTTATAGGTCTCTACCTGTCTGTCTGTGCCTCTTTTTCTTTTGAAGATCTACTTACATCCTATGGATTTTACCCTTTCAGGTGGATCAACTAATGTCCATACATCATTATCCTTCATAGACTCCATTTTGGATTTCATAGCTTCAAGCCACTTGTCAGAGTTGGTTCTCTACATTACATCCATCTAGGTGATCGGATCCTCATCGTTCTCATCAAGCTTGATAGGATCATCATCTTGGACCAAGAAACTATAGTATCTATTTGGCTAATGCAGTATTCTACTGGATCGTCTTAACGATGTAAGTACATTGGACTCCAAGTTTGATCTAATCAAATTTGGCTCAGATTTAGCTATTTGTATCAATTTTTCTATTTGTCGAACTTCATCAAGCTCGACCTTAGAGGTATTAGTTTCTTCATCAAAGAACTTTTTTTTAAAAGATTGCCTTAAGGCTGATGAACATTTTTTGTTCATCAGTAAGATAGAAATAATATACTTTGATTTCTTTCGAGTATCCTATAAAAATGCATTTGTTATACTTAGGTCTAAGCTTGTCCATCATTAACCGTTTGACATAAGTTGGATACCTCCAATCCTAAAGTTTGAAAGTGCTGGCTTACATCCTATTCATATCTCATATGGTGTTTTAACTACAGACTTTCTCGAAACTCTATTAAGAACATAACAAGCCAATTCGAGAGCATATCCCTAAAAAAAGATCGATAGACTGGCAAAGCCCATCACGAAACGAACTATGTCTAACAGGATCCGATTTCTCTTTTTTGACACATCATTATGTTATGGTGTCATAGAAGGAGTCTATTAGGAGAGAATCCTATTCTTTCCTAAATATGTCAGAAACTCACTAGAATGGTACTCACCCTCTCGATCAGACTGAAGGATTTTAATACTCTTTCTAATTTATTTTTCTATTTCATTATAAAATCATTTAAACATTTCAAACAACTCAGACTTGTGTTTCATCAAGTAGACATACCTATACCTAGATAGATTCTCAGTGAAAGTAATAAAGTAAAAATATCCACCTCTAGCACTTATGCTTATAGATCCATATATGTCAGTATGTACTAGACCCAGAAGCTCACTGGTTCTCTCATCTTTTCCAGTAAAAGGTGACTTGGTCATCTATCTAAGAAGATGACATTACAAAAATTTCATTACTATTTTTTGCCAAAGGACCTATATAAATAATATTTAATAAAAATTTTGGATAAAAATGACATTCACTAAGAACAATAGTATGAGAACTGAATACAAGCTTTATGATTTTTAAAGTTAGAATTGGAACTTATCTTCTATCTCCAACATTCAGGAATCTCTCACCTTCTTCAAACCTTCTACTGACATGCAAACCCTATAATGAATTACAAATATGATAAGGGCTTCTAGTATCTAATACCTAGGTAGTAGTATCATATTTTGAGAAATTGCAAGAAGTTATCATATAATTACCTTATCCAGTAACATATTGCTTCTTCCTTAGCTTGTTCGGATCTAGAGAGGCAATATACTGAAGACAATTTCTCTTTCAGTGCCTTTGTTTCTTATAGTAGAAGCACTCTACTTGGCTCTGGTTGGGCTTGAGTTTCTTAGTCTAACCCTACACAAACATCTTAGCATGCTGCTACACCTTTTTATTTTTCTTTTTCTTGTTCTTCTTTTCTTTCTTAAATGATTGATGACTAGAAGAAGACCCACCTACTACATTCATTGACTCCTTGTGGAGTTGATGATCCTTCTCATAGTTTTGCAGCAATTCTAGCAAATCAGGGTAGTTAACTATAGACTTTGTCATTCTATAATGAGTAAGGAATGGAAGGTAGGACTTCAGCAAAAAGTTCAGTATAGCATCTTTCCTAAGCTACTCATGCAAAGAAAAGCTATGCTTGCTCAAGCACTCAATCAACTCAATCATGTACAATACATGGTCAATGACTGATGCTCAATCCCTCATTCGAGCATTGAAGATAACACAACTAGCCTTGTGCCTCTCAACATCGTTGGGAGTGCCAAAGGACTCGTTCAATATTTGAAGCATGTTTTGTGGCTAAGCATTCTCAAATCTATGACTAAACATATTGCTCATAGTAACTATCTTGGACCATCCCACGCACATTCGAAGCTATCTCCTTAGGTGCCGGATCTATCAAAATATATACAATTTGCTTATGCTCTAGGACAATCTTTAACTTACCAGCTATCAAAGTTAGATCATGTTAACTTATCACTATCTAATAGTGATCGGAGCGATAGGGTAGCGGTCATAATTGCACAAAAAGAAAAACCAAAAATCTAATTAGTATATAAATTTATTTAGTCTAAAAACTTGGATTTTAGTCTAAAGGTTCTTTCATTATTTTATACGAATTGGTAGCCTCTAACTCCATTTTGAGGAATTATCTTAATTTCTTAGTAGGTACTAGAATCTACATAGACTGCACATAAGCCCGACTTTAGCCAGTTAATCCATGTGCATCTATAGATAGGTTCTAAATTAATTATTTTTTAAACAACTTCTAGCATTTAATTTTGCCCCAGAAGCTTTGGCCTCTATTGAAAAGATCTGGTTAGGTCCAACCATTAATATAACCATACTAGGTGCATTTAACCAATGAATGATTAGGCCCGACTTTTGTCCACCAACCTAACCATCCATCAGAGAGACACAATCAAATTATCATATTATGTATAATAATTTCAATAGCTGATAATTACCAGGCCTTTGGGCCTCCAATGATCATCAAACTAATGGAACCATTATCACTCAACTTAATGGAAGGCTATGATCTAATTATCACTATAACTATTTTATTTTTAGAGATCTAATAATTTTAGAGGATTTGGTTAACATGTTTTAAGAGAGGAGAAAAGATTGACCAGCTAATCATGATCCTTCCACTAACTTCACCAAGTCAGTTCAAAAGAGAATAGAGATAAGCCGGTCTAGGGGGCATCTAAATCAATCACACTGATTTACCTAATTGACATAGATTAGCTTGAATCATTAAGTGATTTAATCAAAATCTAATCCACCATGTTGGCTAGGTAAGTAAGATCAGTGGAATAGATATACCATTAACTCATCATAGGCCGAATCTATGCGAGTAGCTTCCTATTAAAACTACTGATCAAATATGCCAGACTTACCTTAGATATGAACTAGTTAATTAGTTTCAATTTGATCCACCTAATAATTTGGGCTCGACTATAGAGCCAAAAATCAAGTCTATTTGGTTCTTATTAAAACCATGGACTTGACCAATATAACTATTATAATTGATCTAGAGTATTCTTGATCTAATCAAAAACAACACTTAGCTACATTTGATCAATTACTATAGTTAAGTCTATTCCTTAATTTTAACCTTAGGTCTAACCCAATTAACAGACCTAATTCAAACTAACCCATTAACCCATGTGTTATGTATTTATTTTAGGATTTTTAATTCATATTGTAGATCCTAATATACAACCCTTAATTCTTGATTAAGTATTGGACTAATGGGTTGGGATTCGGTATCTAAAATAATTTTAAGTTTTATAAAATATTTTTATAATCTAGTATATACATATTTTTTATTCATTAAATAGGTCAATACATTTAAAAAATGGATCAGCTTATTTCATAAATAGCAACTAATTGCATGTTAGAAACAAAAATTATGTACATAAGAGATTTTCATCAAATGGGAGGAGGTGACCTTTAAACTATTCTTATCTCTTATGACTGGATAGCTTGGTGACTCATTCAATTCAATTACTAAGATAATCAGATATAAAACATATCAAATATGTTAGCACTTAGATTTCTAAAAGGCATATATCATATCATATGACCTAATGCTCTAATACCATTAATGGAAAAACTGTAGGGTTTCTAGCATACATTTCAAAATTTTTTTAAAAAAAATATAGCAGAAGATAGAAGATTAATTTAATTAATCTAAGCATGCTCATGATCTAATCATATAATATCCTATGCTAGGATCATAACATGATATATATGCATATAGAAATCAAGAAGCAGTAAGTCGTAAATCCAATTTACTACTTTACTCATATTTAGAATATGATACCTGAGTGTGGGTAGATGATCTTCATAAATAAAATTTACAGATGGGGCTTCCTCATGTTGTGATATAGCTACACATAGCGTCTGGCCTCTACAGATCGTCCACATGAGGCTTCAAGTCCCAATCAGCTCATTCGGAGTGCTATCTCCAAGCCAGAATCTTTGTTGGCTAATGTTGATCGATCTTGATTAATCTTCTTTTTTTGATTGTCGGGATGCTCCAGAAGATCAGAAAAGATATCAAGGAGGATGAGAAATATCTCTAAAAATTTTTGTGGAGTTGTGACACTCATAGCTCTCAATTTTACTTTCCGAACCCTAGGTCAAAACCCTAGGACAGCACACCTAGAACCCTAGCTTCCTCTTTCTCTAGATTTTTCTCTCGAGAAAAGTCTCAGGTTTCATAGGCAAAAGGTAGAGATTCACCAGCAAAAGGAGTCCTCTCTCTTAGCACATGGCCCCTCTCTCATTTTCTTTTAAAATGTGTGACAATAACAAAAAAATATATAGATGGCGTGCGAATGGTAAGAGATAAGTTGGTTGTTCACTTGAATTCAAATCTCATTTGAATTCAAATGCCAGCCACCCTTATCTTATGCACTTGAGGTGTGAAAGAGGAGGGTGTCAGGCACCCTTGAGCATTGGAATATATTCACAAGAATCTGAATTCTTGTGAAAGAAGGGGTGGTGGTCAAAGGTCAAATGCTAGGGAGATAAGTCCAAAGCAATTGGATTCCAATCTCTTATCCAATTAAGTCTCCAACCAAACTAATTTAGCTAGACCCAATTAGACTAGAATAAATCTAATCAAATTAGAATTAAATCATCTTAATTAAATTTTAATTAAATTAAAAATTAATTGAGTCCAAGTCCTGATCAAATCAGGGACCAATCTTTATTAGAAATTAGGTCATCTCATAACCTAATCAGGTCAAACCCAATTGAATCCAATTTAATTAGACTTGATCCAATCCTTATTGCTCAATCAAATTGAGCTAATCAATAATCAAATTATGAATTAATTCTTTCATAAATATAGAGTCCCAATCCAGTGGATCTCTGGGTAATAGAATACTAGTCTAATGGGATACCTGACCCTAGAGTTCTAGTCCAATAGAACTTATGAATACAAAATCTCATATCAGTAAAATTCATGATCATAGACACCTGGTCTAGTAAGACTCTTGATCATAAAATTTTAGTCTAGTTGGACTCTTCATCAAGCATTAGATTAGGTAGGAACCTCTAATGTATGTGATCCCATAGGTTCAAATCTAAGCTTGTAGCATGGGAACAAATTTTTGTACCAATCGATGTAACCATCTAGCAATGGTACCCAATATCCAGATAGGTCAAATAGTCATAATGCAATATTCAGAACCTACAAAAATATAGTTATCGTATAATTCATCCCTTTAACCTCTATATCTAGGGTGACTCAAAGTTAAACTGTCAACTCTAAAAAAGTACATCTATAATGTGTCTCAATAAATCAGCTCTGTGACTTCTCATAAGGGCTACACTGATTAAGATTGTGCTAAATTGAAACATAATGGAACACATCTCCTAAAACCAGCGTGGTCAATCCCATCTTGACATACGCACCGACTTCACAAGTACTTAATTATATATAGAAATCTTCCATCACTAAATTAAAAATTTAGGTCGTCCAGTACCAAAGTACAGTGAGTTGCTTGCAAGTCACCATGGTAATCTCAAGTCGGAGGGACACTTATATCTATATCCCTTTGGAGCAAGTTTTGATAGTAGAATACTCTGGACTTGGTCACAGTCAGTGCAGATGTATCCCTATATCTCACTTGCATGCTATACGAGTGTCTCTACACTCTTTGGTTAAGAGGACAACTAACCCATATGGCACACAAGAATCTATACTTGATATAGCTATCAGTTAAAAAATGTGTTCCAAAGTCAATCATCAGCCTATTGACTTTTGAGCTATTTTATAAATATAATTGCTTCATTAATTAATAAAATATATTTTTGATATTTTTCATCATATAGTATTCATCTTCTAATGAACTCTATTGTTGTGATGAAGTTCTTAGGACTATTTAGCTTCAATAAAGAGAAAATTTATCGATTAGTCCTTAAAATTATTCACGACCAAATGATAAGTGTTAATGTAGATGATAGCTTCTATCAAGCATAGATCGCTGTGTGCCATATAAGTTGGTTGTCTTTTTAACTAAGGAGCATGGAGATACTAGTATGGCATACAGGTGAGATGTATGGATACATCATCATTGAATGTGACCAACTCTATAGCATTCTACTATCGAAAATATTTCTGATGGGATATAGGTATAAGTATCCCTTAGATCTGAGATCACCTCAGGGACTTGCAAGCAACTCACTATGCTTTAGTACCAAACAAACTAAATTTTTAATTTAGTAATAGAATGCTTCTAGGCATAGTTAAGTACTTGCAAAGTCGGTGTGTGATCAAGATAGGATTGACCATTCCAAGAGTTGGAGAAGAATGTATCACTGTATTTCAATATAACAAAACCTTGGCCAAGATAATTCATAAGATAGATTTGATATTTTGAAATACAATGTTGATAGTTAGATCAGAGTTGACAGTTGAATCCTGAGGTATCCTATGAGCATTTTGGTCAAGGGGATGAATTAAATGAACTATATCTGCATGGGTTCTAAGGATGTTATTCTACACATTCGACCTATCCGATCATCGGATACCATTGCTAAATGGTTACTTTGATTGGTACAGAAATTATTTCTATGCTATCGACTTAGATTCGAACCTATGAAGTCATATACATTAGAGTTTATGATCTGATCAGATGGTTGATCAATGATTAAGAAATATTCTAGGATTAAATGATCAATACGATTGATGTTTAACCTAGTGCAAGTGTTGTAGGAGGATCGATTAGCAATTTGATTGATAATTAGCTTAATTTGATTAAACCAAAAGGTTGAGATTAAGTTTAATTAAATATAATTTAATTATATTTAATTTAAATTTAATTGGATCAAGTTCAATTGGTTTATTGGATAAGCCAAGTGCAAGGAAGAACTAATCCTAGTTCAACTAGGACTTGGATCAACCCAATTTTCTAATTTGATTAAAAAATTAAATTAAAATAAAATAAAATTTAATCTAATTTAATTAAGTTTTTAATTTTTTTAGGATCTAATTTAATTAGATTGAATTAATTCTAATTTAATTTGGTTCATAGATCACTTGGATCAAGTCAAAATAGGAATCCTAGTATGACTAGGACTCCCTGTTCCTTACACCATTGACCCCTTATGCCCCCCTCACCCCTTCTCTTTGATTTTGAACATGAAAAAACCTTTTCCCAAGCCTTCACACATGCCCATAGCCTTCCCTTATTCCTTAGATGGCATTTGGTTATGGACCAAGTCAAACTAGGAGTTGGTTTTGACTTAAATCCCAATATGACTAGGACTCCCTATTCATTGCGCCATTGACCCCTCATGTCCCCCCACACCCCTTCTCTTTGATTTTGAATATGGAAAAACCTTTTTTCAAGCCTTCATACACACCCATAGCCTTCCCTTATTCCTTAGATGGCATTTGGCTATGGACCAAGTCAAACTAGGAGTTGGTTTTGACTTAAATTCTATGAAATAGAATTTTAAGCACCTAAAACTCCTCCTTGCTTTGTGCCACCCACATCCTTGATTTTTCTCTCATTTTTTCATGGAAAAAAGGAGGATTTTATGTGCTTAATATTGGTGGTCCACAGCATAAAGAAAGGAGGGGGCACCCAAGTGTTGGGCTCCCCAACTAGTTGCCTATTTTGGACCTACCTTGTCTAGGTATTTGACCTAGACAAGACTCTTCCATATCTCAATATTTAAAATAAATTTTGAGCTAATTTTTTTATGAATTCTAGACCATTAAGAGACCTTTGGGGCATGTAAAAATTAGGAAGAAAGAATATTTGGGCATAGGGATTTCATAGACACCAATCTAGGTGTCTAGGTGAGAGAAAATAAGAAGAAGAAGAAGGGTTCTTCTTCTAGGGTTTTTCTTTGATCTCTTCCTCCTTCTTTAGAGATTTTTGAGAGGTGTCTCAGATTCAAAATCTCTTTCTCTTCCTTTTAAAAATTTGAGAGTCCAAGTTTTGAAGAAAATGGTTCTAGATCGATCATCAAAGAAGGATCAGCACAGTACTAGCACACTATGCTGATTTCCTGCATCAGGACTTCTGATCGTGATTTGTGGGCTCATGTGGATGACTCCTAGAGGTTGAACATGTGTAAAGCTTGCAACATCATCCTCAAGTCTAGATCAGTAAGTTAGAACATCTAACTTGCATGGGTAATAAAGATCTGATCTCCTGTTACTCATATGATTTCGATCTAGTATAGATCTATATTAATATGATCAACACTTCTTCTTTCTTTATATTTTTAATTTTTGATTTAATATCATATTGTAATCATATAATATAATCTTAGATCTAGGGTATTCTCTAGTTTTATAAATAAATATTAATTTATTTAAGTCTTCCACTGCCTGATCTTGAAAAAGTTTCAAGATCTAGTCCTGAAACCCTAGATCTAGTTCCTTTAATTGGTATTAGAGCCTAAATTGATTACTACATGATTATGTATGTATGTATAGATTATTTTTTAAATTAAATCTAATTTATTATCTCATTATTAAATCTAAAATTAAAAATTTTTATCATACGAACTGCTATAAGGTTATCCTACTGTAAGGTTTACCCCTTATGGTGGAGAGGTTGTCCTAGTTCGTGTTGATTTACTTCTTATCATAATTTATTAGATATGATCTAATTTTATTTATAATTTATTAAATTTAAAATAGATTTAAATTTAAAAATAAAAATTTTAGATTGCATGGACTGCTATAAGATTGTCCTGTTGTAAGGTTTACCCTTTATAGTGAAGAGGTTGTCCTAGTACGTGCTAATCTAAAATACTGATCATAAAATTTTAGATTAGATCTAAAAAATTTTATAATTTAATTAAAAATATTTTAATTTAATTTTAATCATCATAAATGTATTAGATTTGATTTAAGATAATTTATGATTGATTATAGTCGAAACTATTTCAATTACGTGAACCTATTTAGATTAGATCTAAAGTAGTTTCATGCTTTTCTTACTTGCATATTGATTATGAATCAAATATGCAACTTGGTTGATACAACCATATTATAAAAATATTTATAAATATGAAAATCATTTTCAAAAAGCCAAACCCCAACTCTCAGCCCAAAACTTAATTAAGAATTAAGAAGTTGTTTGATTAGGATCTAGGATTATGAATTGAAGATCCTAAGACACAAATCATAACACATTAGATTAAATGAGTTAGTGGAGATTATGTCCATTAATTGAATTAGACCTAGGGTTAGATTAAAGAATGAACTTAATTAGAGAATTGACTAAATCTAATCAATTATTATCTTAGATTAGGTCAAGGATTCTTTAGATCAATTATAATAGTTGTAGTTAGTCAAGTCCATATCTTTAACAAGATCCAAGATAGACTTGATTCTTGGCCATGCGGTCTAGCATGAACTGTTAGGTTGATCTAATCATGACTAATTAAATCAGTTGGTATCTAAGGTAAACCAGATCGATGATCTTTAATTGGCAGCCCATTTATCTGATCATTTTTTATGGTATCTAAAGCAAGCTTTGGAAGATCCTTCCATCGATCGAATTTACTTGGCCACTTGGCGAGATTATATTTTGATTAGATCACTTGAGTATTCAAGCTGACCCATATCAACTAGGTAAATCAGTGTGACTGATTTAGATGCTCCTAGATCAGCCTATAAATGATCTTCCTTAAGCTAACTTGGTGAAGCTAATAAAAGGATCATGATAAGCTGGTTCATTTGATCTTCTCTCTTTCTTAAATTAAAATCTTCTAAAATTATTAGATTCTTAAAATAAAATAGTTATAGTGATAGCTAGATCATAGCCTCCCATTAAGTGGACGATAATGGATCCATTAGTTGGATAATCATTGGAGGCCTATAGGCCTAGTGCTTATCTGCTAATGAAATTATCATTCATAATATGATTTCTTGACCGCGCCTCTTTAAATGGTGATTAGGTTAACCAACCATAGTTGGACTTAATCATTCATTAGTTAGATGGAGCAAGTATGATCATGTTAATGGTTGGACTTAACCAAAACTTTCAGTGGAGGTCCTAGCATACTAAAAAGATACTTATGGAAAAATTAAAATATTAAAAATTATTTGAAAAAATAATTGGTTATGAACCTATCCTTAGATGTACATGGGTTGACCAACCATAGTTGGACTTTTGTGTAGTCTATATGGATTCTAGTATCCACTAAGAAATTAGGATAATTCCTCGAATTGGAGGTAGAGGCTATCAGTTCGAATAAAATAGTGGGAGAACCTTTTGATTAAAGTCTAAATCTTTAGATTTAATAAATCAATTACTAATTAAGCTTTTGGTTCTTCTTCATGTAGTTTAACCTAAACCACAGTTGCTCCATTCACTATTAGATAGTGATAAACTTATGAGACCTAACTTCGATAATAAGTATCAAAAGTTGAATATTGTTCGGCAACACAAAATTGTTCGTGCTGGGGCCTCTATGCCCAATTTAAATATAAGATCCAAGAATAACCTAGATAAGGTAGAATGCTTCTATTGTATAAAGCAGGGGCATTGGAAGAGAAACTATCCTCAGTATCTTAATTTTCATGACTCTAATAGGCTGAATAAGAGAGATGAGCAAGTAGTTGCCGATCAAGGATGTTATATGATAATATCTTATAACTTCTCTATTTGTGATACTTCTACTTGGATATTGGATACCGAAAGTCCAGCCCATATTTGCAATACATTGCAAGGGCTTTAAATTAGTAGAAGATTTAAAAATAATGAGCAATTCTTGAATGTTGGAGATGGAAGGTCTATTCCAGTTCTAGCTATGAGAATAATTCAACTAATTCTCAATACTAATATCGTTTCTTTAAATGAATGTTATTATTGTCCTTCCTTTCTAATGAATATAATCTCTGTTGGCTTTTTGGCCAAAGATGGTTATCATTTATCTATAAAGAAAGATTATTATGATATCATTATGAATGATATTACAATAATGCAAGGATAATAAAGAAATGGTATTTACATTTTATCACAGTTTGTGAGTATAATGTATACTTCTAGAAAATATCCTTGATTAGATAATATCTCTAATATCTACTTATGGCACTGTAGACTAGGTCACATAAATAAGAATAGGATAAATAGGCTAACTTAAAAGAAAATTCTTGAAGTCAGTGATTATGAATAACTTCCAACCTATAAATCTTGTCTTCTTGGTAAAATGATCAAGTTACCTTTTACTGGAAAAGGTAAGAGAGCTACTAAGCTCTTAGGTTTAGTACATACTGATGTTTGTAGACCAATGAGCACAGATGCTAGAGATGGATATTTTTACTTTATTACTTTCATAGATAATCTATCCAGATATGGATATGCCTATCCGATGAAACACAAGTTGGATTCATTTAAAATATTCAAAAGATTTCAAAGTGAAGTAGAAAAATAAACTAAAAAGATTATTAAAACTCTTCGATCGGATCGAGGAGGTGAATACCTATCCAGTAAGTTCTTGACATATCTAGGAGAGAATGGGATTCTCTTACAGTGGACTCCTCCAGAAACACCATAACATAATGATGTATCAGAAAGGAGAAATCAAAGCTTATTAGACATGGTTCGATCCATGATGGGGTTTTCTAGTCTACTTGTTTTATTTTGGGATTATGCTCTTGAGACTGCATGTTGTATATTGAATAATGTATCGAGTAAATCTATCACAAAGACTCCATATGAGATATGGACTGGACGTAGGCCTACACTCTCTCACCTATGGGTTTGGGGTTGTTCGGTCTATGTCAAATGTTTGCATACAGATAAGCTTGGATTTCAGTCTGATAAGTGTCTATTTATAGAGTATCCTGAAAAAAATAAGGATTACTATTTCTACCATGCTAAAGAATAAAAGATGTTCGTCAGCCTTAAGATAATCCTTTTAGTAAAGAAGTTCCTTAGTGAAAGAACTGTTGCCTCTAAGGTTAAACTTGATGAAGTTCAACAAGTAGAAAAATTGACACCTATAGCTGAACCTGAGTCAGATTTGATTAGATTAGATCCGGAGCCTAGTGTACCTACACTATTAAGGCAATCTAGTAGAGTACCGCATCATCCAGATAGATACTATTATTTCTTGGTCCAAGATGGTGATCCCATCGAACTCGATGAGAACGATGAGGATCCGATCACTTATATAGATGCTATGCAGAGATCCAATTCTGAGAAATGGCTTGAGGCCATAAAATCCAAAATGGAGTCCATGAAGGTCAATGATGTGTGGACATTGGTTAATCTATTCAAAGGGGTCAAATCCATTGGATGTAAATGGGTCTTCAAAAGAAAAAAGAGCGCATATGGAAAGGTGGAGACCGATAAAGCCCATCTAGTTGTCAAGGGGTATCATCAACATTATGGTATTAACTATAATGAGATATTCTCTCCCATGACAATGCTCAAATCCATTCGGATAATGCTTGCGATGGCTGCCCATCTAGATTATGTGATCTGATAGATAGATATGAAGACACTTTTCCTAAATAGAGAGCTGACTGAAGAGATGTATATGATACAACTTAAGGGGTTCACATCCATAGATGAGTCCAAGGTGTGCAAGATTTAGAGATCCATTTATTGATTGAAGCAGGCATCTCAGAGTTGGAATATGCATTTTGATAAGGTGATCAAAACATATGGCTTCGTTAAGAATAGAGAAGAGCTCTGCATTTATAAGTGGACAAATGGTCCAATAATGGTATTTCTTATCTTGTACGTGGATGACATTCTCTTAATTGAAAATGACATCCCCGCACTGTAGAGAATAAAAGTTTGGTTATCATTACTGTTCTCCATGAAGGACTTAGGTGAAGCATCCTAGATCCTTGGGATGACAATCTATAGGAATAGATCTAAAAGAATGCTTCGAGTATCCCAGTCTACGTACATAGATACTATACTGAAGAGGTTCAACATAAAAAAAAGCACTATCTCCCGATAGGCTATGAAATTTCTCTCTAAGATGGATTGTCTGACAACTCTTGAAGAAAGAGAGCATATGAGTAGAGTCCCATATGCTTCGATAGTGGGATCTATCATGGATGCCATGACATGTACGAGATCAGACATGGCATCCTCACTAGAAGTAGTGAGTAGATACCAATCTAATCCTGGAGAAAATTATTGAAAAGTGGTTCAAGTCATCCTTAGGTATTTGAGAAATACTAAGGATCAATAGTTGGTTTATGGCGTGTTAGATCTAAAACTTATGGGATTTACCAACTTCAGCTTACAATCTGACCATGATGACAGTAGAAGCATGTCGGGATATATCTTTACTCTAAATGGTGAAGCCATTTACTGAAAGAGTTTCAAGCAGCATACTATGACAGACTCTATTTGCAAAGCAGAGTACATCACAGCATCAGATGCTGCGAAAGAAGCTATGGTTGAGGAAGTTTATCATCGAGCTCGGAGTTGCACCCTTCCTAGATGGTCCGATCCTGCTCTATTGTGATAGCACTGGTGCCATAGCTTAGGCGAAGGAACCAAAGGCACACCAATAGACGAAGCATATTTTGCACCGCTTTCATTTGGTCCAAGAGATCATGAATTGAGGTGACATCGATCTTCAGAAGATCGATGAAAAGAAGAACCTGACTGACCCCTTCACTAAAGCCCAAGCAATAAAGAAGTTTGACAACCACAAGTCCAAGATGGGTATTAGATACTATGCCGAGTGGCTTTAGGATAAGTGAGAGTTGTTGGAAAATGTATCTCAAAGTCAATCGTCAGTCTATTGACAATTAAGCTATTTTGTAAATGTAATTGATTCATTAATTAATAAAATTTATTTTTAATATTTTTTCATCATAAAGTATTCATCTTCTAACAAACTCCATTATTGTGATGAAGTCCTTAGAACTATTTAGCTTTGATAAAGAGAGGATTTATCGATTAGTTCTTAAAACTGTTCACGATCAAATGATAAGCTGTTAATTAGGACAACAGCTTCTATCGAGCATAGATCACTGTGTGCCATATAGGTTGGTTGTCCTCTTAACTAAAGAGTGTGGAGATACTAATATGATATACGGACGAGATATATGGGTACATCATCATTGAACATGACCAACTCTAGAGCATTCTGCTATCGAGAATGTCTCTGATGGGATATAGGTATAAGTGTCCCTTAAACCTGAGATCACCTTAGTGATTTACAAGTAACTCACTGTGCTTTGGTACCGGACTAACTAAATTTTTAATTCAATAATGAAAAGCTTCTAGGCACAATCAAGTACTTGTGAAGTCGGTGTATGATCAAAATAAGATTGACCACTCCAAGAGTTGGAGAAGAATGTATCACTGTATTTCAATATAGCAAAACCTTGGCCAGGATAATCCATAAGATAGATTGGATATTCTAAAATACAATGTGGATAGCCTAATTAGAGTTGACAGTTAAACTCTGAGATGTCCTATGAGCATTTTGATCAAGGAGATGAATTATATGAAAACTACATCCACATGGATTCTAAGGATGTTGTTCTATACATTTGACCTATCCGACCGTCGAGTATCATTGCTAGATGGTTACTTCAATAGATACAAAAATTATTTCTATGCTACCAACTTAGGTTCAGACCTATGAGGTCACACACATTAGAGTTCACGATCTGATTGGATGGTTGATTAACGATTAAGAATTGTTCTAGGGTTAAACGATTAATACGATTGATGTTTAATCTAGTGCAAGTATTGCACGAAGATCGATTAGCAACTTGATTACTAATTAACTTAATTTAACTAAGTCAAAGGACTGAGATTAAGTCTAATTAAATATAATTTAATTATATTTGGTTTGGATTTGATTGCATCAAGTTCAATTGGTTTATTGGTAAGCCAAGTGCAAGGAAGAACTAGTCCTAGTTCAACTAGGACTTGGGTCAACCCAAGTTTCTAATTTGATTAAAAAATTAAATCAAAATTAAATCTAATTTAATCTAATTTAATTAAATCTATAATTTATTTAGGATCTAATTTAATTAGCTTGAATTAATTCTAATTTAATTTAGTTCATAGATCACTTGGACCAGGTCAAAATAGGAATCCTAGTATGACTAGGACTCCCTATTCCTTGCACCATTGACCCCTCACACCCCCCATGCCCCTTCTCTTTGATTTTGAATATGGAAAAACCTTTTCCCAGGCCTTCATGCATGCCCATAGCCTTTTCTTATTTCTAATTGTGGACTAAGTCGAACTAGGAGTTGGTTTTGTCTTAAATTCAATGAGATGGAATTTTAAGCATCTAAAACTCCTCCTTGCTTGGTGTTGCCCAAATCCCTGATTTTTTTCTCATTTTTTCATGAGAAAGAGGAGGATTTTGTGTGCTTATTCCTGATGGTCCACAGCATAAAGAAAGGAGGGGATGCCCAAGTGCTGGGTGCCCCAACTCGTTGCCTATTTTGGACCTACCTTGTCTAGGTATTTGACCTAGATAAGACTCTTCCATATCTTAATATTTAAAATGAATTTTGAGCTAATTTTTTTGTAGATTATAGACCATTAAGAGACCTTTGGGGTATGTAAAAATCAGGGAGAAAGAATATTAGGGCATGGAGATTTCATAGATACCAATCTCAATGTCTAGGTGAGAGAAAATAAGAAGAAGGAGAAGGGTTCTTCTTCTAGGATTTTTCTTTGATCTCTTCCTCCTTCTTTAGAGATTTTTGAAAGGTGTATCAAGTTCAAAATCTCTTCTCCTTCCTTCTAAAAATTGGAGAGTCCAAGATTTGAAGAAGGTGGTTCCAGATCGACCATTGAAGAAGGATCAGCACTGTACTAGCATATTATGCTGATTTTCTACATCAAGATTTCTAATCATGATTTGTGGGCTCATGCGGATAACTCCTAGAGACCGGATGTATGTGCGGCTTGCAACATCATCCTCAATCCTAGATCAATAAGTTAGACCATCTAACTTGCATAGGTAACAAAGATCTAATCTCCTGTTACTCATATGATTTCGATCTAGTATAGATCTATATTGATATGATCAATACTTCTTCTTTCTTTATGTTTTTAATTTCTGATTTAATCTCATGCTATAACATATAATAGCATCTTAGATCTAGGATATTTTTTAGTTTTATGAATAAATATTAATTTATTTAATTCTTCTGCTACTTTATCTTAAAAGAGTTTCAAGATCTAGCTTTGAAATCCTAGATCTGGTTCCTTCACTATCATCTTTATTATAGCATATTGTTTGGTCATGAATACGTTTAAGGACTAAATGATAAATTCTTCTTTATCGATTTTAAATAGTCCTAAGGACTTCATCACAATACTGGAGTCCATTAAAAGAAGATGTACAAAACTTATAATAAAAAGCTAAAATAAATTTTTATTCATAATTATTTATATATAAATTTATAAAATTAGCTCAACCATCAGCATGTTGATAATTGACTTTAGGATGCAATTTCCAATAATAGCATATGATGAAGATGGGATCATGCGGCCTGGCTCAACTCCCATGTTTGCCCACTAATGAGCAGTCGGGTATATATGCCAAGACATTGGGCAAGATCATCCAAAAGCTCTCTAAGTTAGGTGGAGGCTAAATATCAAGTCAAGATGGAGATTGTTGAGTTTTGGCATCTCGAATTTGATCCATAGCGGTGATAGAGGAGTCCACAGTAGCCTATAGAAGAAGAGGCCTAAGATGTGTGGGTGCAGCCCATAAACATGCGTAGCCTGCAGGCACACAAGGCCTGTAGGCATGCATGGCCTAGGTTCATGGGCATGGCCTAGGAAGCATGACCACGTGGTCCACTATGCAGTCCACATAGTGACACCATGTGGTCCATAGGCAGATGGCATGGTCCATAGTGCTAGGTGCAGTCCATCGTGCGCCCAGTGGCATCTTCACACTATCCATCATTCATTAGCATGGTCCAAGCCCATTTTTATGTGGTCCACATGCGAGGCATAGACTGCTTAGAGGTTTACGGCATTTTTATGTGGTGTACAGGTGTCCAGGGCAATGCGGTGCATAATTGGATGGCTACGGATGCATGTAGGCTTAATCAGATGGCCAAGGATTTGTTTGGATCCTACTAGGAGATCTAAACCTACTAAGACATAATTTTTGCACTTTAAAAGGACCTGATAGCCTATGGAGCTATGGCAGAGTAGACAGAGCTTGGTAGAACATCAGCTAGCAGTGGCAGAGCCTCAAGGAAGCACTCAGGGAGCACCTAGGTAGCAGCCAGAGCTGAGAGGTCTCCTTGAGGGAGATGAGAACTTTGTTATGAAGGATTATACTTTTTATTAAAAGATAAATTGATGTATGAGAGTTGAGAAAGTATGATCTCCTCTTTTAATTTTCTCTTTTCTCATAGTAAAGCTTATATATCCTGTGGAGATGAGCCTTGGACTGATTCATATATTTGATTGTATCTTTTGTGTATCTCTTTTTCTTCCTATTGTGGTATTGACATCATCATCAAAGTTATAATTTTGGTGATAGGATATCCATATTCCACACTCATGAGAGATCTTTTTAATAAGTGGTATTAGAGTAAGTGGTATCACCATAGCGGGTAGTTGGAATTTGGCTTTTCTTCTTGAATACTTACTAAATACATAGAGATTTTTGGGCTCTCTTTTCCTTTCTTTTGGTGTTCAATGCACTTCTCTATTGTTCTTCCTTGTTCTCTTGTATTTTCTTACTTCTTGAATGCTTTTGGAGTTCATAAATGCTTGTTAAAATGTCCAAAAATAGATTTCTAGCCATTGGAAAGTGAGAACTAGCCGTTGGAAGTATTTAGTGTAATTTTGCAGCTTTAGAAAAACTAGCTTTTAGAGCTATCCATTGTAGTAGAGTTGGCTCTAGTAGATCCATAATTGACCCAAGCCATTCTTGAGTCGACTCAAAATCTTTAAAGATCAACTTGAGAATAGTTCATAGAAAACCACCTCTCTATCTTTCTTGAGAAAATCTACTTGAGCTTTGCGGGAGTTGACTCGAGCTCTATGTTGGCTGATACTTGCATGCTAGAGTCAACTCTTAAATTCCTCGAGTCGACTCATGGCCTATGCCATTTACTGATAGCATGCTAGAGTCAACTCTTCAACTATTAGAGTCAACTTTAGGCCTTCTTCACTTAAATTTTCATAGCTTAGCCTCCTTCAACCTTGTTTTTTTGAATTTTCAAGATGGAAATTATAGGCACCTTTGAAATATGACTTTAGCTTCCTGAAATCACTTTGCAACCACTTGAGCAACTTGTTAGTATCAAATATAAATTGTCAAATATTTTGTTCTCATCAAAATTAATTTTAAAGCCAACAATCTCCCCCCTTTTGATGATGATAAAATTTTGAGTATAAGCAAATAATATAGTTAATTTCAAAGACTTTAAGTTTCAAAAGAGTTTGTATATTATCAAGAATTGCTCAATATGTAATAGGATATAGAAGTAGATCAAATTTTACTTATCATTTCAAAAATAAATTTAACCTTTTGGAAAAATGATTAGGGGCTATGGTCCAGCAAATGATATTAGAGCATCAAGCCAAATTTCTTGATATTAGATCAAAAATTTAGATTGCTTTAGTTTTCACTTAAAAATTTAGATTGCTTGACCTTGAGTTTTAATTGTTACAAGTATTAATGTAATTGTTTATCTATTAATTTGTTTATTATTTGCTTATTCTTTCTTCCCTTTTTGTCATGAGCAATAAACAAAGCAAACACATGTATAAGAAGACATTTGAGAAGAAGAACAATTTATTTCATATATATCATAGGAGGTTTCACAAGATTGTATTGCAGACAAAAAGAGTGGCATACAATATTACATCAAATCATCAATACAATAAAGAGTAGACAATGCATAATAGTAAGGCAGTCATATCCTAGACCTAGTCCTCATTAGAGGAGACTTCTAGGGTGGAGGGTGAACTAGTCCTAATGGAGGGGAATCTAGTTCTCCTGCTCTTGGTTTTGTTGGTAGGACCAATAGTTGAGGATGGAAACCCTACATTGGCTTTAATGTAGGTCCTAAATGGTGGTCTAGAAGTGGGCTGAGAGGAGGTGGATGGCTAGGTAGGTGGCTGAGTAGGAGGTGTGCTCTAGGATGGCTGAGGAGTAGCTCAATCATGACCACTAGAAGGTCTTGCTACCATTGTTGATGCTGCTGCCACATTCGGAGGGGCTTATCTCTAAGTTACTCAACCAACTATCCCATGGAGATTAGAAGTGATATAGTGCGAGACTTTTGGGTAGTCCCCAGTCCTATAATCTCTTCTTGAATTTGTAACACTCCAATCTCGATCCTTTTCCTGAGCTGTGCAGCCTCTCGAGCTAAGTTTGATAAATTAGATGGCTCAACTGATCTATCTATCACCTCCAAAGCTGCCATCCTCTCTGATAGTCTGCCAACCTTAGTGCTAAGTCTACTGAGCTCCATCTATAGCTGCTCTTTCTAAGGTCTCAGTCCATTAATAACTATCTCAGCCAATCTCCTCATCTGATGATCATCCAATTTAATATTAGTGTTGAGGGGTCTAAATTGCTGCAGGTGCTAAAGCTGGTGGTACTGCTGGTGTTGATGGCCTTTGATGGGTATTTGGAGCCCTGCTATCTAAGGTGATGGAGACTCAAGCTCTGAATCATGACTGGATCCAACTTCCTCCCTTGATCTCTGAAGCTCTTGCCTAGACATTCTTCTTACCCTCCAACTATCCAACTTGAGGTATCCCATATGATGCAAGACTACTCATTGTATGTATTAGAGTGCATGAGGGTATGAGATGTTTTTCCCTCAAGAGACACTCTAACCTCTTTGAATACAAGGGTTAAAGCCATGCCATATGGGAGGCATGCCTTTGCTCTACCAACTCCATCTCTAATCTAATGCATCATCAAAGCAGGGAGATTCAAGTGCTGGATTTTAAGTATTTTTGTGCATGCAGATTTCAAAACTTTTTTGAAATATGATAGCAAAAGACTAGATTAAAATATTTTTAAATCTATGTATGCATAGATCTAATCTAAACATCTACAGATCTAGTTCATATAATAAAAATAAAATACATGCATCTAATTTCAATTATAAAGTAAATATGGTGATCGAATTACCTACTTGTATTGCTATATTCCTTCTTTAAGATCTGGATCTAAAGATGTCTGTAGGTTCTGATGAAGCCATACATGCATTCGCCTCTACGAGTATCCACTTGGGATCAATCTAGGATGCTTCTCATTTTAGATTCTTCTTCTCCAAGATGGATCTTCCAACCACTTTGATTAGCCTTCTTGGATCAAATCTTGATCAGCTGGATCTTCCTTCTTTTCTTCCCAAATGTAGATCTGAATTGGATGTGCCTAACACCTTGGGCATGTGGAACAAGGGGATGCCCAATACCTTGGGCATGAGGGGGAAAAGAGAAAAGGCTTGACATAAAGAAGAGATGGCGGATGTGAGAGAGAGGTGGCACACAAAATATTTCTTACATTAAAAACCTATAGAAAGATCTAATCTCTCTTTAAATAGATCAAGAGACCTTCTACTTTAAGGCTTTGACATTTCACCTCCTTAAAGTAGAAGAATTTTTCCCTTGTTTAGAACTCATGCATGCACAAAGAAAGGGGGCACCAAGAGTTGGCACCCCACATCCTTATCCAGAGGGGCATGCACCCCTCGGATCTTATCCAGAAATGGGGTGTGCGCCCCAATTTCTTCTTGCCAAAACTAGGGGCATGCCCCCCTAGATCTTACCCAAAAGGAGGGGGGCATGCACCCCTCTCTCTCCTCCTTCCATATATACAAAACATAGATGTTGGGGTAGATCCCTTAATTGCAAAATATGGATCACCCGCCTAAGATCACAATAATGATGGAAAGCAAATGTTGATACTACATAAGAAAAGGAAGAAGAAAGGCCAACAACTAAACATAATAAAATATAAATGGATTGGCCTCAAGCCTACCTCCATGGAATATACAAACTTCACTATGAGAGAAATAAAATTAAATAAATACAAGAAAAAATTATCAGTCAACCCTTGTATAAGAGTATATTAATAAGAAGCCTCAAAACTCTTATAAAAGCTCTCTAAAATCTCTCAAGAAGTCTCTTAGCACCATTAAGATGTCACTAGCTCTCTAATGCAATAAATGACTCATTAATATGAGTTATATAGACTCTAGAAATCTCAAAATAGTGTTTTAGTAGGAAACACAGTCCAAAACATATTCAAGAATTCTTTTTGGCCATCCAATCGTAATTGGCTCGAACCACAGCCATCCGATCATGCAAAAAAATCTCGATCATGCCCAAGAACTCTCTAAACCATCCGATTATGATCGAGAGCCCTCCTAGCTATCAGATCATGCATCCAATCCATAAAAATTCTATTGAGCCATGAGAAATGGATGGGAAATGCCTGATTGGTCCATTAGACCACACGAAATGGGGCAGAAAATGCCCCTCGATCCATGCTATGCACATGGACCACATGGAAATCGAGCTTGCCCATGGTAGGCCCATGTTGGGCCTACATGTGCATGCCCATGCTGGGCCGCGCTTGCATGATCAGCCCTTGTGCCTATGCACATTGTGCTTGGCTGCACCCTCATGGCTGATCCATGCTGCATGCTGGGCCCTGGTGGCCCACCAGCTTATGTCGACCTGTAGGCCCCTCAAATGGTCCATGGGCTTCGCCACCTGCTCTAACATTTCTTTGCGTGTAACTCCTCCATCTGAACTCCGTTTGGACTATTCTTGGACTCGTTGGATTTCATTCATCGTCCTAGACCTTGTTTGAGGCTTATTATGGGCCACATCTTAAGATATTTTTTCAACAATCTCCACCTCAACTCGGTATTCGATTTCTACTTGTCTCTAGCAACCTATGATCCATCTTGCCTCCATATTATGGGGCACACCTGCTATCTCATGGATGGGCAAACATGAGAGTTGAGCTTGGCTGCTCGATCCTATCTTCATCATAGATTGTGTCCACTCTAACCAAAGACTTGCTTAATGAAGTCTCCTGCGGTAATAGAAACTTCACTCTATGACATTGTCTTTCATCCTCCCGAGTCTCCTATCTCATGTTCGATCTACCTCCACCTAAAGCTACACCTTATATTGGACTTTCTTTAGCTCTTGAAGCTCTACCTTGCACTTGGCTCCCTGCTAGATAGTAATATTCTCTCATCCTCTTTTTCTCCTCTAGAATAACCCTATCACCGTATATGACTTTTAGGATTCCATCACCAGCTACCTACCTATAGCTGTTTGAGTCCTATCTACTTAATAAGATAAGATTCTATCTAAAATTGGATATGTATCAAACCTTCCCCAATCTCTTGACTGTACCATCATGTGTCCTCTAGCTGACAATCATGATGCCTCTGATTGCATAGCTCGATCGATTTGGTAGATAAAAAGTACTCTTACTACTCTCTAGGGAATCAAACAGCTTTTCTTTGTAACAAATATGATAGGTACATATAGAATCTAAAATTTTACTACTTGAAAAAAGTAGATACTCATCATATATTATTAGGACATCATCCTCTGACTTGTTACTGGCCGTCACTATAGTAGCCCTCATCTGATCTCTGAGTTAAGGATAATCTCTTACACGATGCCCCAATTTATCACACTGGTAACACCTAATCTTGCTGAGATTCCTTATCTTGGACCTAGATTGCCCTCCTTGCAATCCTCTACTGCTTCATCTATTGCCACTTGTACTTTTAGAAGCTATCAAAGCTGAGCTACCATCATTTGAGCTTGAAGCTGGATTCTTCCTCAAAACCTCATCCTAAAGAATTGCTATAGTGATCTCGTCCATCTTAATGGTGCTCTTCCCTACTAGAAGAGTAGTCATCAATGACTCGCATGAAGAGAGAAGCGATGCTAGCAAGACCAATGCTTTGGTCTTCTCGTCAACCTTCTCACCTATACTAAGAAAATCGATGAGAATCTTTTGAAAATGGTTGAGGTGCTCCTATATAATCTTTTCCTCATCCATCCATAGTTGATATAACTACCTCTAGAGGAAGAGAGTGTTGATGATGGACTTCGTCATGCACAACTTTTTAAGCTTCGATCATAGCACCATCAAAAAAGTCTCGCTAAGTATATGAATCATCATCTCATCCACGAGATACATGCAGATGGTACTCACCATCTATATCTATAGCCACTCTTAGATCCTCTCCTCTATGGTGACTAGCTTCTTCTCATTCAAGAGAGCATTGATCAATCCATGTTGGATGACTATATTCTTCATCCTTGCTTGCCACAAGGAGAAATTGCTCTTCTCCTCGAACTAATTGATTTCTATCTTGATTGTGCTTATCTTCTTCATCTTGTAATCTCAATCAATATTGAAAAATGTATCCCAAAGCCAATCATCAGCTTATTGATGTTTATGTTATTTTATAGATATAAATAATTTATTAATGAATAAAAGTTTATTCTAGCATTTTTCATCATAAATAAATATCTTCTAATAAACTTCTGTGCTATGATGAAGTCCTTAGGACTATTTAAATTTGATAAAGAGAAGATTTATCAATTAGTTTTTAAAATATTCATGATCAAATCATACGTTATTAACTAAGAGGATAACATTTATTGAGTATAGGTTGTTGTGTGCCATATGAGTTGGTTGTCCTCTTAACCAATAAGTGTGGGGATATTGGTATGGCATATAGATGAGATGTAGGGGTACATCATCACTGATCGTAATCAACTCTAGAATATTCTACTGTCAAAAATTATTTTGATGGAATATAGATATAAGTATCCCTTGGATCTCAGATCATCATGGTGGCTTACAAGAAACTCACTATGCTTTGATGTTGGACTATTTGAATTTTTAATTTAGTGATAGAAGATTTCTGGACACAGTCAAGTACTTACAAAGTTAGTGCATGATCAAGATAGGATTGACCACTCTAAGAGTTTGGAGATAATGCATCGCTGTATTTCAATTTAGCAAAATCTCAGCTAGGATAATCCATGTGATGGATTTGGTATTTTGAAATTCAATGTGGATGACCTATTTGGGGTTGATAGTTAAACACTAAGTCATCCTATAAGCATTCATGGTCAAGAAGATGAATTATATGAAAATCATATCTACATGGATTTTACAATATTGCTTTATACATTCAACCTATCTGGCTATTAGGTATCATTGCTAGATGGTCACTTCAATTGATATAGTAATTTATTCCTATGCTACCGATTTAGGTTCGAACCTATGGGATCATACACATTAGAGATCTCGATTTGATTGGATGGTTGATCAACGATTAAGAATCATTATAGGATCAAATAATCAATATGATTGATGTTTGACCTAGTGCAAATATTGTAGGATGACTGATTAGCAATTAGATTGCTAATTGACTTTATCTAATTGAGCTTAAGGGCTGAGATTAAGTCTAATTAAATAAGATTTAATTAGATTTAGTTTGGGCTTGATTAGATCAGGTGTAATTGGTTTATTGCATTAGCCAATTGCAAGAGAGAATAAGTTCCTATTCAATTGAAACTTGAGTGCACCTAATTTTTAATTTGATTAAAAATTAAATTAGATTTAAATTTAATTTAATCTAATTTAATTAGACTCTTAGTTGGACTAGGATCATCCTTAATTGGGTTGCACAAGTTTTGATTTAATTGGGTTCAAAAATTAGCTGGATCAAGTTAAAACATGGAGTCCCAGTCTAACTAGGACTCTCTCCATGCGCCACTGGAACTCTCTCTCCTTGCACCACCAAGCCTCCCATGCCCCTTTTCTTGATTTTTTGCATGGAACCACTCATGCCTAGAGAGTCTTTGCATGCCCCAATCCTTGTCTATTTTGGACATGCCTTTCTAAGTTTTTGACCTAGATAAGGGCTCCTCCTTTTCTCTTTATTTAAAGGGCCTTTGGGCATGAATTTTCTACAGAAAATACATCAGAGAGAGAGGGTTTTGGGTGTGGGTTCTTTGGGCATGAAAGGGTTTTGGGCATCAGCTATTGTAAAGACACAAGTTGTTGTGTCTAGGTGAGAGAAAGAAATTGAGAAGATGGGTCTTCTTTAAGTTTTTTGTTTTGCATCTTTTTCCACCAACTTTTTTAGAGAAAAACATGAGAAAGAAGACCTCTCAGATCTTTCTATCTCCTCTTTGGTCCTTGGAGAGTCCAAAGTTGTTCGAAGAAGAAGATTCATTATCAACAATCAAAGAAGGATCAGCACAGTGCTAGCACAATGTGCTAATTTTTAGTAACTTTAGATCAAGATCGAGACTTCATATGGACTGTCTATAGAGGCCAAACATGTGTGTGGTTCAAAGTGACAATATTAACTTTAGATTAGTAGGTGAAGATCCTAATTTGCAAAAGATAAAAGAGATACGATCTCTTTCTCCTACTAGATTAGATCTAGTTTTTGTTTGATGTTGATATGATCAACATCCTTATTTTATTTAATATTTAATTTTTAGATTTATATGCAGGCATGAATCATGTCATTAGATCCTAAATCTAGGATTTAGTTATATTTTTAATAGATTAATTTCATTAATCTTCTACTTTCGTTGTTCATGTTTTGAAAATGTTTCAAAATACATGCTACCAAACCCTAGTTTTTCCTCCAATTGGTATCAAATCCTAGGTATTTATGACATGGTTTCTATGCATGTTTTAGATTAGCTATTTAGATTAGATCTAAATTATAATTTAAAATTAAATCTAAAATTAAATATCTAGATCTTACGGATTGATTTTATAAGGTTGTCCTATTATAAGGTTTATCTCTTATAGTGTAAAAATTATCCTAATTCGTGCTAATCTAAATCTTAATCATAAATATGTTACATATGATACAAGTTAATTATGATTAATTAAATTTAAAATTATTTAAATTTAAAAATAATAAGTTTTAGATTGTACGAACTAATCTTATAAGGTTATCCTACTGTAAGGTTTATCCCTTACAGTAAAAAAGTTATCCTAGTGCATGCTGATCTAAAACCTAATCATAGAATTTTAAATTTGATCTAAAAAATTTTATCATTTAATTGAAAGTATTTCAATCTAAATTTTATGATCATAAATATATTAGATTTGATCTAAGATGATTTATGATTGATTAGAATTAAAATTATTTTAATTTAATATTCATAATCATGAATATGTTTAGATTAGATCTAAAGTAGATTTATGATTTATTTTATTTACATATTAATTATGAATATATTTAGATTAGATCTAAAATAGATTTATGATTTATTTTATTTGCATATTGATTATGAATCAAACATGCAACTGATTGATAGAATTATATTATAAAAATATTTTATAAATATAAAAATTATTTTTAAAATATCGAACCCCAACCCTCAGCCTAAAAATTAATTAAGAATTAAGAATTATTTATTTAGGATCTAAGATTGTGAATTGAAGATCCTAAGATAAAATCGTAATACTTGTGTTAATGAGTTAGAATGAATTAGGTCTATTAATTAGATTAGACCTAAGGTTAGATTAAAGAATGGACTTAATTAGAGATTGACTAAATCTTATCAAATGTTATCTTAGATTAGGTCAAGGTCTCTATGGATTAATTATAATAGTTGTAGTTGGTCAAGTCTATATTTTTAATGAGAAGCAAATGGACTTGATTCTTGGCTAAGTAGTCTAGCCCGAACTATTAGGTGGATCTAATCAAAACTAATTAACCAATTGATGTCTAAGATAAGTCTGGCAGTTTTTGACCAATGGTCTTTAATTAGGAGCAACTCGCACTAATTCGGTCTTTGATGAGTTAATGGTATATCCCTCCTACCAGTCTTCCTTACTTGACTTTCTTGGTGAAGTTATATTTTGATAAGATCACTTGACAATTTGAGCTAACCCATGTCAGCTAGGTAAATTAGTATGACTGATTTAGGTGCTCTTAGACTAGCCTATCTATGATCTCCATTAATCTGACTTAGTGAAGTTAGTGGAAAGATCATGATTAGCTGGTTCTTCTGACTTTCTTCTCTAAAATAAGTTAAAAAAATCTTCTAAAATTATTAGGTTCTTAAAATAAAATAGTTATAGTGATAACTAGATCATAGCCTTCCATTAAGATGAATAGTAGTGAATCCAATAGTCTGAATGGACATTGGAGGTGCCTTACGCCTAGTGTTCATTGAGATATTAGAATTATCATTCATCATATGATAATTTGGTCATACTCTCTAAATGGCTATTAGGTTAGTTAGAGCTTTTCTTGGGCCTGATCATTGTTTGTTTAATGTGCTGAACTTAATCATGTTAATGGTTGGACCTAATCAGAACTTTCAATGAAGGTCCTAGCCTATTGTAAAGATACCTAGGGCAAAGTTCAATACTAAAAATTATTTAAAAAAATAATTGGTTAAAAATCTATCCATAGATGCACATGGGTTAGCCAAAGCTTTTCTCAAGCCCATATATAATCTATGTGGATTCTAGTATCCACTAAGAAATTAACGTAATTCCTCAAATTGAAGATAGAGGCAACTAATTTGTATAAAATAGTGGAAGAACCTTTTGACTAAAATCCAAATCTTAAGATTCAATAAATAATTTACTAATTAGATTTTTGATTCTTTTTTGTAGTTAAGGTCAAACCCTAGTTGCTTCGTTCATTGTAAGATAGTGATATACTTATGGGACCCAACTTCGATAATAAGTATCGAAAGTTGAACATAGTTTAGCAGTATGAAGAGGTTCATACCGAGAATTCTATACCCAGTCTTAACAAAAGATCCAAGACTAACCTAAATCAAGCAGAGTACTTCTAGTGTAAGAAGCAGGGGTACTAGAAGAGGAACTATCCTCAGTACCTTGCTTCTCATGACTCCAATAGGCTGAACAAGAGAAAAGAGTAAGATATTGTTGATCAAGGTGTTATATGATAACATCTTATAATTTTTCTATTTGTGATATTACTACCTGAATATTGGATACCGAAAGTCTAGTTCATATTTGCAATTCGTTATAAAGATTTCAAGTTAGTAAAAAATTTAAAAATGGTGAGCGATTCCTAAATGTTGAAGATGGAAGATCCTTTCCAGTTCTGTCTATAGGAATAGTTCAACTAATTTTCAATGGTAATATCATTTCTTTAGATGATTATAATTACTATCCTTCTTTTTTTATGAATATAATCTCTATTGGCCTTTTGGCCAAAGATGGTTATCATTTGTCAATAAAGGAAGATTATTGTAATATCATTATGAATGGTATTACAATAATGCATGGACAACAAAGAAATAATATTTTCATTTTATCATAGCTTGTGAGTATAATGTACACTTCTAATAAATGTCCTAGATTAGATAATGTCAATGATGCCTACCTTTAGCTTTGTAGGCTTGGTCATATTAATAAGAATAGGATAAACAGGTTATCCAAAGAAAAAATCCTTGATGTTGATGATTATGAATCATTGTCGATCTATGAATCTTGTCTTATTTGGATGATGACAAAATCACCTTTTACTTGAAAAGATGAAAGAGCCGGTGAAATTCTGTCTCATATATAGTGATGTATATGGACCTATGAACACTAGTGCTAAAGATGGATATCACTATTTGATGACATTTACTAACGACCTATTTAGATATGAGTATGTCATTTTTATGAAACATAAGTCTGAATAGTTTAAAATGTTCAAATGATTCCATAATAAAGTAGAAAAATAAACTAAAAAAGATATTAAAACTCTTTGATCAGATTAAGAAGATAAATATCTATCCAGTGAGTTCTTGACATATCTAGGAGAGAATGAGATTATTTCATGGTGGACTCCTCCAAGAACACCATAGCATAATGGTGTATCGGAAAGGAGGAATCAAATCTTGTTAGACTTGATTTGATCCATGATGGAGTTTGCTAGTTTGCTTGTGTCATTTTAGGTTTATGCTCTTGAGATTGAATATTTTATATTAAATAATGTTTCAAGTAAATCTATGGCAAAGACTCTATATGAGATGTCGACTGGATGTAAGCCTACACTCTCTCACCTTCGAGTTTAGGATTATTAGGCCTACATCAAACATTTGCATATAAATAAACTTAGACCCCGGTCTAATAAGTGTGTGTTTATAGGGTACCCTAAGAAAACTAGGGGTTACTATTTCTTCCATGCTAAAGAACAAAAGATGTTCATTAGCAATAGGGCAATTTTTTTAGAGAAGAAGTTCCTTGGTGAAGGAACTATTGCCTCTAAGGTCAAACCTGAGAAAGTTCGATAGATAAAAATACTAACATAGTTAGCTGAACCTGAACTAGATTTGATTAGATCAAATCCTAAGCCTATTGTAGCTGCACTATTAAGGCGATCCAATAAAGTACTGCATTAGTTAGATAGATACTATGATTTCTTGATCCAAAATGGTGATCCTATCAAACTCGATGAGAATGATGAGGATCTGATCACCTACATGGATGCAATGCAGAGATCTGATTCTAAAAAATGACTTAAGGCCATAAAATTCGAGATGGAGCCCATAAAGATCAATGATATGTGGACATTGGTTGATCCACCTGAAGAGGTTAAATCCATTGGGTCTAAGTGGGTCTTCAAGAGATATCGTCAAAGTTATGGTATTGACTATGATGAGATATTTTCTTTTATAGCAATACTCAAATCCATTCAGATTATGCTTGCGATAGTTGTCTATCTAGACTACAAGATCTGGCAGATGGATGTGAAGATAGCTTTTCTAAATAGAGAGCTGACTGAAGAAGTGTATATAATATAATTTGAAGGGTTCACATCTACAAACGAGTCTAAGGTGTGCAAGCTTCAAAGATCCATTTATCGATTAAAGCAGACATCTCAGAGTTAGAACATGCATTTTGATAAGATAATCAAAACATATGGCTTCATTAAGAATGGAGAAAAGCCTTGCATTTACAAGTGAGCAAATGGTCCGACAGTGGTATTTCTTATCTTGTATATGGATGACATTCTCTTAATCGAGAATAACTTTTCCACACTATAAGAAATAAAAGTATGTCTATCATCTTAGTTCTCCATAAAGGACTTAGGAGAAGCATCCTATATCTTAACTAGGGATGAAGATTTATAGGGATAGATCTAAGAGGATGCTTGGATTTTTTCAATCTACGTACATAAAAACTGTGCTGAAGAGGTTTAGCATGGAGAATTTCAAAAAAAGCTATCTTCCGATAAGCCATGAAATTTTTTTTTCTAAGAAAGATTGTTCAACAACTCCTGAAGAGAGAGAGCTCATGAGTAGAATCTTATATGCTTTGGCAGTGGGATCTATCATGTACGCTATAACATATATGAGATCAAATGTGGTACACTCATTAGGAGTAGTGAGTAGATACTAGTTTGATCCAGGGGAGAATCACTGGAAGGTTTAAAAAACCATTCTTAAGTATTTGAGAAATACTGAGAATCGGTGGCTAATTTATGATGAGTCAGATTTGAAACTTATGGGATTTATAAACTTCTGCTTCCAATCCAACCACCATGATAGCAAAAGTGCATCAAGTTATGTATTTACCCTAAATGGTAGAGTCATCTGCTAGAAGAGTTTCAAACAGCATACTGTGGCAATCTCAGTTTATGAGATGAAGAATGTCACGACATCAGATACTGCAAAGAAAGTTGTGAGATTGAAGATGTTTATCACCAAGCTTGGAGTAATACCCTCCCTAAATGATCTAGACCTACTCTACTATGACAGCATTGGAGCTATCACTCAGATGAAGGAACCAAAGGCACACTAGTGGATGAAACACATACTGCACCATTACCTTTTGGTCCGAAAGATCATAGATTGAGATGACGTCGACCATCAGAAGATCGATAGAAAAAAAAACCTGACCGACCCCTTCACTAAACCCTTGGCGGTAAAGGAGTTCGACAATCACAAATTAAAGGTGGGTATTAGATACTATACCGAGTGGCTTTAGGATAAGTGATAGTTATTAAAGAATGTATCTCAAAGCCAATCATCAATTTATTGATTATTATACTATTTTATAAATATATAATTTATTAATAAATAAAAATTTATTTTAATATTTTTTATTATAAATGAACATCTTGTAATGAACTCCTATGTTGTGATGAAGTCCTTAAAACTATTTAGATCTAAAGAGAGGATTTATTGATTAGTACTTAAAATATTCTCGATTAAATGATATGTTGTTAACTAGGATGACAATGTTTATTGAGTGTAGGTTATTGTGCGCTATATGGGTTGGTTATCCTCTTAACCAAAAAGTATGGAGATACTGCTATGGCATACAGATAAGATGTAGGGGTACATCGTCACTAAACATGACCAACTTCAAAGCATTCTGTTATTAAGAATTGCTCTGATGGGATATGGATATAAGTGTTTCTTAGACCTGAGATCACCATGGTGGCTTGCAAGCAACTCATTGTGCTTTGGTATCAGACTATCTAAATTTCTAATTCAGTGATAAAAAATTTTTAGGTACAATCAAGTACGTATGAACTTGGCAAGTGATCAAGATGAGATTAACCACTCTAAGAATTTAGAGATAATGCATCATCTATATTCCAATTTAGCAAAATCTTAGTCAGGATAATCCATATGATGGATTTAGTATTTTAAAATATAATGTGGATGACCTATTCAAGATTGACAGTTAAACTCTGAGTCATCTTATGATCATTCATGGTCAAAGTAATGAATTATATGAAAATCATATCCATATGGGTTCTAGAATGTTGCTTTATACATTAGATCTATCTGGTCGTTGGGTACCATTGCTAGATGGTTACTTTAATTGGTATAGAAATATACTCTTATGCTACCAGCTTATGTTCAAACCTATGAGATCACACACATTAGAGGTTTTGATCTAATCAAATGATTGATCAATGGTTAAGAATCATTATAGGTCAAACAATTAATACGACTAATGTTTGATCTAGTATAAGTATTGTAGGAGGATTAATTAGCAATTAGATTGCCAATTGGCTCAATCTGATTAAGCTTAAGGACTGAGATTGATTCTAATTGAATAAGATTCAATTAGATTTGATTTGGACTTGATTAGATCAAGTCCAATTAATTTTTTGGATAAGTCAATTGCAAGGAAGAACAAGTCTTTATTCAATTAGGATTTGAGTGCACCTAATTTTTAATTTAATTAAAAATTAAATCAAATTTAAATTTTATTTAATCTAATTTAATTGGGCTCTTAGTTGGACTAAGATCATCCTTCATTGAGTTGCATAAGTTTTAATTTAATTGAATTCAAAAATTAGTTGGACCAAGTCAAAAGAGTCCCAATCTAATTGGGACTCTCTCTCCTTGCGCCACCTAGCCTCCCACACCCTTTCCCTTGATTTTTTACATGGAAGCACTCATGCCTAGAGAGTGTTCGTGACTCCCCCTTTTCACTCTATTTAAAGGGCCTTTGGGTATGAATTTTCTACAGCAAATACATTAGAGAGAGAGGGTTTTGGCTGTGAGCTATTGTAAAGACACAAGTTTTGTGCCTTGGTGAGAGAAATAAATAGAGAAGAAGGTTTTTCTCTAAGTTTTTTGTTTTGCATCTACTTCCACTACCTTTTTGAGAGAAAAACATGAGGAAGAAGACCTCTAAGTTTTCAATCTGAGTTATGTAAGCTCCAAAAATTTTAAAATAGTATTTCAATAGGAAATTCAGTCCAAAACATACCCGAGAACCCTTTCTGGCCATTAGTGCATGTTGGGTAGGTGGCCCACCACACTGCCAGGCCAGCACATGCGAGCATG
This sequence comes from Cocos nucifera, assembly GCA_006176705.1. Classification (NCBI taxonomy): domain Eukaryota; kingdom Viridiplantae; phylum Streptophyta; class Magnoliopsida; order Arecales; family Arecaceae; genus Cocos; species Cocos nucifera. Next base: position 324,612 of record QRFJ01002127.1, on the reverse strand, counting down.
CATGCAGGCAGGCCGCGGGCATGGCCCAGCATGAGAGTGGCCTAGCATGAGTGTGCACACATTCCTATTCATGGCTCATGTAGATCGAGCAATCCACCATGGGAGTAACATGATTTAGGAGTTTTTTGATGGTCTATTCATGGGGTTCACATGCATTTGTGTGTGATCTGATGGTTGAAGATGCTTGCAGTCAAGATTTGATTGGAAGGGGCTATTTTGAGTTCTGAATGGAGTTTGGTCTTCGATTTGAAAGTAGATTGAACCAATTCTATGGCCTTTAAATGGCCTATGGGCAAACCGTGAGGTATCCAATGGTAGCAGCAGATGGCAGAGGCCCTAAAGTAGGCAAAGTCCGAAAATCTTAATAGTAGGCAACAAATCTTAAAGGAAGCTAGTAGAGATCTGAAGCAAGAGCCTTCAAGCAAACTGTCAAGCAACAAACAGTGGTCACTTCAGGAAGATTTTCTTAAGAGAGAGCTTTTGTAAGGGGTGAGAGGTGAATGCTTCTTGTTGAGAGAAAGAGATTGGTGTATGAGGATTGAGGGTGTGATCTCCTCTTGTAAATTCTCTTTTCTTTTATAGTGAAGCCTTTGCATAACCTATGGAGGTAGACCTTAGTCTGATCCATGTACTTAATTATCTTCTATTTTATTTCTTCTTTCTTCTTGCCATAATATTCTGGTATGCCCAGTAATAGATAAATTGGTGCCCCTCTTTCTCATCTTTGTCCATATGCCATGGAAAGATCAGATGGGATCCAAGTGCATGCTTTGACTTGGTCAAAGCATTATCGTGCTGGTGGGCATTGCTAGGTATGCTAAGAATTGGGTGCACCAAGGTGAAGATTGTAAGGATGGTGTGGTGCTCCTAAGCCCTAGAAGGCCACAAGAGGAGTCAGGGTGTTAGCTTCTATGATTTTAGGATAGGTATGGTCCTAAAGCTAGGATAGGAGCTATCCTAGAATCGAGGTGGTGTGTAGCTCTCTACAGACTTAAAATTCAAGTGTGAGGATCTTGAGAGACTTGGTAGGTGCTCTAGAGATCTGGGATACAAGGTGGAGCAAGGGACTAAAGCTAAAAGAAGTATCAACCAAGATAAGGGGCTAGCACACAGTCAAGCTGGCGTGGATATGGGTTGAGCTGGCTCGGGCTAAGATCGAGCCAGCTCGGACCACAGTCAAGCCAACCCTTTCAGGCAAACAAAAGATAGTGTTTAGGATAGACATAGTTGATCCAGCTTGACTTCTGATCGAGTTGACTTGGCAGTGGCAGAACAGGACGAAATTTTCTATTTAGTCCAAAAAGATCTTAAGGCCTGGTTTAATAAGATCTTAAGGAAGGCTAACTTATATATGAGTTGGATTTTGATCCAGGAGATGAGAGCATGGGAGACATGGGTGTATATGGGCTCGATGAGTGCTTTCATGTATTGGGTTAGCTTAGGAGAGTTTTTCAGCTGGACTTTGGATTTATTAGCATTCATGTAGTATAACAAAAATTTTAGGATATATAAATTCAGGTATTGTAACTTTTACAAGTATAGAATCAATACAAAACTTTTCTTTCGAAACTCTCTTCTCTTTAGTTCCAATGCCAAGCCCTAGGTGCCGCCATCTACTTTGTTTTTCTTTATGTTTCTGGATTAACATCCAGATTTCATACAAGAGATCAGATCTATGGCTATGGCTTCGAGTAGCTGTAGGTACGATAATTGGTATCAGAGCACCTATCTGGAGCAACACTTTTGACCAAGATCATTATAGAAATGTCATTTTCAATAAAGGGGATGTCATCTACATACAATACGAGGAACATGACAGTACTCCCACTGATCTTTTTATATACATAAAGTTTTCTTCACTTTTAATAAAATCAAATGATTTGATCGCATCATTGAAATGAGTATTCCAACTCTTAAAAGCTTGCTTTAATCCATATATGGACCTTTGTAGCTTACAGACCTTGTGATCTCTATCATTGGAAGTAAAACCCAAAGGCTACTCCATATAGATATCTTTCTCAAGATATCCATTTAGAAATATAGTTTTCACATCCATCTTCCATATCTCATCATCATAAAAAGCTATAATAATTAGTGTGCGGATGGATTTAAGCATGGCTATAGGTGAAAAAGTATCCTGATAGTTAATGCTTTCATGTTAACTATAATCTTTCGCTATGAGCCTAGCTTTATGTCTTTACCTTACAATCTATACCTTTTTTTGTTTGTAGATCTATTTGCATCTAGTGGATACTATACCCTCTGGTGGATCCATTAAGGTTCATAGTTGGTTTGAATACATCGAGTCAATTTCTGACTTCATAGCATTCAACCATTTCTCAAAGTTGATGTCAGACATCGCTTTGTCATAGATTTTGGAATCATCTCCATGACCCTTATCTCCTACGAGGAATATTTTCTCTACATCCTCTATAAGCATACAAAAGTAGCTTATTTCTTTTTTCCTTTGTAGTCATGTATATTGTAAACACTTGTAAATCATGGTTCCAAATGGGTCTTCATGGTTTCCACTACATCAAACAAAAAAAAAGGGAAATCCCTAAATCTCTATAGCTCTAAATGGTGTTAGGTGTATGCCCTACAAGCCAATCTTGGCTGATGCATATCATATTTTTAGGACATGATTTTGTACTTGATAGGTAGTTTTATTTCTATTCATATTATATGTGTCTATGAATTATCTAAGAATTTAATAAGATGATGACACATATTCTCAAAGAGTTGAGAATTTAAGGCATGTATGATTAGTGGTTAATTTCTAAATTATCCCTAGTCATAGGATCATCATGGAGAGAGTAATTGATCCATACAGATCAGCGCACGGATCACTTTCTTCGGATAGATGAGTCTTGAGTCTATAATATAGGAATATGATCGCTATCATAGGTGGTCAAAAATAAACTCTATTCACTACTATAGTTAGGATAAGTCGAGATTATTTTCACTAGGATCGCATAGTTATGTTTGAGTCATTTTAGTTCTTAAATTAAGAGCAAAACAAAGATCAATTAAGGAACTACTTATATTACTAAAAAGCAAGTGAATAAAGAAAAGTGATTAAAAGTTGGTTGTAGACATGGAGATGGATCTCTTAGGACCTCATTGCTTTTTGCTAGATAGTTGGTATCCTTCTTTCATCTACCTTTGCTTAGGTATCTAACCAATAAAGATATAGTCTATCGTAGACAGCATGATCCATACCCCTAGATTACAGTCCATCTCATAAAGCTATAGGCTAGTTTAAATTGAATTAGATATGATGAGAGAAATTTTACCTAAATATAGTCTATTCCAAGAAAACAAACCATACCCATAGATCATAGCTCATCTCAAGAGTATAGACTATTGTAGATTAAAATTTTATGCAAAGTAAAATAAAGATGCTTATAAATAAGCAAATAAATTTAGATCTTTATTGCATAATGAAAGAAAGAAATATAGAAGATATATCAATAAGATCAAACTATCAAAACAAGATTATGGTGGTTTCTAAGAACATGACATCTAGCCGACCATCGAGATGCTACTTGCTGAATTCTTTATCCTGGAGCTCTAAGGACTTCCTTCCAATGGCTTGGAAAAAGGGTCAAGAGTAGGAGGAGAGGTTTTTATGGAGAAGAAGAGGGCTTTTGCTTATGGAAGAAAGAAAGAAGAAGGAAGAAGGGAGAGAGAAGATTTGGCGGCTTGGGGCGTGTGAGATGAGAGAGAGGAGGTGTGGTGGTCCAAGAGTAGGTGGCATGGGATCCTTTTTATAGGGATTTGGGGTGCCCTAGCTAGGATTTTCACAAGAAGGAGGGGTGGCATGAAGGAGGCCCTTGGATGGAGCACATTGCTTCTTCTTTGTTGATTGATTAGTCGCATTCACACTTAGATCCTGATGAATGGTTATCTTCTAATATGAGCCCTTGATCTTTAAGTTGTATTTACACTTAGATCCACATAAGAAAGCATTTGGCCTTTGGATTTGCTTTTTTGCTTCTTAGCCTTTAGATTTGTTTCCTTATTTGATCAACCCTTGAACTAGTTGCCCGGTTTACTCGAATCTGAGCCAATTTGAATTCAATTTGAGTTGTATGAATCCAAACTTCTAATCACCTATAAAATAGACCAGAGAGTATCAAATTTTTAATAAATAAAGAGCAATTAAATAGAATTATGTGCCTCTAGTAACTTAATTTAAATGTTTATCATATCCCCCAACTTTAACTTTACTCGTCCTTAAGTAAAGGAAGAATTTAGTGTTAAGTATCTCTTGCTTAGAAATGGATATTTTACCAGGCAATTTTTAAAAGATCATTGATATTCAGTAAAAATTTAATGAGGTATGTCATTAGGGTAATAATACTAACCAATATGGTAGTTAAGTGAAGAACATAAGCTTTTTTAGAATCTTTAACTTTCTACTTCTATCTCTAAATTGTCTGGCTCTGCTATGGGCAAGTGTATTATTACTTTCATTCCTTTATCTCATTTTTTTTAAAAATATTGTATAGCTGGTGCAATGTCTTAACCCCTTAAGCTTTCTATTTAATCCTTATAGTGAGTTTTGGACCAATGACTTTCAAATCAGTTGGTATTAGGACATTAGGTATAGAATATCCCTCGGACTTACTAGTCGAATCAAATAGACTATGAGTTAAAACTGGATGTATAACAAGCTTCTTTACATTGCCCATTTTTATGCGAATATCCTTGGTTACTTAGGTAATGAGATCCAATTACTCGGTGGGAGACTAATTTTTAGAACTTGCCTTTGATTTATTTACTCTCTCTCTCTCTCTTCTTTTTTTTTTTGCAGGAACCTATAAATACTCTACTTATGCCCATAAGGAACAGACTTTGCTTTGATGTTGGTAGGAAGAGTTAGAAATGGTCAAAGAAAAATGATTTTTTTAGTCTAGTCATAACTATTTCTTTGGTTTTCATAATCCCTCAATATCTCAAAAACTCTCTAATCTATATATCAATTATGTTTAAAAATTATTTGATTCAACTCAAATCTGTAGCATAATCAGGTACCTAAATGCTAAACACTAACTTATTCAAGAACTTAGTTATTTTTATTTTATTTTATATTTTTCTATTTAATTAATTATTAATTTTTTTTTATTTATCCTTCCCTCCAACTTAAACAATATTATCCTCAATGGAGGAGAGATATAGGATGTGATCAAGTAAAAAGAAGAAAAAAGGAAGGAGTTCACCTAGGCTTAAATTGTTCTTGGCTCAACCTAGGCCTTAAAGATAGCAGATATAGTTCTTTCCCCAACTTGGCTTTGATAATCTTGAAGTAGGTCCTAAATAAACTAAATTATTCTCATTGTTATAGGTAGCTCCTTTATTTTTCTTCATCTGGTTCTTGCAAGATATTAATGATATGCTCCCACTAACTTGGCTAGTCATCCTTATTAAATTTTCTATAAAATAAAAATTAAATAATTTTAAAAAAATATTAGGTTTTTTTTCAATAAGTACTAAGTTTAGAGTCTTTAGCTAGAACAAGCAACTCTCTCACCTATCTAGGACCAAACACTGGATTGAAAATTTCTAGTGTTCTTTCACCCTCAAATTTTAAAATATAACTTGCAACCTTAGCATTGACAAATTCCATTACTTGGTCGCCAATTTCTAAAAAATAATTCACAACTCTATTATTGATAAATTTCGTTCTTTCATTATTATCAATTTCTGGAAGATGGTTTGTGGTCTTATTTTCAATCTCTTATTTATCGAGAATTGTGTCTATATAGTCTTCTAAAATGCTCCTAAATTGGGTTTTTGGATTAGAAGTTGGATCCGATGTATGGATTACTGGAAGTATGTCATATGGTCCTATACATATATACTCAGGTGTAATCAAAGGTGGCTTCAGTTCTAGGATCAATGGTGAGTCTAAAGAGGAACCTATCGGAGTAGGTACTGCAGGTAAAAGCTCATATTTTTCAATCCATGAGAGAGTGGTGCTAAAATTGGATGGCTCTAGTAATGTGTGCACATTTTTAACATACCCTTCAAGATCAACATCATCTACTCCAAAAGGATCCCAATGTGTATGCACTGGGTCCTAAGAAATATTTTTAGTAGTAGCTTCTTCTATTATCTCTTCTACCATATCTACTTTGAAACAAGCAGTGCTTTGTGGTCCATGAGAAGCTTGAAATATATTTAACATCAACTTTTATTCCCAAATAAGACATCTATGACCCCTGTCCTATAATTAATACATGCATTGGTTGTAGCTAGGAAAGGTCATCCTAAAATTATTATAATTTATCTTGGATTGATAGAATGCTCCATATCTAAAAATAGAAAGTCAAAGAAGAACTCTTCTACCATTACTAAAACATCCTCAATCATTCGAAATGGTTTCTTAACATATCTATCAGCTAATTGCAAGGTTATCGAAGTGGATTTTAACTCACCAACTCTAATAAGGTCATGCACTGAACTAGACAAAAAGTTTACACTAGCCCCCAGACCCTAGATCTAGCAAAGCTTTCTCAATGTGTAGATTCTCTATGATACAAGAGATGATAGGGGCATCTGGATCTTTAAGTTTAGGAGGATAGTATGTTGGAAGACTAAACTGGCCTATTTAGTAAGGCAAACTTTTTTCAAAATTTATGTTTGAGATTTTCATTTTTATGTGCACAAATCTTTTAGAAACTTGGCATAGACTGGAATCCATTTTATTGCATCGAGAAGGGAGAGATTGATTTGAACTTGTTTAAATAGTTCTAACATTTCATCTAGTTTATCCTTCTTATTAAATGGCATCGGGGATTCTAGTGCACTTGGAAATGGATCTCTAGGTAATGTTGGGAATTGTATGCCAAAGTCAATTATCAGCCTATTGATGGTTATGCTATTTTATAATTATAAATAATTTATTATTAAATAAAATTATATTTTAGCTTTTTTATCATAAAGTCTATATTCTCTAATGAACTCCATGTTGTGATGAAGTTTTTAGGACTATTTAGTTTTGATAAAGAGATAATTTATCGATTAGTCTTTAAACTTTTTTAGAATCGAGTATAGGTCATTGTATGCCATATAGATTGATTATCCTCTTAACCAAAGAATGTGAAGACACTGGAATGGCATACAGGTGAGATGTAAGAATATATCATTACTGAATGTGACAAACTCCAGAGCATTATACCATCGAGAATTGCTATGATGGGATATGGGTATAAGTGTCCCTTAGATCTAAGATCATCACGATGGCTTGCAATCAACTCACTGTGCTTTGATGTCAGACTATTTAAATTTTTAATTCAGTAATGAAAGATTTTTGGGTGCAGTCAAGTACTTATAAAATATCGGTGAATGATCAAGATGGGATTGACCACTCCAAGAGTTTGGAGAAAATACATCATTGTATTTTAATTTAGCAAAATCTTAGCCAGGATAATCCATGAGATGGATTTGGTATTTTGAAATATAATGTAGATGATCTAATCAGGGTTGATAATTAAATTCTAAGTTGTCCTATGACTATTAAGGTTAAGGAGATAAATTATATGAAAACTATATCCACATGGGTTCTAAGAGTGTTGCTTTACACATTTTACCTATCCGGCCATCGGATAACACTACTAGATGGTCACTTAGATTGGTATAAAAATTTATTTTTATACTACTAGCTTAGGTTTGAACCTATGGGATCATACATATAAAAGGCCTCGATCTGATTGAATGATTGATCAATAATTTAGAATCATTCTAAGGTCAAACAATCAATACGATTGATGTTCGATCTAGTGCAAGTATTGCAGGAGGATCCATTAGCAATCAAATTGCTAATTAGCTTAATTTGATTAAGCCAAAGGATTGAGATTAAATCTAGTTGAATAAGATTTAATTAGATTTGATTTGGACTTGATTGGATCAAGTTCAATTGGTTTATTGGATAAGCCTACTGCAAGGAAGAACAAGTCCTTATTCAATTAGGACTTGTATGCACCTAATTTTTAATTTAATTAAAAATTAAATTATATTTAAATTTAATTTAATCTAATTTAATTAGAATTTTAGTTAGACTAAGATTATCTCTAATTAGATTATATTAGTTTTGATTTAATAAGATTCAAATAATAAATTGGACCAAGTCAAAACTAGAAGTCCTAGTGTGATTAGGATTTTTCCATCTTGCGCCATCTTGCTTTCCATATCCCCCATGTCAATTTTCTTAGAATTTTTATAGAAAATTTTATTTATAGAGAGTATCCATGCCTCTTTTATGTCTCTCACCTTTTTAGAAGGAAATTAGTCATAGAATAGGTCAAAACAAACAAGTTGTTTTGACTTAGGACTCTATTGGATAGAGTTTGACACATCATCTTTCCTTATCTCTTTGAGGCACCAAACCATCTGATTTCTTGCAAATTTTTTTTATAAAAAATAAAAGAATTTTGTGCACATATTCCTTAGAGTCCATGCAAAAAATTAGGAGGGGGCACCCAAGAGTTGGGCGCCCCAATCCTTGCTTAATTTGGAATGCCTTTCTAGGTATTTGACCTAAACAAGGACTCTATCATAACTCCCTATTTAAAAAAGATTAGGGCATGAAATTTCTATAGATTTTAGACCTAAGAGAGAGTGCATGAAAACCTTGGGTGCTTAGGGTCTTTGGGTGTTGGGCTTTGTAAAAGCACAAATTGTTATGTCTTGGTGAGAGAAAAGAAAGAGAGAAGAGAGGTCTTCTCTAGGATTTCTCTTAGATCTCTTTTCACAATCTTTTTGAGAGAAAAATGTGAGGTAAAAGGGTTCTTTCAGATCCTCTGATCTCCTCTTTGGTCCTTGGAGAGTCCAAGATCATTCAAAGAAGAGGATTCACCATCAACCGTCAAAGAAGGATTAGCATAGTGCTATCACACTAGACTGATTTTCAGTCGCTGGACTTCAAATCAATGATCAAGGCTTCATGTGGAATTTTTGTAAAGATCGAACACATATGCGGATCAAATCAATGATCTCAACTTCAAATTAGCAAGTTGAAGATCCCAACTTATAAAAGATAAAAGAGATTCGATCTCTTTCTCCCACTAGATTAGATCTAGTCTCAATTTGATGTTGATATGATCAACATCATTATGTTTGTTTAATATTTAATTATAGATTTATTTGCATGCATAGATCATGTTATTATATCTTAGATCTAAAATTTAATTATATATTTTTAATTAATTAATATGATTAATTTATTGCTTTCGCTGATCTATTTTGAAAAGTTTTAAAATACCTATATGAAATCTTAGATTTTTTCTTCAACTGGTATCAAAGCCTTGGACTCTTATTACATAATTTTTATGCATATTTATATTATTTATTTAGATTAGATCTAAATTATAATTTGATATTTAAATCTAAAATTAAATTAGAGATCACACGAACTGATTTATAAGGTTGTCCTGCTATAAGGTTTATCCTTTACAGTGTAAAGGTTATCCTAGTTTGTGCAAATCTAAATTTAATCATAAATTTGTTAGATATAATTTAGATTAATTTATAATTTATTAGATTTAAAATTATTTAAATTTAAAAATAAATATTTTAGATTGTATGAACTAATTTTATAAGATTATCCTGCTATAAAATTTATCCCATACAGTGAAAAGATTGTCCTAGTATATGCTGATCTAAAATCCTAATCATAAAATTTTAGATTTGATTTAAGAAATTTTTTGATTTAATTAAAAATATTTTAATCTAATTTTTATGATCATAAATATGTTAGATTTGATCTAAGATGATTTATGATTAATTAGAATTAAAATTATTTTAATTTAAATTACATGAATATGTTTAGATTAGATCTAAAGTAGATTTATGCTTATATTATTTGCATATTGATTATAAATCAAACATTCAACTGATTGGTAGAATCATACTATAAAAATATTTTATAAATATAAAAATTATTTTTGAAATACCAAACCCCAATCCTTAGCTCAAAACTTAATTAAGAATTAAGAGTTGTTTGTTTAGGATCTATGATTGTGAATTGAAGATCCTAAGATACAAATCATAACATTTTGGTTAATAGGTTAGTGGAAATTTGGTCCTTTAATTGGGTTAGACCTAAGGTTACATTAAAGAATAGACTTAATTAGAGAATTAACTAAATCTAATCAATAGTTATCTTAGATTCGATCAAGGATTCTCTAGATTAATTATAATAGTTATAATTAGTCAAGTTCATGTCTTTAATGAAAATCAAAATAGACTTGATTCTTGGCTATACGGTCTAGCTCAAACTATTAGGTTGATCCAATCAAAACTAATTAACTAGTTGGTGTCTAAGATAAATTTGGCAAGTCAGACTAGTGGTCTTTAATTGGCAGCCCGCTTACCTGATCATTTTTGATGATGTCTAAGATAAGCTTTGGCAGACCTTCCCATCAATCTCACTTACCTGGTCTTCTTGTTGAAATTATATTTTAACTAGATCACTTGATAATTTCAGCTGACCCATGTCAGCTAGGTAAATTAGTGTGACTGATTTAGGTGCTCCTAGACCAACTTATTAATGGTCTCCCTTAATCTGATTTGGTGAAGTCGGTGGAAGGGTCATGATTAACTGGTTCTTCTAACTCTCTTTTCTAAATCAAACTAACCAAATTCTATAAAATTATTAGGTCTTTAAAAATAAAATAGTTATGGTGATAACTAAATCATAGTCTCCCACTAAGTGAGTGATAATGGATCCATTAATTGGATAATCATTAGAGGACCTTGGTGCTTATTGGCTAATGAAATTGTCATTCATAATATGATTTCTTGACCGTGTCTCTCTAAATAATGGTTAGGTTGACCAACCAAAGTTAGGCTTAATCATTCATTAGTTAGATGGATCAATTATAGTCATGTTAATGGTTGAACCTAACTAGACCTTTTCAGTAGAGGTCAAAGCCTATTGATTAGGAATTCTGACAAAATTAAATTACTAAAAGTTGTTTAGAAAAATAATTAGTTATGAACATATCCTTAGATGTACATTGGTTAACCAACCAAAGTTGGGCTTACGTGCAGTCTATGTGGATTCTAGTACTGACTAAGAAATTAGAATAATTTCTAAAATTAGAGATAGAGGCTATCAATTTGAATAAAATAGTGGAAGAATGATGCGTGCTAATCTATAGCTATGGCAAGTGCACCAGTCGATCAAATAATAAAGTAAGTGAGTAGAGTATCGTTCCTAGAGGATTGAAAAATAAGTACTAAAAAGTTCTTTCCTATACTTTATTTAGAAGACCGATTTATGAGAATAAGAAATTAAAGAATAAAATAAAAATTAATTAAAAATTTTAAGAAAATAGAGAGAGTGTGATTATTAGAATTTTAAACTTAAGAGCAATGGGTTACTAAGGCAATTGGTTCACCAACTCAGTCAATACAATATTAAGGTTATTAGATTAATTTTATTTCATATGATGGTGGAGTCTCCTAGTTTATTCACCACCCTTTGGTCCAGGCGTAGCAAAACTATCAATATTTATTAATTACCATTTGGTCCAGGTGTAATTTAAATAAATATTAATGCATTAAGTTTTGAGAAACTCTTTAATTAAAATACATTGCGTCCAAAGCACACTAAAATTCTCACATGCATATGAATTCTAATTTGATTCATAGTATAAGGTATATAATCAAGAAGCAATAACATAGATGTACTTGGTCCGTTCATCTATGTTCATCAGATCAATTAGAAGATGGCCAATAATCTAAAAGCATTAAGATCAGATTTATATACTTCTCATGAATAAAATTTAAAATTAAAAATAAATCATACTAAATATTACATTAAAAGAGTGGCTATACCTTAGCCTTAGTAAAAAAAATTTAGTTCATGATAACAAGTTCAAAAATAGCAAATAAAATAAAAAGCATGAAGAAGTTAGACTATTTATTCGCTGAAATTGGTTGTCCATTGCTCTTGGTGTGGAGACTCAATGAAGAAGAAGAAAAGCCCCTTGATCGATGTCCTGATTGTCGAAAGAAGAAAAGAAGAAAAAAAATAATAAAAAAAATAAAAGCTCTTTCTCTTCTCTCTCCCTTAAAACTCTCAAACACTCTAAAATCTCTCTAAAGATCTCTCTCTTTTTTTTTTGTTACTCTCTATTTTTTTTTAAAAACTCTCTCTTAAAACTCTCTCCTGGCAGCAATAGCAATAGGATCCTTAAATAGGCTAAAGAGAAGAGTTTTTATCAAAATCCCTCAAAAAATCCTAGAAGAATTGGGTTTAAAACTCCTAACACAACTCAGATTGAAATCTGGATCATTCTGACCATTGGATGATGATCAAATGGGCCAGAAACCACTCAAAAATTGATTTAAAAATCCAAATCAAGTCAAAATTCATTTGGACCATTGGATCAGCTTTGAAGATCAAATCTGGACCGTCAGATCATGCAAAGAGAGCTTCAGATTCTTAGTTAAAAATTGGGATGAACCTCAATCGTTGGATCTCGATCAGGAGCTGCATCCACCATTCGTCAATGCATAGATTTCAACCGTTCGATCAAATTTTAAAGAACAACATCCATTGGATTAGAAAAAATTCTTAGAATATCCTTTGTAGATCGTGCGCGAGCCCGACATTACGTGGACCGCCGCTTCCTTTAGCCAATCAAAGCGCGCTTATCCCTATGAAATCTCTAAAATGCCCTCTATAACAATCCACCATACGTCGCAAAAAATTCTGACGTCAACGCGGCGTAAGTGTAGCATCAACGAGCGATCGATCTGAGCGTGGTCGGGCTGGGCGAGCTGTTGAGCTAATTTTTTTGAACCGATTTGAATTGGATTGAGCGGTTTTTTTTATCATTTCCTTTGAAATTTAATTTCGAGCTCATTTGAAGTCCATTTTGCTTGAAATTTATTCCACCTGATTCAGAAAAATAAGATCTTTATATTGATGGCCTTCTTTCCTACATAAGATTAACAAAGATATCAATTTTTTAAAAGTAGATTAATTTATTTTATAATTTAATATTTTTATTAGTGTATTTGTACCATTTATCACACCCCCCAACTTAATCATTGCTAGTCCCTTAGCAATGCTTTATTTAATACCATGTTTTAATAAGATTATCCATCAAAAAGATAAATCTAGAATTAAAGATCAAAAAGTTTAGAAAATACCACTAACTAAGCATTGAGCTTTGGAAGCAAAGTTTATAGTCAATAGAATTAAAAATTTTCTTAGAGTATATCAAAGATCTATAGCACTTGTGTTCGTGATGGACTAACTTTAGCATTTTAGTGTTAATTTAAAGGATAAAAGTATCCTTTTTCACCATCTATTTTGGTTAATTTTCTATACATTCTCAATTTTATGCTCATGAATTAAGGTAGCTTTCACACCGCCATCCTGATCTTCCCTCCATCATTTTATGTAAATTTTCATACTTGATCTAGGTGTAGAGACCCAGTTACTAGGCTTTGGGCAATCCACATATACTCTATCTTTTGTACTTTATTTTTAGGCAGGTAGCTCTTTTCTTAAATTCAAGTTTTTTTGATTAGAATGTATATTAATTATCAATTTTCAATGATAATTAAATTCTCAGTTGGCCTTATAATCAATACCTACTTTGCCTTGTTAGTGTGTATGTGTAATTAGAAGTACTAGTAGTCTCTTGATGACCTAAGTAGGCTGCTAAAAGTCTGACCAACTAATCTACTTCTTTAACTCGTTACATTCATTAGCAGATACTTCTATCTTTTATCACTTGCCCAGTCTATCTTGCTCAAGATTTTCTTCTTGACACATGGTTAATTTTTTTTTTTTTACCCCCCAACTTATTCTACATTGTCTCAATGGAGAAAGAAAAATAAAGGGTGCAATAAAGGACAGAAAGGAATACACCTGATTTGGTTCAGTCTGATTCTTTGAAGCTTTGAAATTTTGCTTGAGCTCTCATTGATTTTTCTCTGCAAAATTGAAAATACACACCGAAGCAGTAAAAGAGCAACAACAAATTACTGAAAAATAAAAGAAAAAAAAATGATCAAAACTAAAAAGAAAAGAAACAACCTATCTAGTAGTTCTGATTTATAGTCTTCAGCTTGACTTTCTTTGAGTTCTAAAGTTGAATCAATCCGGTGCCACTTCAATTGGAATACTTTCATGTTTGGTCGAGCCCTCTTTCAATTGACATTGCTAGCTTTTATAGTCTCAAACCTATTTTCTAACAAAATTCTCATATGCACTGAATTGTCAATAATCATCTATTACGAAAATAAGTTTGATTATCATCAGGAATGTTTAAGTAGCTTTAAAAATATTAAAAGTAACTTGTTCATCTTGGACTCTAAGAATTAATTTTTCTTGTTGAACATCTATTAAAGCTCCTCCAGTAGCTAAAAAGGGTCTCCCTAAAATAAGGGGTACATCATAATCTTCTTTCCATATCAAGAACAATAAAATCAATAGGAAAAATAAACTTGTTTACCTTTACCAAGACATCCTCCACTATACCTCTTGGATATTTGATGGATCTATCGGCTAATTGAAGAGTAATAGTGGTAGGCTTTGGTTCTCCTAGACCCAGCTTCCTGAAAATAGAAAAAGGCATGAGATTAATGCTTGCTCCTAAATCACATAAAACTTTATCAAAACTACAATCACCAATAATGCAGGGGATAGTAAAACTCCCTGGATCTTTTAAGCTTCTGTGGTAATTTATTTTGAAGTATTGCTGAGCATTCTTCATTCAAATTTATTCTCTCATGCTCCTTCAGCTTTTTCTTATTTGTTAGGATTTCTTTGAGAAACTTGGCATACCTGGGCATTTGAGTAATAGCATCTACAAAAGGAATATTAATATGTAAATTCTTTAAAATTTTGAAAAAGTTAGAAAATTTCTTATCTGGATGCTGTATTTGTCTCTCTGGGAATGGTAGTGGCGGCACGTAGGGCTTCACATTTGGATCAGCAAACCGTATACCTGGAGACCATCCATCTGCTGGTTGTTTTGGTGACTGACGAATTTTAGTTGATGGTTCCTTATTTGTAGTTGGCTCTTCAGTCTCTTTCTTCTGATGTGGCTCCTCCAAGCTTTGTACCACTTCTTAGGGTGATAGCATTGACTTGCTCCCTTGGATTGGTCTCCGTGTTGCTGGGCAAGGATCCCTGAGGTCTCTCGGAGATTATTCTTAGCCATTTGACCTATTTGCATCTCCAAGTTTTCGAATTGCTGCTGTTTGGTCCTGCCTAAGTTTGGCTTCCAAATTTTTTATAGTTGCTTCTTGGTTTTGCATAAATTTGACCATCAGCTCTTCCATGTTGGACTTCTTTTCAGGTACTTGGAATCCCGGGGGTGGCTGTTGTGCTGCATTTTGATTGCTCCATGAGAAATTTGGGTGCTGCCTCCACCCTTGATTGTATGTGTTGGAGTAGGGATTGTTTTGTTGCGGCCTGAAAAAATTACCAATATAATTAGCTGTATCAGTTGTTTTAGCAAAAGGATTACCTGTCTGGCAATTGCTCGTATCGTGTCCTCCTCCACATAGGTCACAAGTAATGCTCTGAACATGCATAGCTGTTCCCTTTAAGTTGTTGACTTCGGCTCTAAGGGCTGCAATTTCAGCTAGTAAGGTTGGCACGCAATCTACTCCCTGCACAGCTGCTAGTCTTTTTGGCATCATGCATTCTGTCTGCCATTGATAGCTATTTGATGCCATCTCATCGATCAGATCGAAAGGCTTCTTCCTCCATTTTTTGATTAATGGTTCCTCCTGCTGCTGCATCAATCATAGAACGATTAGTAGGAGATAAACCATTATAGAAAGTTTGTACCTGAAGCCATACGGGTAGTTGATGATGTGGACATCTCCTCAGCAATTCCTTGAAATGCTTCCAAGCCTCATATAGTGTCTCCATGTCCATCTGCATAAAAGAAGTGATATCGTTGCGCATCTTGGCAGTCTTGGAAGGTGGAAAGTACTTGGCTAAGAATTTTTGGGCTAGGACATCCCAAGTTGTGATAGAACCTGCAGGAAGAGAATGAAGCCAACTCTTAGCTTTGTCCCATAAAGAGAAAGGAAATAACCTTAATCTAATAGCATCATCCGACACCCCATTAATTTTAAAAGTATCGCAAAGTTCAAGAAAATTAGAAATATGGGCATTCGGATCATCATGCACGTGTCCACTGAATTGGACAGTTGATTGAATCATCTGGATCATCGTCGATTTTATTTCAAAGTTGTTTGCTCGCACTGGCGGTCTCCTGATGCTCGAAGCTGCATCGGCTATAGATGGTGTGATGTAATCATTTAATGGATGATGTACTGGTCGAATAGCTTCATGCTGTCCTTCGGTCGCCATATCCAATCCTAGATTGATGTCGTTAGGATCTTCAGCTGCCATGTTTCTTTCTTGTTGTAGTCTTCTAATGGTCCTTTCAATTTCTGGATCTAAAGGTAGTAAGTTACTATGTCCAGTACGTGTCATGCACTAAATAAATTTTTTTTTTAAAGTAATAATAAAAATTAAAAATAAATTTCTAAAGTAAAGCTAGGATCAAAATTTTCAATATTATTTTAGACACAATCCCCGGCAACGGTGCCAAAAACTTGATGCGTGCTAATTTATAGCTATGGCAAGTGCACCAGTCGATCAAGTAATAAAGTGAATGAGTAGAGTATCATCCCTAGAGGATTGAAAAATAAGTACTGAAAAGCTCTTTCCTATGCTTTATTTAGAAGATCGATTTATGAGAATAAGAAATTAAAGAATAAAATAAAAAAATAATTAAAAATTTTTAAGAAAATAGAGAGAGTGTAAATTATTAGGGTTTTAAACTTCAAGAGCAATGGATTACTAAGGCAATCGGTTCACCAACTCAGTCAATACAATATTCAGATTTTTAGATTAATTTTATTTCATGTGACGGTGGAGTCTCCTAATTTATTCACTATCCTTTGGTCCAGGCATAGCAAAACTATCAATATTTATTAATTATCCTTTGGTCCAGGTGTAATTTAAATAAATATTAATGCATTAAGTTTTGTGAAATCCTCTAATTAAAATACGCTGCATCCAAAGCGCACTAAAATTTTGCATGCATATGAATTCTAATTTGATTCATAATACAAGGTATATAATCAAGAAGCAATAACATAGATGTACTTGGTCCGTAACATCTATGTTCATCAGATCAATTAGAAGATGGCCAGTAATCTAAAAGCATTAAGATCAGATTTATATACTCCTCATGAATAAAATTTAAAATTAAAAATAAATCATACTGAATATTGCATCAAAAGAGTGGCTACACATTAGCCTTAGTAAAAAAAAATTTAGTTCATGATAACAAATTCAAAAATAGCAAATAAAATAAAATGCATGAAGAAATTAGACTGTTTATTCGTTGAAATTGATTATCCGTTGCTCTTGGTGTGGAGAACTTGGTGAAGAAGAAGAGATGCTCCTTGATCGATGTCTTGATTGTCGAAGAAGAAAAAAAAAAAAATGATAAAAAATAAAAGCTCTTTCTCTTCTCTCTCCTCTTAAAACTCTTGAACCCTCTCTAAAATCTCTCTAAAGATCTCTCTCTTTTTTTTTTGTTACTCTCTATTTTTTTTTTAAAAACTCTCTCCTGGCAGCAACAGCAACATGATCCTTAAATAGGCTAAGGAAAAGATTTGATTACCAAAATTCCCTCAAAAAATCCTTTAGAAAATTAGGTTTAAGACTCCCAAAACAACTCAAATTGAAATCTGGATAATTCTGATTGTTGGATGTTGATCAAACGGTCCAAAAATCACTTCAAAAATTGACCCTTAAAATAACCCAGATCAAGTCGAATTTCATGCCAGCCATTGGATCAACCGTTGGATTGAATCTAGGCCATCAAATCATTCACAGGAGAGCCTTCTGATCTCTTTAGTTTAAACGTCGGGATGAATCTCAGCCATTGGATCTCGATCGGGAGCTGCGGATGCCATCGTTCATCAGCGCTTTCTTTTCAGCCGTTCGATCAAGTTTCAGTGAAAGGCATCCATTGGATTAGACAAAATTCTCAAAATATGCCCTCTATAGACCATGCACGAGCTCGGTGTTGCATGGACCGCCGCATTCTTCAGCCAATCAGAGCACGCTTCTTCATATAAAATTCCGAAATGCCCTCTATAGTAGTCCACCGTGCGCCGTGAAAAATTCTGACGTCAGCGCGGCGTAAGCGTGGCATCAGCGGGCGATCGATCTGAGCACGATCGACTCGGGCGGTCTGCTGAGCCAATTTTTTTCTGAATCAATTTGAACCGGACCGACCGATTTTTTTTTTATAATTTCCTTTGAAATTCAATTTTGGGCTCATTTGAAATCTATTTTGCTTGAAATTTATTTCATCTGATTCAGAAAAATAGGATCTTCATATTGGTGGCCTTCTTTTCTATATAGGATTAACAAAAGTATCAATTTTTTAAAAATAAATTAATTTATTTTATAATTTAATACTTTTATTAGTGTATTTTTATCACTTATTAGAGAACCTTCTGATTAAAGTCCAAATCTTTAGTTTTAATAAATCATTTACTAATTAGGTTTTGATTTTTTTTTGTACAGTTATGGTCACGTCTCTTTTACTACGATCATTGTTGGACAATGAGAAGCTAGTGAAACCCAACTTTAGTAGCTAGTACCATTAGTTGAAGATTATTCTAGAGCATGAATGGATCTTATACATTTTGACAGATCCAGCACCTAAGGTACCAGCCCTGAATGCACATGAGATAGTTAGAGACACTTACTAGAAGTGGCTTAGTGATCGTACCATGGTACGTTGCATCATGCTGGCAGCTATGAGCGATGAGTTCAGTCATAGGTTTGAGTCAACTCAGCTAGAAAATATGTTTCAAGTGTTGAACGAGTCTTTTGGCACACCCGATGATGTTGAGAGGCATAAGATTATTTGTGCCATCTTTAATGCTATGATGAGGGATGAAGTTTCAATCACTGATCATGTACAGTGACTGAGCATTTGAGCAAACTCGGCCTTTTCTTGCATGAGCAGCTCAGAAAAAATGCAATTTTGAACTCGCTATCCAAGTCTTGTCTTCCCTTCTTTACTCATTATAGAATGACAAAGCCTGAAGTTAACTACCATGAGTTATTGGGGTTACCTCAAAACTTTGAAAAGGATCACTAGCTCTATAAGAAGTTGGTGAACTTAGCAAGAAGGTCATCTTCTAGTTCTCGACTCCATAAGAAGTTGGTGAACTTAGTAAGAAGGTCAACTTCTAGTTCTCGACTCCATAAGAAGTTGGTGAACTTAGCAGGAAGGTCATCTTCTAGTTCTCGATCCTTTAAGAAAGGAAAGAAGAATAAGAAAAAGAAGAAGTTTAAGAAGGTGCAAGTTTAGGCTAGGACATCTATACAAGGTCAGACCAAGAAGCCTAAGCTCGATAAGAGTCAAGTGGAGTGCTTCTTTTGCAAGAAGCGAGGGCACTGAAAGAGGAGCTATCTTTAATATATTACCTCCCTAGACTTGAACAGGCCAAGAAAGAAGTAAAATATTGCTGGACAAGGTACTTATATGATAATTTCTTGTAATTTCTCTATTTATGATATTACTGACTGGGTATTGGATATCGGAAGCCTTTACTATATTTGCAATTCATTCCAGGGCTTATAGGATAGTAGAAGATTCAAGCAAGATGAGAGATTTCTGAATATAGGAGATGGAAGACCAGTTCCAGTTCTAGCATTAAAGATCTTAAAACTTGTATTTGTATCTCATAGTATTATTCTTAGTGATTATCACTATTATTCTAGTTTCTTTTTTAATATCATTTTTGTAGGTCTTTTGACCAAAAATAATTATGAGATTTCAATAAAAAAAAAATTTGTAATGTCATTTAGAATGGTATTACTATATTTTCTGGACATTTGAACAATGGGATATACATGATATCATAACTTTTTTAGTATAGTCTACTCCACTGGCAAGTATCCTAGATTAGATAATGTGTCTGATATCTACTTATGGCACTGTAGACTAGGTCACAATAATAGGAATAGGATAAACAAGTTGACTTAAGAGAAAATCCTTAAAGTCAGTGATTATGAATCACTTTCAACCTATGAATCTTATCTTTTTGAAAAAATGATCAAGTCATCTTTTATTGAAAAAAAAAGAGAGCCACTGAGCTCTTAGATCTAGTACATGTTGATGTATGTGGGCCTATGAGCATAAGTGCTAGAGGTGGATGTTTCTACTTCATCACTTTCATAGATGATCTATCTATGTATGGATATATCTATCTAATAAAATACAAGAAGGATTCATTTGAAATGTTTAAATGATTTCGAAATAAAGTAGAAAAATAAACTAAAAAAAGTATTAAAACTCTTCGATGTGACCAAGAAGGTGATTACCTTTCTAGTGAGTTTCTCACATATCTAAGAGAAAATGGGATTCTCTCCTAATAGACTCCTTCAGGGACACCACAACAAATGGTGTGTCTAAAAGAAAGAATTGGACTCTGTTAAACATAGACCAATCCATGATAGATTTTGCTAGCTTGCCAATATTCTTTTGGGGGTATGCACTCGAATCGGCATGCTATCTTTTAAATAGGATTCCAAGTAAGTTTGTAATTAAAACTTCATATGAGATATGGATAGGGCGTAAGCCAGTACTTTCATACCTTAGGATCTGGGGGTGCCCGACTTATGTCAAATGATTAATCACAAATAAACTTGGACCTAGGTCTGACAAGTGCACATTCATAAGATATCTAAAAGAAACCAAAGAATATATTTTCTACTGTGTTGATGAACAAAACTTGTTCATCAGTCTTAAGGCAATCTTTTTAGAAAAGTAATTTCTTAATTAAGGAACTGTTGCCTCTAAGATTGAACTTGAGAAAATTCAATAGGCAGAAAAATTGATACCAATAGCTGAACCAGAATTAGATTTGATTAGATCAAATTCGAAGCCTAATGTACCTACATCATTAAGGCGATCCAGTAGAATACCACATTGGCTAGACAAATACTACTATTTCTTAGTCCAGGATGGTGATCCTATCGAACTCGATGAAAATGATGAGGATCCGATCATCTATATGGATGCAATGTAGAGATCTAATTCTAAGAAATAGCTTGAGGCCATGAAATATGAGAAGAAGTCCATGACAATGATGTCTGGACATTGATTGACCCACCTGAAGGAGTTAAACCCATTGGGTGTAAGTGGATCTTCAAGAGGAAAAGGGGCGCAGATAGAAAGATAGAGACCTATTAAGCCCGTTTGTTTGCCAAGGGATATCGTCAATATTATGGTATTGATTATGATGAGATGTTCTCTCCTATGGCAATACTCAAATTTATTTTGATAATACTTATGATAGCTGCCCATCTGGACTATGAGATCTGGCAGATGAATGTAAAGACAACTTTTCTAAATGGAGAGCTAATCGAAGAGGTATATATAATACAACCTGAGAGGTTCACATCCACAAATAAGTCCAAGGTGTGCAAGCTTCAAAGATCCATTTATGGATTGAAGTAAGTATCTCAAAGTTAGAACATGTGTTTTCATAAGGTGATCAAAACCTATGGCTTCGTTAAAAATGAAGAAGAACCCTAAATTTACAAAAGGATAAATGGTCTGACAGTGGCATTTCTTGTCTTGTATATAGATGACATTCTCTTAATCGAGAATGATGTTCCTGCACTGCAAAGAATAAAAGTCTGGCTATCATCTCAGTTCTCCATAAGGACTTAGGTGAAGCATCCTATATCCTAAGAATGAAGATCTATAGGGATAGATCTAAGAGGATGCTTAGGTTATCTCAGTCCATGTATCTAGAAACTATGCTAAAGAAATTTAGCATGGAGATTCCAAAAAGGGCTATCTTCCAATAGACCAAGAAATTTCTCTCTCTAAAAAGGAATGTCCGACAACTCTTGAAGAGAGAGAGCATATGAGTAGAATCCTATATGCTTCAGTAGTGGGATCTATCATGTACGTCATGATATGTACGAGACTAAATGTGGCATACTTACTAGGAGTAGTGAGTAGATACCAATCTGATCCAGAAGAGAATCACTAGAAGGTGGTGAAAATCATCCTTAAGTATTTGAGAAATACTAAGGATCAGTGGCTGGTTTATAGTGAGTTAGATCTAAAACTTGAGAGATTTACCAACTCTAGCTTTCAATCTGACCATGATGACAGTAGAAGTGTGTTGAATTATATCTTTATCCTAAATGATGGAGTCATCTATTGAAAGAATTCCAAGCAATACACTATGGCAGACTTTGTATGCTAGACAAAGTTCATCGCAGCATCAGATACTACGAAAGAAGCTATGTGGCTGAGAAAGTTCATCACCGAGCTCAGAGTAGCATCCTTTCTTGATGGTTCGGTCCTGCTCTACTGTAACAGCACTAGTGTCATTGCTCAGAAAGAGCCAAAGACACTGATAATAATCATAAATTACTAAATAATAGTATTAAATCATATATCAATTATATTTATTTTTAAAAAAAATGATATTTTTATTAATATTTTTTAGAAATGAAGCCACCTAAAGTATAAAATTATATTTAATTAATTATTATTTATTAAAAATTTGATGCTTCTTCTTATATTTTGTAGGAAAGATGATTGCCAATACAAAGAGCTCGATTCACATATTAAAGGGACTTAAATTTGGAGCAAATTGGACTCAAAATATATTTAAATTAAAAGAATGATGTATACGGTATTATAGAAAATGAAGATACTATGCTAGAAACCCCAAAAGAAAAACAAAATTTTTTTTTTGTAATTTTTTTTGATAAAGAAGGCACTGGTTGGTTTTGTTTTTATGGGAGCTAGCGGGTGCGTGGCTGACCGTGGGTGCATGAGGTGGGCATGTCCGAGTGGATTTGGGCCAACGGACGTGGTTTCAGTGGTTTGTGAGTGGGCAATCGCATAGACGGGTTCGAACACTACATTGGCCTGAGGCGCAGGTCTCCACATGGAAACAGAGTCCCAAATAGGACTCTTTTCGCATAGCTCCTCTCGATTTCTCACTCAAACTCTCCTTTATACAACCAGCTACCCCTCTTTTTCTTGAAAAAGTAGTCTCCTAGGCCATTCCAGGCCTCTCTTCGGCCCCCTCTCTCTCTCCCTCTCTTTCTTCTCCTAACAGTAGCCATCTCTCTTCTTTATCTCTCTCTCTCTCCAAGCCCTCTCTTCTTTCTTCTTTCTTTCTTCCACCAACCAAAAGCTCCTACTTCTCCACAAAATCTTTTCCATCCTGCTCTTGATCCTGCTCCAAGCTATTAGAAGGAAGACCTTAGATTTAGATTTCAAGATGAAGAATTTAGCGAGAAACTTTTCGATGTCCAATGATCGACTTACTCTCAGAAGATCATTATGATCTTATTTTGATGGTATTTTCTATTTTTTTAATTTTAGTATTTTCTTTTAATATACAATAAAGACTATTTTTTTTATTATATCTTTTTTTTATTTTTTATAATTGATCTAAAATTATTTATGACTCTTGGGATGAGCCATGATCTATGGATAATACTCTTGGGATAAATTATATTTAGATTAATTCTTTTCATTATATCTAATTCAATTTAGATGAGAGATAACTTTACGAGATAGACTATGATCTAAGAATATAGGCGTGCTCTCTAAGATAGGTTATATCTTTGTTGATTAGATATCAATTATAGAATATTTAAAAAAAATACTAGCTATTAGATAAGAGATCAATTAAGATCCTAAGAATCCATCTCCATACTTACAACTCCATTTTTAATTAATTTGCTTATTTATTTACTTTCTTAACAAATTTAAGTAGCCTTTTAATTAATCAACTTTTAATTAATCTTAATCTTACTTTTTTTTAAATTATTTAAATATAATTAATATGATTTCTGAAGATACGATCCTAACTCATCCTATCTATATAGTAGTGAGTTAGGTTTTATTTTTGATTGCCTATGATAGCGATCAAATTTTGACACAATTATCGAGGATCATGATTTAGATACTTTAAAAAATAATAAAATAATAATAAAATAATAATAAAATAAAAAATAATTAATAAAAATTTAAAAAATTAGTAAAAAATAAAAAATAAAATAATAATAATAATAAAAATTTAAAATTTAAAAATAATTAAAATAATAATAATAAATTATACTGACACCACATAAGCTATTTAGGATATTAGAGATCTAACTATAAAATGTAACAAGTAAAAACTTTTCACTTTTAATTGGACATCTTGTTTTGTTTGTATTGCATATCCATAAGATACTTTAAGGGCACTAAACCCCATTAAACAAGATAATAAGATGGAAATTTGATTACCCTTTCTTAGCCCATAAATTACTTTCTTGCATCTACATAGCCTAGATCCTAATTTTTAAAATCAGTTAGATGTTGGCCCCTAAGGATACTCGAGCATACTAGGACAAGAAATCATAAAAGTTGGATCGGATTAGGGTTAGTAAGTTTAACTGATGTCTAAGGCAAGTGATTCAGAAACTACATCCCAAAGAAAGATGGTTACTTAATTAGTTCTGTTAGCTTACCAACTCAAGGTAATTGGTATTTAAGGAAAGTAATAGAGGGACCCCCACCAACCTTACACTTACTTGGCTGGTTGAGTGACTGATTCTATACTTAGAGGGCTTCAAGGTAATCTTGACAGTTAGAAGCTATCTAAATCTAGGATAATCCTTAGCCAGGATTGACTATATAACTTGATTGCTAACTAACATTAAACCTAATTAAATTCCTTTAATCTATTTCTTAGATTTAGGACACCCTAGGTTCTCATCTTTAGAATTTCTTTTATTTTTCTTAAAGAAAATTATTTAAAAAATCTCTTAAAAAAAATTAAATCTGTGTTTGCCCTGAAATATAATTATAGGGTGTTTATTTAGGCATAATTCATCACGGCTCAAAACTCAACACCTAGATCCTGAAATTGAACAAACCCTTAAGAGTTAACAAACCTAGAATTATGGCTGCATCCTTTCACCAATTGAGGAAATACTTTACTCCTTCTTATACCTATGACCCTTATACACCCATGTATGAATATAATAGAGATAGAATTTATGAGGTTGAAAACTCCATAGATATCCATAATAAGATAGATGAGTTGTCCTAGAAACTTGACCATCTATTGAATATGAGACACTCTCCTACCTCATCTTTGCATGTGTATGATATATGTTCAAGTCCCAACCATCTGGTTAGTGAATGTCCAACTACATATCAATCGTAAAAATTTGCGCATGAGCAAACTTATCCAACCCAAACCCAGACTACTAAGTATTATAGTTCTTTTTCTAACACTTACAATTTAGGTTGGAAAAACTATTCAAATTTTTATGAGACATCACAACTAGTAATTGATTATGAACCTAGTTATCTGGAGGAAACTTATACGGCGTACCAATATCAAAATATTTAGCAACCCTCTTCAAGTACTTATAGTTTGGAATTTAAAGAAAATTTTTACAGATCATCCACTCCCAAACTTTATTAATAGCAAAGCTAGAAATCTAAGTTAGTCAGCTAACAACTGCATTTAAGAGTTGGAAGGAGGAAGAATTATCTAGTTAGCCTATAAGTGACTCAAGGGAGCAATATATGATTGAGAGCTCTAATGTTCATAAAACCCTTATAGAACAACCCAATATATAAATTGAAAATTATTTTGAGGTGGATATACCTAAAGATGTAATTAAGAAAGCTACCCACAGAATTATTTCTCAAAACCCAGTGCATACATGTTGGGATACTTTTGCAGTGGATGATTTTAATATAAACAGGTATCTTGAAAATGAAAACACATTATTAGAGCCACCCAATTTTAGCACCACTCTCCCATGGGCTGAGAAATATAAATCAATACCTACTCCAATAGCTTCTCCTCTAGAAACACCACCCCCTTTAAAATTGAATCCTCTCTTAGTAATACTTGAGTACGTATGTTTAGAATCAATTAACATCCTTTCAATACCTATTACATCAGACTCAACCCTTATCCCAACAACTCTATTTATAAGTATTTTGAAAAAATAAATTGAAAAAATTCTCAACAAACAAGGGTCTATGAATGGGTTCATAAATCATCTTCTAAAAATATAACTGACTAAGAATGGGGTCATGAGTTATATTCTAGAGATTGGTGATAAAATACTAAAATTTATAAATAATAAGATTGCAAGCCATCTTCCTAAGATTGGTAATCCAAAACCATTAAAATTTGTCAATCTAATTTTTGATACAAGATAGGCAGAATTGCTTGGTCTGGCTGAAGATCTTAAACTTAGTACTTATTAGAAGGCAACCCATCATTTTTTATTTCAAATTTTTAATTTTTAATTTTTATTCTTTTAGAAAACTATTAAAAATGACTAGCCTAATTTGGGGGGAGCACATCATCAAAACATCCTATCTGAACCTAATAGAGTATAATGAAGAACCTGCAAATAACAAATCAGGTGGTACCCCTTCTTGATAAATATTTTTGTTTTTCTCTTCTTTCATTGAGGATAATGAAAATTAAGTTTGGAGAGAGAATAACTAACTTTAAAATTTGTGAGTTCTTACGTATGATTTGAAATAATTACTTTATGTACCCAAACTTTATTTTGATTAAGAGTTAATTAGACATCCTAATCAATGAATGATTAACGATTTAGATAATTTTAGAGATACTGAAAAATAAATTATTAAGAAAACTCAATAAATGATAGGATTTAGACCAGACTAAATTTTAAGAGTAATTCTAGATCTCTCTTCTTACTGATCTCAATAAAAAATCTACTTCATGAAAGTTGGGTGGAAACGTCAAAATATGCAAAAATCTTTCTTAAAATCTGC
Organism: Cocos nucifera; assembly: GCA_006176705.1. Classification (NCBI taxonomy): domain Eukaryota; kingdom Viridiplantae; phylum Streptophyta; class Magnoliopsida; order Arecales; family Arecaceae; genus Cocos; species Cocos nucifera. The sequence continues at coordinate 297,718 of QRFJ01002127.1, read as the reverse complement.
TCTAGAAAAAAATATTAATTTTTCACCAAGTAACAAAACTCCTTCATCTAAGTAAGTATTGTGGTTCGCATAAAAAGATAGGCAATATTAAAAAAAAAGATTTTAGCATTATCTCACTGAGTAACCAGGCTCCTTCATCTAAGTAAGCATTGTAGTTCACATCAAAAGATGAGGATGCAAAAAATCAATTTAAAAAAAAAAGTGGATAATAAAGGGACTAGATTGTAAAAAGATAATAAACCCTTCTCACATCAAGTTAGAAAATTTAAGAATAAAGTAGAGAGTTGGTGAAAGAAGATCTCTAAAAATTTTTATGTGTAACACTTAACCACTAATTGGGACGAATTAATAATCCAATGATGTACCTTTTTAATAGTCTGGCTGGATATTAGCTATCTTTAAGAATATCTAAAACTAACTTTTAATTCAAGACTGAGTCGGTATATATTGTTAATTTATCTGCTTTACTCGAGCATGAGCAAAATTTAAGTTGGAAGGTGTGATAAATACTTAATTTAAGCCACCTAAAGCACAAAAATATATTTAATTAATTATTATTTATTAAAAATTTGATGTTTCCTCTTATGTTTTGTAGGAAAGATGATTTGTCGATACAAAGAGCCTGATTTGTAGATTAAAAGAACTCAAATTTGGAGTAAATTATACTTAAAATGAATTTAAATTAAAAGAATGATGCATACGGTATTATAGAAAATGAAGACATATGCTAGGAATCAAAACGGATGCATATGTTATTATAAAGAAATAAAAGTTCCTTTTTATAATTTTTTCATAAAGGAGGAGCTGGTTTTGCTTTTACGGGAGCTAGCAGGCATGCGGCTAATCATGGGTGCGTGAGGTGGGCGTGTCTGAGTGGATTTGGGCCAGCAAGCATGGTTTTAGCGGTTCGTGAGTGGACAGTCATACAATCGGATTCGGATGCTATGTTGGCATGAGGTGCAGGTCTCCACATGAAAACAGAATCCCAAATAGGACTCTTTTCACGTGGTTCCTCTCCATTTCTCACTCAAACTCTCCTCTATATAACCAGCTACCCCTCTTTTTCTCAAAAAAATAGCCTCCTAGGCCTTTTCCAGGCCTCTCTTGCCCTCTCTCTCCCTCTCTTTCTTCTCTAAACAGTAGCCATCTCTGTCCTTTCTCTCTCTCTCTCCAAGCTCGCTCTTCTTTCTTCTTTCTTTCTTCCACCAACCAAAAGCTCCTCCTTCTCTCTCTCCATCTCTTGATCTTTGCTCCAAGCTATTGGAAGAAAGATCTCAAATTTTAGGATGAAGATTTCAACGAGAAGCTTTTCAATGTCTAGCTGATCGAATTATTCTCAAGAGATCATTATGATCTTATTTTGATGGTATTTTCTATTTTTTCAACTTTTATATTTTCTTTTAATATGCAATAAAAATTGCTCTTCTTATTATATCTTTTAGTTTTTATTTTCTTGCAATTGATCTAGTATAATTTATGACCCTTGGGATGAGCCATGATTTGTAAGTATAGTTCATGCTCTTGGGATAAATTATATTTAGATTAATTTTTTTAATTATATCTAATTTAATTTAAACTAGCCTATAACTTTAAAGGATGGATTATGATTTAAGGGTACATACTATGCTCTCTAAGATAGATTATATCTTTATTAATTAGATATTAATTATAATATATTAAAAAAAATACCAACTATCAGATAAGAGATCAATTAAAATTATAAGAATCCATCTCCATACTCGTAACTCCACTTTTAATAATTTATTTATTTATTTATTTTCTTAATTAATTTAAGTAGTTTTTTAATTAATCTTAATCTTACTTCTTTTTAAATTATTTAAATATAATTAACATGATCCCTAAGGATACGATCCCAACTCATCCTATTTATACAATAGTGAGTTAGGTTTTATTTTTGAACGCCTCTAATAGTGATCAAATTTTGGCATCATTGCCGAGGATCAATTAATAATTAGTCTTATATACCTGATTTCATCTTGATTTAAAGTTTTTTAGATATTTTAATCAATGATTGATTAATGGTCTAGAGATTTTTTGAGATATTGAGGATCCGATTATTAAGAAAATTTAATAAATGGTCATGTCTAGAATAGAATAAATTATTGAGTGATTCTAAAATCTTCTTTTAGCCTATATTCAATAAAAAATCTACTTTATATGGGTATGAGTAAAAAAAATAATAAAAAAAATAAAAGATAAGTTCTAAATATTAGTCTCTGATCGAGTAATCGGATCTCATTGCCTAAGCAAGTAATGTTATTTGCATCAAAAAGTGAGCAATGTGAAGAAGCTTGTTATATAGTTAGTTTTAATCTGTAGTCTATTTGACTTGAACCAGTAAGCCCGAAGATTGTTCTACACTTAATGCTCTAAAGTCAATTAGTTTGCGAGTTATTGGTCCAAAGTTCGCTATTAGGGTCAGATAGAAAACTTAAGAGATTAGAATATTACACTGGCTCAAAAAAAAAAAAAACTCTAGTCCATACTAAAGATAGAGGATTTAAAGAGTAAAGATGAAAAATTGATCAAAAAAAGATCTAAAATTTTATATTCTTCACTTAACCACTATTTCGGATAGAATTAATAATTCAATGATGTATTTCTTAAATCTCTAACTAGGTATCAATTGACTATAAGGTAACCTTAAGAAACTTTTATATCCTATCGAGTCGATACATGTTTTTAATTTTTCTATTTTTTACTCAAGAATGAGTAAAATTTAAGTTGGGAAGTATGATAATTATTATAAATTACTAAATAAAAGTATTTAAATTATGTATTAATTAATATTTATTTTAAAAAATTGATATTTTTATTATTATTTTGTAGGAAAGAAGCCCATCAATATGAAGAGCTCAATTATGAGTTTTAATGAATTAAATTTCACATAAATCAGAGCTAAATTAGAAAAATTATGAATGCCAAAAATTTTAAAATAAAAAAATAAAAAAATTGTTAAACTGGCCAGTCGGTCGGTTTGGTCCAGTAGCGAACCCAGCCTAACAGTCGGTTGAACCAAACCAAATGCCAGCACTTGATCGTGGCCCGATCTACCAAAGCCCACACACGAAAAACAAACCTGACCCAGCCCCACTATTCGGCTGGTGTCAAGATAACATCATTTCCTCACGTGATCTATGATGGATTGACTGCCAGCACAATATGCGTGGACCCTTTAAGGGTCCATAGAAAAACAATCACAGCATTCAAGGGCATTTTCATAATTTGATCCAATGTGGTGAATTCTGGTCGATTGCGATCTTTAGCAAATCTGATTCATAGGATTCACAGGCATAGTATTGCGGGATCATGTGGTTCCCAGCTCTCCCGGTCAGCATCCAATGGCTGATTATTTTTCAACTTGATCCAAGACACCAGGCTTCATTAGGCAGCAATGAATGGCTGAGTTTCGATCCAACAAAGATCCAATGTCTCTCAGCTATCCCGATTGGCATCCAACGGTGGATATCGATTTTGGGTTTGACTGGCATTTCTTAGCCTTCCTATGCATGATGAAATGGCCAAAAACATCCAGATCAATAGATCCGATGGCCCAAATTCAATCTAGCATTAATCTTGTGATTTTGATGGATTTTCTGATAGATTTTGGTGCATTGATCGTGGATCTGACAGCTAGGACTCTTGAAGCATGAGTAATTTGAGCCAAACTCCTATTTGATTTTAACAAGGACTCAAAAATCCCAGTTATTCTCTACTTAAAGCTCCTGTTACGCCACAGATTGAGGAGAACCTCCCTTATGGGGGAAATTAGCTCTCTCTGTCTCTCTCTCTCTCTCTCTCTCTCTCTCTCTCTCTCAACTCTTCTCTTCTCTTCTCCTCTTTCTTCTTTCTTTTTTCTTTTCTTTTTCTTTTCTTTTTTTTTAATTTGAGAGATTCCAATATGCTGGAAGCTAGTAAGATCAAATCTATGTATGGCTAGAGATGTTGTGTCAAAGAAAGTAAGAAAAATCTTTCAAGCATAAGAGTTTATAATTTGAACCCTGTCTTTCTTTTTATTAGGCAATAAAATTTCTTCATCTTTACATGCCTTTCTTATTTATGCTTTATTATCAAATTTCTTATAATTTATAACTAAAAAGATAAATAGTGATCATCGAAAGATACGGTCTGTACTCAATTTAGGATAAATTATAAGATTTATCTTTAATATTTAATTTTTTATAATTTATATCTAACGAGATAGATTATGATCGCAAATAGATATGATCTATGCTCAGATTAGGATGAATTATAAGAAATAATTATATTTATGTTTATGTTCTATAATTGCATGATCTAAATAGTCTATGTCTATGAGATGGATCATAATCGTGTTAGATATGGTCCATGCTTGATGGAATAGGTTATGTTAGAATCAAATCAAGGAAACATACATCTCATAAGATTACATGTTGATAATAAAAAGATTGCATGAATCAATTATAAACTTGAATATTGAAAGATGAAACTGAAATTCTAGATAACTTTTCTTATTCTTAATTAATTCTTAAAATTTTAATTAATTATTATTTATTTTTTTATTTTAATTTACTAAATTTAAATTATTTTTTTAATTTACTATTTTAAATTTTTTCTTCAAAGATTAATTTAAAATTTTAATTTTTTAAATTAAAATTAAATATAACTCAGCCTTCAATCTTCGAGAAAATCGACATCTGACTCACCACTATTTTAATTAATAGTAAGTTTAATTTTAATTATTATTTATTGCTATAACAACAAGCAATCAAATTTTTGGCACCGTTGCCAAGGATTGTAGCATGATTGCTTCAATTAAAAAAAATAAAATAAATTAAAATAAAAAAATTAGAAAATTAAAATAAATAAATTAATTTATTATTTATTGCTTTATATGCTTTACTGCCTTATTTATTTTATCACTTTATTTTATTGCTTTATTTATTTTACTATTTTATTTTACTGCTTTATTACCTTTTATGCTTTACTTATTTATTTATTTTACTACTTTATATTTTTTATTTATTATTTACTATCTTTTTACCTTTATTTTTCATACTTTATTCTGCTGATTAGTAATTTATCTTTTATTATCCATCAATTTAAATTAATTGCTTAATAACCTTTTATTTATGCTTTTTTTAAACTTTTACTTTATATTACTTTTCATATATGGTTTATTTATTGCTTTCTAGCTAGACTATCTTAATTGTATAGTTAAATAATTATTTTATTTTATATAATTAATTTACTATTTTTTATAATTTAGAATAAATTATTATTTTAAAAATTAATTTAATTTCTTAGGCTATCTAGTTACCTTTTAGGCCTAGTATAATTTACTTTCTAAATAGCTAGATCCTCTAAATTAGTTTAGATAAAATCTAAAACAATTAATCTAATTAACTTAATTAAATTCTATCTTTTATTTTTCTAGCTTTAAATAACCTAATTTAACAAGAAAATAATTATATCTCATAACACTTAATTAATAAAGAGAAACTAATTAAACCTTAAAAAAAAAGTTTAACATGTTTGGACACCTTGCTTTGTTTGCATTGCATCTCTATAAAGTACTTTAAGGACACAACCCATTAAACAAGATAAGGTAGAAATTTGATTACCCTTCCTTAGCCCACAAACCACTATCTTTCATATTGCATTGACTTAGACCTTAACTTAAAATCAATTAGATGTTGGCCCTTAAGAATATTCGAGCTTAATAGGATAAAAAACTCTAAGAGTTGGACCAGGTTAGGGTTAGTCTGTTTGATTGGTGTCTAAGGTAAGTAGTTCAGGGATTGCATTCCAAAGAAATGTGGTTATTTAATTGGTTCTGTTAGCTTACCTAGCCAAGATAATTGGTGTTTAAGAAAAGCAATGGAAGGACTCCCACTGATCTTATACTTACCTAGCCAGTTGAGTGGTTGATTCTTTACATGGAGGGCTTGAAAGTGACCTTGGTAGTTAAGAGCTGTCTAGATCTAGGTAAATACTAGGATAGAGAGTTTATGCTTGCTTAACTTGTTTGTCTTTACAATTCAAATCCTAATTAAAACACTCTCTTCTATCATTCTTAGATCTAGGATCCTCTAGGCTCTCATCTTTAAAATTCTCTCTCCTTATCTCTTTCCTTATTCTATAAGATATAATATAATAAATAACAATCAGAGATGGATTTTTATATTGAGCTATCTAATAGGATAGATCGTTTAGAGGCCAACAGAAACTCTTCATATTCATTTTTTCTTTCTGCACAATAAGTTTGTGTAATTTGTTCGAGCCCCACCTATTATGCACGTGAATGCCCACATCAATTTTCTGAGTATATGTATGAGCAAGTTTATCAAGATCAAACGTAAATGGCCTATAGACCATAAAATAATTAATACTTTAATACTTATAATCCAAGCTGGGGGCCCCAACTAGATTTTTCATGGCAATCATAAGTAGGATTACCTCGGTGCCATAAAGACTTACTTTCATAGATGCACATTATGATATGCCCTACCCATATTATTAATCTTCTTCAAATAATAATGAGTCAACTTTTGAAGAGAAGATTCAGCAAACATTAAAATTTACCAATCAACTATTGAATAATCCAGAGGATCAAAGGCTTAATTCTTTAGAAAAATGCTTAGAAGTCATGATAAAATCATAAAATGACCTTATACAAATCATGAACCAACTAATAAATTCAAACTCTCAAACCATTGCTCATCTAAAAATATAGTTAGATCAATTAGCCATGGCTATTAGTAAAAGTGAGTTGTCCAGTCAGCTCAAAAGTGACCTAGAGGGACCATACCTGGATAGAAATTTTAATATCCCTATAGCTTTTTCTGAACAATCAATAAAAACTCTAAAAAATAATATGGTCATAGAACAATCCTACATAACTAAAAGGACCCTCTTAAACCATATTACTGAAGTAGCAAAATATAGAAAAGAACAAGAATGATGGGATAAACCATTTCCATCATTATCTCCTTTACCTATGGTCATAGAACAACCTCGCAAAACCAAAAAGATCCTTTTAGACCATATTAAAGAGGCAACAAAATATAGGAAGGAATTAGAATGGTGAGATGAACCAATTTCATCACCTTACTTATATATGGACCCATCCCTAAGTGCTCTAGAGTCACCCAGTCCTTTTAACGAGAAGAAAGGACCAATTGATGAGATGATGGAATCAATAGAGACTTTCCAAAAACGACAGTTGAATAACACACTAGAGGAAGCTTCACCCATAATTTTTTTCCAAAATTCATCAAATTTCGATTTGACTCATTATGAGGTGGACGATTTTGATGATGATGGATATAATATAGAAGTTAATGACCAAATGATACATCCTATCCTAAAACTATCCTACTATGGAATGCAAAACTTGAGCGACCACTTAACCCACCAATAGCTTTTTTGTTAGAACCACCAACTGATTTAGAATTGAAACTACTTTCTGATATATCTACAGATGCACTACCAATGATATCTATCAAAGAAGATCAACTATAGGTATTCTAAAAGCACATAAAAAAGCTGTTGGATGGGATACTGCTAATATAAGAGATAATAATTTTATGAATAATTTTTCTATGTTCGATACTATTTTTAAGGATTGCCTTCAAAATTTATCTATAATATTAAAATGATGTATGGAGGTAGATTTAAATTAATTTAGAAAAAGTGGAATAATTTTGATCAGGAAAAGTTGATGTCAAGACACATTATACCCGAGAAAGGAAGCAGGGTAGATCAGGTCATAATTGAAGAAATTACTAAACCAGCACTCCTGATTTTAGCCCATCAAACACAATCTCTTCTTGATCATTCTAAAAGCTATAATAATTTTAAATTTTGGTATAACATGCTTGCTTTGAATACATTATTGATTAGGGATAAGTCTAATCGCTGAAAGGAATTTCATGAATGTTTTACTGCTATGATGATAAGGCCTCCTGATTGGCTTTATTTTTTGAAATCTTAAAAAATATGCTAAAATTGATTATACCTAAAACTCTTTCCTAGGATCTAGCTAAAGATGTTAAACTTAGTGCTTACTGGAAGGCAACCTAGCTTTTTCTTTTGCATTTGTATTTTCTTTTTAAGTTGGAGGGAGAACTACAAATCCATGCTGAATGAAAATAAAAAAAAAAAGGGTCAAACCGAGAACATATTAAGTCAGATGAACTCTTTTCTTGTTATTTTCTTATCATTTATCATCCTCTATTTTCTTCTTTTCATTGAGGATAATGAAAATTAAGTTAAGGAGAAGGATAATTAAAATAATTATGTCCTCAAGTATGGTGATAATTAGTCTTATTTACCTTATTTCATCCTAATTTGAAGCTTTTCAAACATTTCAATTAATGATTGATTAATGGTCTAGAGAAGTTTTAAAATACTAAGGACCAAATTATTAAGAAAACTGAATAAATGGTTGGGTCTAGAACAGAATAAATTTTTGAGTGCTTCTAAAACCTTCTTCCAACCTATATTCAATAAAGAATCCACTTTATATGGGTACGAGTGAAAAAAATTATGAAAAAAATTATAAAAAAATAAAAGCAAGTTCTAAACATTGATTTTCCACTAAGTAACTAGATCCTGTTGCCTAAGTAAGTAATGTTATTTACATAAAAAAATAGGTAATGTGAAGAAATGTGTTATACAGTTAGTTTTAACCTATAGCCTATTTCGCTCAAGTCAGTAAGCCTAAGGGGTGTTTTATACCCAATGCCCTAAAGCCAACTGGTTTGAAAGTCATTGATTCAAAGCTCGCTACAAGGATCAGATAGAAAGCTTAAGAGATTAAAATATTGCACTAACTATTAAAAAAAAAAACTCGAGTCCATACTAAAGATAGAGGATTTAAAGAATAAAGATAAAAAATTGGTCAAAGAAAAGCTCTAAAATTTGATGTTCTTCATTTAACCACTATTTGGAATGAAATTAATAATCTGATGATGTATTTTTTAAATCTCTAATCAGATATCAACTAACTTTAAGATGACATGAAAAAACTTTTATATCTTATCGAGTTAGTACATACTTCTAATTTTTTTTTTTACTCGAGGATGAGTAAAACTCAAGTTGGGGGTATAATAATTATTATAAATTACTAAATAATAAAATTAAATTATATATTAATTAATATTTTTTTAAAAAATTAATATTTTTATTAATATTTTTTAGGAATGAAGCTCATCAATATGAAAAACTTGATTTATGAGTTCAAATAGATTAAATTTCATATAAATCAGAGCTAAATTGAAAAAGTTATGAATGTCGAAAGTTTTAAATAAAAAATTTAAAAAAAATTATTAAATCGGCCAACTAGCTGGTCCCCCAAACTCGATTCAATCCAGCAGCAAACTCAGCCTGACCATTGGTTGAACCAAACCAAATGCCAGCACCCGACCGTGGCTTGGTCTGCAAAAGCCCACATGCGGAAAACAAATCCAGCATAGCTCCACTGTTCAACTGATGTTAGGGTGATGTCATTTTCTTATGCTGCCTATGGTTGACCGACTGCTAGCATGGTAGGCATGGACCCTTCAAGGGTCCACAGAAAAACCATTGTGGCATTCAGGGGCATTTTCATAATTTGATCCGACATGGCAAATTCTGGTTGGTTGCGGTCTTCGACAAATCCGGTTCACAAGGTTCACAGGCACAGTATTGCATAATCGTATGGTTCCCAGCTCTTCTGGTCGGTATCCAATGACTAATTATTTCCTGACTTGATCCAAGAATCCAGGCTTCATCAGGAGGCAACGGATGGCTAAGTTTCGATCTGGTAAAGATCCAAGTCTCTCAGCAATCTTGGTCGGCATCCAATGGTGGATATCAATTTTAGGTTTGATTAGGATTTCTCAGCCTTCCTACATGCGATCAAATGGCCGAAAACATCCAGATCAATAGATCCGATGGTCCAAATTCAATTCGACATTAATCTTGAGATTTTGATGGATTGTCTGTAAGTTTTTGGTGCATTGATCATGGATCTGATGGCCAGGACTCTTGAAGCACGAGTAATTTGAGCCAAACTCCGATTTGATTTCAACAAGGACTAAAAAATCCCAATTTTTCTCTATTTAAAGCTCCTATTATGCCACAGATTAAGAAGAACCTCCCTTATGGGGGAATTAGCTCTCTCTTTTCTCTCTCTCTCTCTCATCTCTTCTCTTCTCTTCTCTTCTCTTCTCCTCTTTTCTTCTTTCTTTTTTCTTTTCTTTTTCTTTTCTTTTTCTCTATCTGAGATATTTCAATATGCCGGAAGCTAGCAAGATCAAATCTATGTACGACTAGAAATCTCGTATCTAGGAGAATAAGGAAAGTCTTCCAAGCATGAAAGTTTGTAATTTGAATCCTATTTTTCTTTCTATTAGACAATAAAATTTCTTCATCTTTTATATGCCATTCTTATTTATACTTTATTATTGAATTTCTTATAATTTATAACTAAAAAGAGAGATCATGAATATGAAAAGATATAATCTATGCTCATGTTAGGATAAATTATAAGATTTATGCTTTAATATTTAATTTCTTATAATTTATACCTAAGAAGATATATCGTGATCGCAGATACATATGATCTGAGCTCAGATTAGGATGAATTATAAAAAATAATTAGATTTATATTTATGTTCTTTGATTGCATGGTCTTAATAGTCTATGTCTGTGAGATGGATCATGATCGTGTTAGATATGATCTATGCTCGATGGAATAAGTTATGTTAGATCAAGGGAACATACATCTCATAAGATTGCATGTTGACAATAGAAAGATTGCATAAATCAATTATAAACTTGAATATTGAAAGATGAAATTGAAACCCTAGACAACTTCTTTTCTTATTTTTAATTAATTCTTAAAATCTTAATTAATTATTATTTACCTTCTTTTATTTTAATTTGCTTAATTTAAATTAGTGTTTTTTAATTTACTACTTTAAATTTCTACTTCAAAGATTAATTTAGATTTTTAATTTTTTTAAATTAAAATTGAACATCACTTAGCCTTCAATCTTTGAGAAAATTGACACATGACTCACCACTATTTTAATTAATAATAAGTTCAATTTTAATTATTATTTGTTACTATAATGGTAAGCAATCAGTTACACCAGTGAATGAAACACATACTAAGCTACTACCATCTAGATCGAAAAATCGTGGATCGAGGTGACGTCAATCTTTAGAAAATCAATGAAAAGAAGAACCTGACCAATCTCTTCACTAAAGCCCTAGTGGTAAAGAAGTTCGACAACCATAATTCAAAGATAGGTATTAGATATTGTATCGAGTGGCTTTAGGATAAGTAGGAGTTATTGAAAATTATGTTCTAAAGCCAATCATTAATCTATTGATGATTGTACTATTTTATAATTATAAATAATTTATTATTGAATAAAATTATATGCTAACTTTTTCATCATAAAGTCTGCATCTTTGAATGAACTCTATATTGTGATAAAGTTTTTAGAACTATTTAGTTTTGATAAAGAGAGAATTTATCGATTAGTCCTTAAACTGTTCACGATCAAATGATACTTTGTTAATTAGGACGATAATATTTATCGAGTATAGATCATTGTATACTATATAGGTTGCTTGTCCTCTTAATAAAGGAGTGTGAAGATACTAGTATGGCATACAGATGAGATGTAAGGATATATCATCACTGAATGTGATCAACTCTAGAGCATTCTACTATTGAGAATTTTTCTGATGTCCCTTAAACCTGAGATCACCATGGTGGCATACAAGCAACTTATTATGCTTTAGTGCCAGACTACCTAAATTTTTAATTCAGTGATAGAAGATTTCTAGGCACAATCAAGTACTTATGAAATTGGTGAGTGATCAAGATGAGATTGACCACTCCAAGAGTTTGGAGAAAATACATCACTGTATTTCAATTTAGCAAAATCTTGGTTAGGATAATCCAAGAGATAAATTTGGTATTTTGAAATACAATATGGATTATCTAATCAAGATTGACAGTTAAACTCTGAGTAGTTCTATGAGCATTAAGGTTAAGAAGATGAATTATATGAAAACTATATCCATATGGATTCTAAGAATGTTGCTTTATACATTCGACCTATTTGGCCATTGGATATTATTGCTAGATAGTCACTTCGATTAGTATAAAAATTTATTTCTATGCTATCAGCTTAGGTTTGAATCTATGGGGTCATATACATAAGAGGTATCAATCTGGTCAAATGGTTGATCAATGATTTAAAATTATTCTAAGATCAAATAATAAATACGATTGATGTTTGACTTAGTGCAAGTATTACAGAAGGATCGATTAGCAATTAAATTACTAATTTACTTAATTTAATTAAGTTAAAGGGCTGAGATTAAGTCTAATTGAATAATATTCAATTAGATTTAGTTTGGGCTTGATTTGATTAAGTTCAATTGGTTTATTGGATAAACCAATTGCAAGGAAGAATAAGTTCCTATTTAATTAGGACTTATATGCATCCAATTTCTAATTTGATTAAAAATTAAATCAAATTTAAATTTAATTTAATTTAATTTAATTAGGTTTTTAGTTGGATAAGCTTATCTCTAATTAGATTACATTAGTTTTAATTTAATTGGGTTCTAATAATAAATTGGACCAAGTCAAAACTAAAAGTCCTAGTGCGACTAGGATTTCTCCATCTTGCGCCACCTTGCTTTTCATGACCCCCATATCAATTTTATTAAAATTTTTATGAAAAATTTTATTTCTAGAGAGTATCCACATATTTTTTATGTCTTCCACCTTTTTAGGAGAAAATTAGTTGTGGAATAGGTCAAAATAAATAAGTTATTTTGATCTAGGACTCTATTGATTGAGTTTGACACATCATCTTTTCTTATCTCTTTGAGGCACCAAAATACCTAATTTTTCTTTAATTTTTTATAAAAATAAAAGGAATTTATGCCCATATTCCCTAGAATCCATATAAAAAAATAAGGAGGGGGCACCTAAGAGTTGGGCGCCCCAATCCTTGCTCAATTTAGACGTGTCTTTCTAGATATTTGACCAAGACATGGACTTTATCATAACTCTCTATTTAAAGAGAGTTAAGGCATGAAATTTCTATACATTTTAGACCTGATAGAGAGTGTTTGGACATGGAAATCTTGGGTGCTAAGGATCTTTGGGTGTTGGGCTTTGTAAAGGCAAAAACTATTGTATCTTGGTGAGAGAAAAGAAAGAGAGAAGAGAGATCTTCTTTAGGATTTCTCTTAGATCTCTTTTCATAATCTTTTTGAGAGAAAAAGATGAGATAAAAGAGTTATTTTAGATCCTATCATCTTCTCTTTGGTCCTTGGAGAGTCCAAGATCATTCAAAGAAGAGGATTCGCCATCAACCGTCAAAGAAGAATCAGTACGGTGCTAGCACATGGTGCTGATTTTCAGTTGCTAGACTTTAGATCTATGATCAAGGCTTCATGTGGATATTTTATAAAGATCGAACACATGTGCAACTCGAAGTGATGACCTCAGCCTCAGATCAGCAAGTTAAAAATCCCAACTTGTAAAAGATAAAAGAGATTCGATCTCTCTCTCCTACTAGATTAGATCTAGTCTTGGTTTGATGTTGATATGATCAACATCATTATGTTTGTTTAATATTTAATTTTAGATTTATTTGCATGCATAGATTATGTTATTAGATCCTGATCTAGGATTTAATTATGTATTTTTAATAAACTAATATGATTAATTTATTATTTCTATTGATTTATTTTGAAAAAGTTTCAAAATACCTACATGAAACCCTAGATTTTTTCTTCTGGTAAGTAAGGTGGTGCTAATGATGTTGGTTCATCCCTTGCCTTATCGTCCTCCTTATCCTTGGATGGTTTAGATTTAGTCAACTTCTCATTGGTTTTGGTCTTTCTGATTTTACTTGGTTGTTCAATGACCTTACCATTCTTGAGGGCTATGATAGATTTGGCCTGCTCATAGAATGTTTTGTGGGCATTAAAATTCTAAGCCCTATATTGATCTCTAGAATTAATCTCGAGTTGACTGAAAAATTTTTCCTCCTCCCTCTTATTGAAGGCAATAGCTAATTGACCTATTTGGATCTCTAGCTTGGCTATCGATTGAGTATGCGAGTGAAGGGTTTGGGTGTTGACTTCCAATCTCTCTAAGATTTTTAAGACCTTCTCCTCAATGGTTGAACTATGGTTACTAGGAGAAGGTTGAGAAACATTTTGGTATTAAGGGTAGGACTCCTAAAAATTAGGTCTGTGAATAGTCGGGTCAACCACAGGTTGGGGCTTCCATGAAAAATTCAGATGATCTCTCCAGCCTGGATTATAGGTGTTTGAATAAGAGTTGTATCCTGGTCTATAATTATTCTAAGTTTGTGCTCAGTTTACTTGTTCATGTATAAACTTAGGAACTAGGGTGCAATAGGACAATCATGATAAGTAGTATGTATAGGACTCAAACATATGGAACAAACATCTATCATAGCTATGGCTGGGTATTAGTGGGTACCACTTGCAGTAATCGATCTAATTTTTGAGATAATTCATCCACTCTATTATAGATGTCCATTGAACAATCAATTTCATAAATTCCACCCTATTTAGGTTCGGACATGGGAGGGTCTCCCCTAGGAGTAGACATGTGGTGTAGTCAATTTTCACTCAAGGTTTCAAATAGTTGCCAGGCTTTGTGCTCATTTTTCAACATGAAGGTTCCACCATAGAAGGCAACAATCATTTGCTGGTGCTTCTCTAATAAACCATCATAAATGCACTGGACCAGTTGCCATTTGGGTACAACATGGTGGGTGCATTTCCTAATCAGTTCTTTTAACCTCTCCTAGGTCTCGTGAAACATCTCCCCATCCAACTGAAAAAAACTAATTATGGCCTTAAAAATTTGATTAGCCTTATATATTTGATTAGTCTTTCCTATTGAGAAGTATTTTTTAAGAAATTCTCTCTGAAGTTAATCCCAGGTTGAAATTATGATTGTATCTGAGTCCAGCCAATATTTGGTTTTGTCCTTCAGTAAGAAAGAAAATAATTCAGCCTGAGAGCATCATCAAAGAAATTTTGAATTTTAACCATTGAACAAATTTCCAAGAATTCATCTAAATGTTTTTACTGATCCTCATTAGTAAGTCCATAAAATGATGGAAGCATTTGAATGACACTTGACTTGATTTCATATTGAACTACCTCAACTGTAGGCACCTGAATGCAAAGAGAGTAGGTACATATGGAAGGAGTAAAGTACTTCTTCAACTGCTTAGGTGGATCATTCTTTTGGTTTTGGGCTATGTTCCTGGGTCTGTTGGCTCTAAGGGTTCTTTTAATTTTAGGATCTAAAGGTTAAATCTCGGGTTGCAATGAGTGATGCCCGAGCATAAACCCTTCAATTTACACCTCAGAGCAAATACAAACAATTTTGATTTTTTTAAAATTTTTAGATTTTTAGGTTATAAATAAAAGAAAAGGATGAAAGCAATTCTAAGGATGAAAGCCTATTGAGTCCTAAATCTAAGAAGTAGATGCAAAGAGTTTTAGTTAGGTTTGATGTTAGCAAGCAATCAAGTTAGGCAATCAATCCTAGCTAAGGATTATCCTAGATCTAGACAGCTTCAACTACCAAGGTCACCTTCAAGCACTCCAAGTAACACTATAAGAAAATAGGATATTGAAAATGAAAATTAGTGACGGTATTTTTGCCTTCACTAATATCTATTATTAGCGATGGAATTAGAGAGAGCAAAATTGCCATCTTTAATAACCATTTTTATCGATGATTTTGGCGATGGAAGGTTAGCCATTGCTAAAAGATGTTATTAGGAATGGCAACTTCATCGTTGTTAATACTTACCCTAAATCACCCCAGTCCAATTTTCCAATTTTTACATTCCCTCCAGTCCCCCAGCTTACCCCCTCTTTCCCCCACCTCCAATCCCCCTGCCATCCTCCTCTTTCCCCCACCTTCGATCCCTATTTTCCCCTATCATGCTGTTGAATCCAGCATCCCCAAGCATTTGGCCACCTCCCTGAGCTCTCGACCACCTCCTACCTCCCCAATCTCCTAGCCGTGAGCCTCCGACAACCTCCCACCTCTTCGAGCTCTCAACCACCTCCCTTCGGCTACCCCCGGCCTATCTCCCCCTAACAGCTGATGTGGTCTCCCTCTTTCTCCTACTGTTAGATCCAGCTTTCTCGAGCCTTGAGCCCCTGGCCCACCTTCCCTCAGCCACCTCTCTGAACCCTCGATAGTGTCATCTCCTACCATGCAGCACCACCTCCATACCGTAGCATCATCTCCTGCTGCGTAGCTATGTTTGGTGAATATTAATGATGGCGGCGGCGATGGCTGCATAGTGGTCACCAAATACCCTTTTTTTAAATTTTTTTAATATTTTAAATTAATTTTTATATGATTTAGTTAAATTACATTTAATATTTAAATTAAATTAATAATATTTAATTAAATTTAATTAAATTAATTTTAATTTAATAATATTTAATGAATTTATATTAATAATATTATTAATATTATTATTAGTTTTAAAAAAAATTGGATTGGATTCTAGGAGGGATATGGCCTGCCCCAGCTCGGCTTATATAGCAGTCACCAAATGCTATGGTGGTAATTAATTACCCTAATCGGCTGTTACTATAGTTTCTTAATTTGATTTTGATTTTTTTGATTAATTATTCTAATTACTATAGCTTTAGAAATCCAATTGGTTACTATTTTGTATTCTTCTTATTTTTATTTTTTATGTTGAATGTCAAAATATGTAGTTTGGCCTATATGCAGAGATTTGCTTTAAGATTTATGTAAGGAGGCCATAATGATTTTAGGATATCTTTTTGCTGATTCAACTATTTCTAACAACAATAATCTTAGACAGCCTTCTTCTATAGGCAATCAATTATGTCATTTTGATTTAGTTATAGATGAAATACTAAATTTGAGCCTCTTCTTTCTTTTTCCTTTTTTGATGCTCTAACTATTTTTAATTTTTTGGTTGTTAATATAAACTTTCATTATATGAAGGCCTAATTATCATTTTTAATTTCATTATATCCAAGAAAATAAAAATTAGATTTAGTTAAATTAAATTAATAATATTTTATTAAATTTAGTTAAATTAGTTTTAAATTTTTTGACTGGACTCAAAATGGGGCCACCACATGGCCCAGCCTGGCCTATTTCAAGTCCTATTTGCAATCTCACACAGTACTTTGGAACCTCTAAGATGGGATTTACTTGGATGCTATGTTGGTGTGCTCGCACGGTCTAGTCATTTCACACGCTCCAAGTCTGCATGCACAGGATGCATGTTTCGATCGTTCCTATTTGCAATGATATTCTTTACTTAAAAATCTAATATTTTAAAAATTTTTAAAATATTGCATTGTATATAATGATAGATCCATCTTTTGATTAATATACATATTCTTTGGCATCTATATATTTATATACTTTTATATGGATGGAAGAATTATGTACATTGATTAATTGATTGTCTAGTTTGGATAGTTTAAAAATTATAATTAATTTTATAGATAATTACAATAATCAAACAGTATATTGAGGATTTGAAAAAAATTTTGGATAACATTTTTTTTAGTTCTCTTCATACATCTTTAGTCGTGTTGAAAGAACTAAGAAAAAATACTACCAAAATTTTTTTTAGCCCCTATTATGTATCATTTGATTACTATAATTGACCTATAGAATTAACGCAATTTCTAAATGGGATAGGACCTTCTATACATATTAGTTGATGATAAGATGCATTTATTATGTAAACTATTTTAAATGATAAAATATTTGATAAGGATTTTATCTTGTATTTGTATATGCAGAATTCTTAGATAGTGTGCAATGGACCATAGTTGGATGGACCGTCGAGTGGTCGATGAGATAATTTCTTCTAAATATAAGGAGGATGTCAAGTACTTTTGTAATTATGCTTTTGGAAATACTGCACTCTTAATTCAAGGATCGGCTTGTTGTCTTTGTAAGAGATGTGTCCATAAAAAAATATTTGATAGGGATACAATAATTATCCATTTATAAAAGAGTGAATTTATGCCAAATGATAAGTATTAGTACCTGCAATGAAAGACGTGAGAGAAAATTGCAAGGGTTAGAAGTTAGCAGGATAGGAGCCTAGATAGAATGGTAGACATGATTATAGATGCGGATGGTCCTGAATTTGATTAGGATATAAATGATGATTCAGAAGCTAGTAGTGGTGGTTTCTATCATATGTTGAAAGATGCTAATGAACCATTAGGGCCGAGATGTAAAATACATACTGTATTATCAGCTATGTCAGAGTTGTTGAATTTGAAGGTCGAGTTTAATATGATAGTCACTTGTTATGATAGGATGGTAGCAATAATAAAAAAGATGCTACCAAAGGATGAGAAGCTTGTTAAGTATAATGTACACATTTAATAAACATCCAAGTTAGATTATATCATGGATGTCTATATTTGGCATTTTAGGCTTAGTCATCTTGATAAGAATAGGATAAATAGATTAGCTTGAGTGAAAAATCTTGGCATCAATGATTGTAAATTATTAATAACCTATGAGTCTTGTCTTCTTGGAAAGATGACAAAGTCTTCTTTTACTAGAAAAGATAAAGAAGCCGATAAAGTTCTAAATCTCATACATAGTGATGTACATGGACCTATGAACTCAAGTGCTAAAGAAAGATATCAATATTTCATTACAGACAATCTATCTAGACATGGGTATATCTAGCCTGAATCATTTGAAATATTCAAATGATTTAATAATAATAAAATAAAAAATTAAACTGAAAAAAAAATTAAAACTCTTCGATCAGATCGAGGAGGCAAATATCTATCCAGTAAGTTTGTGACATATCTAGGAGTGAATAGGATTCTCTCTCAATGAATTTTTTTTTAGAATATAGTGTATCGAAAAAGAGAAATTAAACTTTATTAGACATGGTTCAATCCACGATAGGGTTCACTAGTCAGCCTATTTCAAGGTTGTGCTCTTATGACTACTTGTTTTACTTTAAAAATTTATATCGAGTAAATCTATTGTAAAGACTCCATATGGGATATGTGTTAGGAATTATGTCCCAAAAGTCAATCGTTAGCCTATTAACAGTTGAGCTACTTTGTATATGCAATTGATCATTGATAAATGAAATACTTTGGCATGTTTTTCATCATAAGTCTTCATCTTCTAACGAACTTCATTTTTGTGATGAAGTTCTTAGGACTATATAGCTTCGATAAAGAGAAGATTTATCGATTAGTCCTTAAATTTATTCATGACCAAATGATAGGCTATTAATTAGGACAATAGCATTTATCGAGCATAGGTCGTTGTATGCCATATAGGTTGGTCATCCTCTTAACCAAGGAGTGTGGAGACACTGGTATGGCATACAGATGAGATGTATGGGTACATCATCATTGAACGTGACTAACTCTAGAGCATTCTGCTGTTGAGGATGTCTTGGATGGGATATAGGTATAAGTGTCCCTTAGACCTGAGATCACCTCAGTGACTTGCAAGCAACTCACTATACTTTGGTATCAAACTAACTAAATTTCTAATTCAATAATGGAAGGCTTCTGGACACAGTCAAGTACTTGCAAAGTTGGTGCATGATCAAGATGAAATTAACCACTCCAAGAGTTGGAGAAGTATGTATCACTGTATTTCAATATAGCAAAACCTTGGCCAGGATAATCCATCAGATGGATTTGATATTTTGAAATACAATATAGACAATCTAATTAGAGTTGATAGTTGAACTCTAAGGTGTCCTACGAGCATTTTGATCAAGAGAATGAATTATATGGAAACTATATCCGCATGGGTTCTAAGAATGTTGTTCTACACATTCGACCTATTCGACCATCGGATATCATTGCTGTTAGATATATGTGCCCTAGAAGCCAGAATTGGCTGACACTTGTAATACACTTCTAGGGGTAAAATTATAATTTTGACTAATATCAATAAAATGGGTTATTTTCTATCACATATGTGTATTTAGTGTCTGTGATACATCCTTTAAGTTAATGGTAATGATAATTCATATTTTCAAAGAGTTGAAAATTTAAGACATGATAATCATTATTAACTCATAAAATGCTCCCGACCATAGGATCATCATGAGGATGATGATTGATCCAGAAGGTTGGTGTACAATCGCTTTTCTTTAGTAGATGAGTCTTGAGTCTATGCTGTAGAGACACCAGAGCGAGAGTACAGATACTCGTTAGAGAATGAGGGCATTTGAGCGTGACCATCTCGAGTAGTCATTAGGGAGTCTACCTTCTCGTCAATGACTGACTCGATGCTGCAGTAGTGTGTCTGATTCTTTGATCTGAGGTGCATCGATAGTTCACCTTGAGAGTGTTATAGTTTGACTACACTATTACTCGGTCTCCTAGCCATATGGAATCCTGAGGTGTATGTGGGTATAGCATGTTCATTGTAGAAACTGGATAGCATCAAAATGGAATCTATCTACCTCGGTTGTAGAGGAGCAGCCCCTATGATGATCATGAAATCAAGTCAGAAAGCCCATGCCATGGTAGAGTGAAAATAATAGCAAGAGTTTCTATTTAGCTTTCACATTGGACTAAAATCGAATGAATTACAATCATATGAAGAGACTAGGTTTTGACGAGTTCACCTTAATCCTAATCTGATTGGGGCTCAAGATAGAAGAACTTAATCACACAGATAGTTGCACCAAGAGGTTCGCATTCAGCTCTGATGGGTTGCCACCATATACTGCTTGGTATCATTGATGGATTTTAGGAGCAATTAGAATGATTTAGATGATCGATCATTCTAGCTGTTCGAATTAAAAGAGTTCTGATCCATCGAAAGGAGTTTTGATGATGTTGATGATAGAGATCATGACATATCCATTAATAACAGAACTGAACCTAACTGGGTCACACAAATAAGGATTTGAATCTGGTGATCATCAATTGAGCCGATCCAGTTCAATTGATCTGAATGAGATTCAATTAGATTCAAGAAAATCATGCTAGCACTCGATTGAACCTAACGCTCTTCTTTTACTATCATAAATAAATTATCCTGACTGAGCCAAAGAAGTTTGTGCTCATTTAGAGGCCTTCACCTTGTCTGACTGGAGCTTGTCCAAGTCAGAAAAGATTATCTTATTTTGTAAGACATTACCTACCATTTTTGGTCACCTACCATTTCTCGTCCTTTGACTTTGGTCAAAAGTTGATCTTTGACTGGTCAAATGTTGACCATTGACACTTTGACTTTTGTCCATGTGTCATGCACCTATTAGAGAGTTGGTGGGGCTTGTCCCCTACCAGAAACCTGGCAAGAGGAGGGCGCACGCCACCTTTGGCGTGTGCCAGCTGGAGGCGCCAGGATCCTGTTGGACAGGGATCCATCTCCTTTTGGATTACAATTAGGTTCTCTCTAAGAACAACTTTGACTGGTCTTAGGCATCCTCTAAGGAGAACTAGAGGACTCTATTTCCATCAATCAGATTTAGATTTGATTTCACAAAGGGTTTGATTGGTTGGGAAGAAGAGTTGGATCACTTAGTCTAGTAAATAGCCCTGCGCAACCAAATTAAGATTGGAATAACAATTCTCCATGCCCAAGCTACTTCTCCTCTCCTCCTCCACACCAACCACCTTCTCCCTCTCCTCTCTACATCCAAAAGGAGTTTTGGACTTTGGTTGGTGCGATCCAGATGAGAGAAAGATGACTAAAAGCTAGAAGGCTGCACTGCTGCATAGGACAACTGCTGATCTTCGAAAAGAGTTTTGAAGATCCTCCAGATCAGATCTAGATCTAATTTTTGGAGACGTGATAGAGAAGAAGAGGATCTCTAGATCTAGCTTGAGTGGATACTGGTAGAGGCTAGGCACTTGCATGGCTAGATCCAGAACCTTCCGCTGCTTATAGGATCATCAATGGGTAATAGGATTATCCACTTCAAGGTAAATTAAATTTGATTTAATTTATTTAATTTTATTTTAATTATTAAAATAATAAAAATTAGATCTAAAATATCTCAGATCTGATCTAGATCAAAGAGAAAAAATTTTAAAATATATCTCTTGATCTGATCTGGGAAATCAGGATTTTCCTTCAACTGGTATCAGAGCCAAGATTCTAAAAGTGTTTAGATCTATTTTTAAATTTATTTGAATTAGAAAATAAGTAATTTCAATGTCACAATGAGAATGTGATCAGATCTAAAATTAGAGAAAATTAAAATTAAATGATGTGGATCTAAGATTAGAAAATATGCATGACTAGTTCTAAAATAGAATATTGTATAGAATAATCTGCATGTTTTAGTTAATTTAATAAATCTATTTTAGATCATATTTATTTACTATTTTTTGGATATTTAATGGTATAATAATATCTAAAAATAGCAAATAAAAATTATTTAATTTTTAAACATCAATAGATATGATTGATGCATGTCTAGACTAGTTGTAGAATAGTTCTACAAATAATTATTAGATAGAGATTTATTTTGATTAGATCAATTTAAATCTATTTTTTAGAATATTATAGATAATTTAGATTTGAAAATATGCATATTCGATACATGAGATGTATGCAAAATATGCCATGATTAGATCTAATTTGTATTTAAGTTATGATATAGATTCTAAACTATTTTGTAGTATTGCATGTTCCTGAGTAGGCGTTCCTCTTGGCCGTCCGATCATAAGATGAAGAAGGATTAAGACCCTCTCTCTCCATCCGATAGGGCATTCATTATGACGTGTAGGGTGCTGCGTGTTGCCTTAATCGAAACCCAAAACTTACTTCTGCAACATCCTAGATCTGAAACCCTAGAATTTATTGTGCATATTTTGTTTATGAACCCTACTTAATTAAAATTAAGATTATAAAGATGTAATTAAATCTAAAATTAAGAATTTTAGATCTAAGCTATATCATAATACTGGGTTCGGGCTTGGTAGCTCATTAGGTCAAGCGGTTGATCAAATCGAATCAAAGTTGGTTAGATGGGATCAAAATGCTTAAATTGACCAGCCTAATAGTAAAGTCTGGGTAATATCGAGTCATGATCAAGCAAACCTAATTAGGCTCAGAGGTTAGATCTGGATTATAGCTAACCAAGATTCTGACTCAACAATTTGGTGTCTAAGTAAGTTTGCACATACGACTGACTGATTTTTAATTGGAAGCTACTCGATCTGAATGCATTCTTGTACGAGTAATGGCATATTCCTTCAACCGATCTCACTTACCTAGCCATATCTATTGACACAGTTCTAATCTGAGGTGGTCAATAATCCGAGCTAACCCATGCCACACAAGTTAGTTCATCAATTGTTATGACTATGAAAGTCTAGTTTTAATGAGACCTGATCAATTCTCCCTAGAAAAAGATAAGTCTGAGGTTTTCCACCATTGTAGATGTGCGGGCTCTTTCTGGGGTTGATTATTCTCTGACTGGATATAGTGGCTCGTTTGCACCGAGAAGAATGCAACTAGTCTATTAGGCATTGGATGCTATGGGCTGGAGGATGATTGGGCTCAATATTTCGAATAGGTGAGCAGACTCAATTAGGAATCCAGTCTATGCAAATGATGGGTCTGACTTAACTAAGGAGTGATCAATATTTTGGATACGATGAGATTCATGAATTAGAGATCAAGTTTGGGTGCACCATGATAGAGAATCATTGAACAAGAGGTTGTTCACTCATCTGGCTAACCCATCACCAATAATTGTTAGGTGAGGTGATGAGTCGTTGGTGAACCGCACACCCACTAAATCATTAATCGTGAGATTTTGCATCTCTACAGAGGAAGTGTAGGGATCCAAGAAAATAGTGGAAGCTAATTGTTTAAAAATAAAATTCTTAAATAAATTGGTCAAGTCATAATTATAGTATCTAACTAGAATCTTTGACTCTCTAAAAAAAAAATATCTGTGTCCAATCCATTAGCACGCATCTTGGACACACACAGACTGACCGGATCCAATTATAAAGTTGGCTCAGGAATACAAAAATAATTTTGGATTTTGAAGAAGTTAACCCATGTTTGGACCGGACCTCCCATCTTACCAACGCCATCCATCCACTGAACAAAAGAGCGTCTCTAGAAAAATGGATAGACGAGATAATAAGGCCAGATATTACATGTTGGGCTCGATTCTGATAAGCTCCAGCACCAACATCAAGATATCGAACTGCTCCAATGTTGGCTCACCTATAGGAGAATTTTGGGTGAACAGAGTTGCAACAGCAAGTATCAGATACGAAATAACTTTTTAAGGCTAAGATCATGATGGACAGTTAAGTCAAGATCACTGTTGATGATGATCAAGGACATGAAAGAGTGAGAAGCTCGGTTGAAGTTAGACTGGATCCGCAGAACGATATTTATTCTGCAAATCCTTGACTGATGCATATGGGCAATTCATCATGAATTACCACATGGCATAAACTTCAAAATTCCTTGCCGAATTAATGAATATGCTGGTCACTGCTGAGCTTTCTATGAAAGATTCTAAGGCTCAGTTCTTGCTATGGAATGGACTTCTTCCAAAAAAAGTCTAATGGAAAGAAAAAGAAGTCTGTGAAAAAGTAGAAGGTGAAGAATAAAGAAGAAGGTAAGTCGAAGAAAATGCCGATGTCAAGGAAAGTGTTTCATGCAAAGCGATGGCCATTGGAAGCGAAATGCCCTACTTACCTGGCCACCCTGAAGAACAAGAAGGAAGGTCTTCTGGAGGTATGCTCGTTATTGAGTCTAACCTTACGATTTCTTCTGCCATCCAATGGATGCTTGACTCTGATTCTAGTGCATCTATGCACTTCCATGCAGGATCTTGAGGATAGCAGAGGCTGAGGGATGGAGACATGATCCTAGCTCGGTAATGGAGCAAAGAGTTGCTGCAGTAGTCGTGGGAGCATACCATCTTCGATTACCATCTGGTTTAGACTTAGTTTTGAAAGACTATTATTATGTGCCTGCATCTAGCAGGAATTTGATTTCTGTTTCATGCTTAGCACAAGAAGGCTATGTGATTACCTTCTTTAAGGACCATTGTAACATTCTTTAGAAAGAAATAAATTGCAAATTGATTTCCTTATTAATGATCTTTATCAGCTACATATTGATGTACCTATTCTAACTATCGAGCAAAACATGAATGCCAACGACCTAAGGATAATCCAAATGATGATATCTATGGCACTAATTAGTCATATACAGAAGTAGGATCAACAAATTGGAGAAAAAATGACTATTGAGTCCATTGACTTTCGAGTCATATCCAACTTGGTAATCTTATCTCTCTAAGGCAAAAGACTAAACTCCCTTTTGTTGGACATGGGAGAGGTTCACAAATCTCCTTACCCTAGTACAGATGGTGTGGCCCATTTATGTACCGACTAAGATAATTTTATCTACTTCATTACTTTTCGATGATCTTGTCAGTATGGGTATGTGTATCTTTGAGCATAAAGTTGAAGCTTTTGAAAAGTTCAAAGAATTCAGACATGAAGTAGAAAAATAAACTAAAAAATCCATTAAAGTTCTTCAATCAGATCAAGAAGGTGAATACCTTAGCTAGGAATTCCTAAACTATCTCAAGGATAATGGCATAGTCTCTCAATGGACTCCACCAGGAATACCTCAACTCAACGGAGTTTCAGAATGGAGAAATCAAATTCTATTGGATATGGTCCGATCCATGATGAGCTTCATAGACCTCCCCTGATTTTCTTTGAGACATTCATTGTTAACTTCAATTTATCTATTGAAATATGATTTCCTCTAAGACCATTCCTACCACACTGTGAGATATGGTATGGTAAGAAACCAAGTCTGAGTCTCTCAGAATTTGGGGTGTTCCGGCTCAATAAAAGACAACAAGCGGATAAGTTAGAATTTAGGTCTTTAGAGCTCGATTCATAGGAATATCCTAAAGAGCCATTAGGATACTATTTCTACATTCCAAGAAGAACACATTGGATTGTAAGTCGAATGCCATCTTTCTTGAAAAATAGTTTATTCAAGACAGCGGCATAGAAAGCAGATTAAGCTTGATGAAAAGTCCATCAAGTACAACGAGCTAAGAACCAATGTAACCAAATCAGGTTGACCAATAAGAACACTACCTCCTCCACCTCATAGATCGGAAAGAGTTTTCCGTCCCTGAAAGATACATAGGTATTATTTAAAAAAAATAGAGAAATGTTCCTCGTAGGTAATAATGCTCATGGTGATATCCAAAACCTACAACGAAGTGATATGATATCGACTCGAAAAATGGCTAGAGGCAATGCAGTCAAAAATTGACTCGATGCACTCAAACCAAGTCTGGACCTTGGTAGATCCACCAAAAGGTATAGTATCTATTGGGTGTAAATGGATCTTCAAGAGATAGATTGGTACAGATGGGAATGTGGAGACATTCAAGGCTAGACTAGTGGCAAAAGGTTATAGTCAACATGAAGGCATTGACTATCAGGATACCTTTTTCCTAGTGGCTATGCTAAAATTTATCTGCACATTGCTTGCCGTTGCAGCCTATTTCGATTAGGAAATATGGCAAATGGACATGAAAACGGCATTCTTGAACGGATATCTCGAGGAAGATATCTATATAGAACAGCTGCTAGGTTTCACATCCAGTGATACTGATCACAAGGTTTGCAAGCTGCAAAGGTCCATATATAGACTTAAGCAAGCATCTCGGAGCTGGAACACTCGTTTCAATAATGTGATCAAAATGTTTGGTTTCATCAAAAATGAAGAGAAACCATGTATTTTCAAAAAGGTCAGTGGGAGCGCTGTTGTCTTTCTCGTATTGTATGTGGATGATATCCTCCATATTAGGAATAATATTCTCATAATGACAACAGTCAAATATGGTTGTCCAAGGAATTCTCCATGAAAGACCTAGTGAAGTATCCTTTATTCTAGAATTAAGGTCTATAGGATAGACGAATAGGATGCTAGGACTTTCCAGAAGATGTACATAGAGGAAGTAACTAAAGAGGTTTAGTATGAAAACTACTAAGAGGGGATTAATATCCTTCAAACATGTATTCATCTTTCCAAGAAGATGTGCCCTAGCCACACTTGAGAAAAGAACGCATGAGCAAGATCCCTTATGCTTCTGCTAGGAGCCTCATGTATGCCATGCTATGTACACGACCTGATATAGCCCATGCTGTGAGTGTCACAAGCAGATATCAATCAAATCTAGATAAAGAATACTGGACTTCTGTGAAATGTATCCTTAAGTACTTAAGAAGAACTAAGGATATGATGTTGGTCTTTGGTAATGGAGAACTCTAAATCCAGGGATACATAGACTCGAATTTCATGTCCGATATAGATGATCGAAAGTCGACATCTGGAAATCAGTTTGTGTGCAATGGTGGTGCTGTCAGTTGGAAGACTTCCAAGCAAACTATGATAGCAGATTCCACCATGGAAGCAGAATATATTGCTGCATCAGAGGCTGCGAAGGAAGCATTCTGGTACAAAAAGTTTGCTGCAAAAATTGGAGTAATGCTATCAGATGCCATTCCTCTATACTGTGATAATAATGGCGCCATATCCCTTGCTAAGGAGTCGAGGTCTCATCAAAAATCCAAGCATATTGAGCGGTGATACCACCTCATCCGCGATTACCTCGAGAAGGGTTATGTCGAGGTCAAGAGAGTCAACTCCACAGATAATGTGGCAGACCCACTTACAAAGCTATTGGGCCAGCAAAAGATCGAAGCCCATCTTGAGAAGATGGGACTTAGACTTGTAGCCAATTGGCTTTAGCACAAGTGGAAGATTGTTAGATATATGTGCCCTAGAAGCCAGAATTGGCTGACACTTGTAATACACTTCTAGGGTTAAAATTATAATTTTGACTAATATCAATAAAATAAGTTATTTTCTATCACATATGTGTATTTAGTGTCTGTGATACATCCTTTGAGTTAATGATATGAATATTCATATTTTCAAGAGTTGAAAATTAAGACATGAATAATATTATTAACTCAATAAATGCTTCCGACCATAGGATCATCATGAGGATGATGATTGATCTGCAAGGTTGGTGTACGATCGCTTCTCTTTGGTAGATGAGTCTTGAGTCTATGGTGTGGAGACACCGGAGCGAGAGTATAGGTACTCATTAGAGAACGAGGGCATTGAGCATGACCATCTCGAGTAGTCTTAGGGAGTCTATCTTCTCATCAATGACTGACTCGATGCTGTAGTAGTGTCTGGTTCTTTGACCTAGGTGCATCGGTAGTTCACCTGTAAAGGTGTTATAGTTTGACTATACCATTTATCGATCTCCTAGCCATATGGAATCCAGGTGTATGTTGGCTATAGCTGTTATTGTAGGAATGATAGCATCAAGATGGAATCTCTTACCTCGGTGTAGAGGAGCAACCTTATGATGATCTTGAAATTAAGTCAGAAGCCCATGGCATGGCAGAGTGAAATAATAGAAAGTTTCTATTTAGCTTTTCACATTGGAACTTGAAATCGAGATTATTCATCATATGACAGTAGACTAGGATTTGACAAGTTCACCTTAACCCTAATCTGATCGGAGCTCAAGATAGAAGAACTTAATCACACAGGTAGTTATACCAAGAGGTTCGCATTCAGCTCTGATGGGTTGCCACCATATACTACTTGGTGTCACTTGTGGATTTTAGGAGCAATTAGAATGATTTAGATGATCGATCATTCTAGCTGTTCGAATCAGAAGAGTTCTGATCCATCGAAAAGAGTTTCGATGATGTCGATGATAAAGATCATGACATATCCCATTATCATACAGAATTGAACCTAACTAGATCACACAAACAAGAATTTGAATCTAGTGATCATCAATTGAACTAATCCAGTTCAATTGATCTGAATGAGATTCAATTAGGTTCAAGGAAATCGTGCTAGCACTTGATTGAACCTAAAGTTCTTCTTTTACTTTTATAAATAAGTTGTCCTGACTGAGCCAAAGGAGTTTGTGCTTATTTAGAGGCCTTCACTTGGTCTGACTGGAGGTTGTCCAAGTCAGAAAAGATTGTCTTATTTTGTAAGACATTACCTACCATTTTTGGTCACCTGCCATTTCTTGTTCTTTGACTTTGGTCAAAAGTCTACCTTTGACTGGTCAAATGTTGACCATTGATACTTTGACTTTTGACCACATGTCATGCACCTATTGGAGAGCTGGTGGGGGCCTGTCCCCCTACCAGAACCTGGCAAGGAGGAGGGCGCACGCCACCCTTGGCGTGTGCCCAAGTTGGAGGTGCCTAGGAGTCCTTGTTGGACAGGGACTCCATCTCCTTTTTGGATTCCAATTAGAGTTCTCCTAAGAATCAATTTTGACTGGTCTTAGGCACCCTCTAAGAAGGAATCCAAGGGACTCTGTTCCCACCAATCAGATTTAGATCTGATTTCACAAAGGGTTGTGATTGATTGGGAAGAAGAGGAGTTGGATCACGCTTAGTCTATAAATAAGACCCTGCGTCCAACT
Organism: Cocos nucifera; assembly: GCA_006176705.1. Taxonomy (NCBI): domain Eukaryota; kingdom Viridiplantae; phylum Streptophyta; class Magnoliopsida; order Arecales; family Arecaceae; genus Cocos; species Cocos nucifera. Next base: position 268,124 of record QRFJ01002127.1, on the reverse strand, counting down.
CAAATTAAGATTGGAATAACAATTCTCCACACCCCAAGGTTGCTTCTCCTCTCCTCATCCATGCCAAACTCACCTTCTCCCTCTCCTCTCCACATCCAAAAGGAGTTTTGGACCTTGGTTGGTGCGATCCAGATGAGAGAAAGACGACTGAAAGCTAGAAGGCTGCACTGCTGCATAGGATAACTGCTGATCCTCGAAAAGAGTTTTGAAGTCCTCTAGATCTAATTTTTGAAGATGTGATAGAAAAAAAGAGGATCTTCAGATTCAGCCTGAGTGGATACCGGTAGAGGCTAGGCACTTGCGTGGCTAGATCCAGAACCTTCCGCTGCTTATAGGATCATCAACAGATAATAGGATTACTCACTTCAAGGTAAATTAAATTTGATTTAATTTATTTAATTTTATTTTAATTATTAAAATAATAAAAATTAGATCTAAAATATCTCAGATCTGATGTAGATCAAAGAGAAAAAAATTTAAAATATATCTCTTAATATGATCAGATCTGAATGAACCTGGTCCGAAAAATTAGGATTTCTCTTCAATTGCTAGATGATTACTTTGATTGATACAAAAATTTATTTTTATACTACCGATTTAAGTTCAGATCTATGAGGTCATACATATTAGAGCTCATGATCTGATCGGATGGTTGATCAATGATTGAGAATCATTCTAGGGTTAAACGATCAATACAATTGATGTTTAACCTAGTGCAAGTATTATGGAAGGATTGATTAGCAATTTGATTTCTAATTATCTTAATTTGATTAAGCCAAAGGGCTAAGATTAAGTTTAATTAAATATAATTTAATTAAATTTGATTTGGGCTTGATTGGATCAAGTTCAATTGACTTATTGAATAAGTCAAGTGCAAGAAAAAACTAGTCCTAGTCTAACTAGGACTTAGGTCAAACCTAATTTTTTAATTTGATTAAAAAATTAAATTAGAATTAAATCTAATTTAATATAAACCATGAATTGGATTAGAACCTAATTTAATTTGGTAGAGTTGGTTTTGGTTTAATTTGGTTTAAGAAACCACTTTGACCAAGTCATAGATAGAATCCTAGTAAGACTAGGATTCCTCCTTGCGCCACCTTAGTCCCAACACCCCCATGCCTATTTTTTTGGTATTTTTCTTGAAAAATCCTTTTCTTCCTGATCTTCACATATGCCCCCTCTCTCCCTCTCTTTCTCATATGGTAATTGGGTAGAAGATCAAGTCAAAGAAGGAGTTTGTTTTGATATTGGATTCTATGAGATTGAATCCTAACAAACCCAAACTCTTTCCAAAAGGTGCCGCCCCCTCTCCCAATTAATTTTTCTCTTATTCCATGTAAGAAACCCCTTTTCTTGTGTGCCTTTCCTTTCTGGTACATGCTAAAAATTATGGAGGGGGCTCCCAAGAGTTGGGCACCCCTTGACGTGCCCTGTTTGATCTTTCCTTATCTAGTATTTGACCTAAACAAGGACTCTTCTTTTTCTACATATTTTAAATAAATTTTGGCTTGAAATTTTTGTTGGTTATAGAACTTTGAGAGGGCTTTGAGGTGTATAAAAATTAGGGAGAGAGAACCTCTGGGTGTTGAGATTCAATAGACACAAAACTAGGTATCTAGGTGAGAGCAAAGAGAAAAAGAAGAGGGTCTTCTTCTAGGGTTACTGTGTTCATCTCTTCCCTTCCTTCTTCCTTGGGTTTTCTGAGAGTGTCTCACATCTGAAACCTCTTCTCCTCCTCCTCTTTGGAAGAGTTCAATCTAGAAAAGAGGGGGCATCTGATCAATCATCGAAGAAAGATCGACGTAGTACTAGCATACTGTGCTGATTTTCAGCATCTGAATTTCTGATTGTGATTGTGGGCTCGTGTGGACGACTCCTAAAGGCCGGATGTGTGTACAACTTGTAACTTTATCTTCAAGCCTAGATCAGTGAGTTAGAATATCTAACTCACTCAGGTAATAGATCTGATCTATTAATTTTTTCATACATGCATGAGATGTGGAGTAATCTAGGTTGATATGATCAACCTTTCCTTCTTATTTATTTTTTATTTTAGATTTAAATGTCATACAATAATCATATAATATATTTTTAGATCTAGAAATTATTTAAAATTAATTAGATTAATTTTGAGTCTTCCATCACTGATCTAGAAAAGATTTCAAGATCTAGCCCTAAAACCCTAGATCTGGTTCCTTCAATATGGATTGGGCATAAATCTAGACTCCCTCACCTTCGAGTTTAGGGTTAATCAACCTATATCAAAGGTTTGCATATAGATAAACTTGGATCTTGGTCCAATAAGTATTTAAAGGTTACTAATTCTACTGTGCTGAAGAACATAAGATGTTCATCAGTAGTAGGGCATTTCTTTTAGAAAGAAGTTCCTTAGAGAAGAAAATGATGTCTATCAAGTTGAACTTGGAAAAGTTTAATTGGTAGAAAAGAACTGACATAATCTAGTAAACCTATAGAATCAGATTTGATCGGATCAAATCCAGAGCCCATTAAAGTGGCACCTTTAAGGAGATCCGATAAAGTACCATGTTTACTAGATAAATACTATGGTATCTAGGTCCAGGATGGCGATCCTATTGAGCTCGATTAGAACAATAAGGATCCGATCATCTATAGGGATACAATGCAGTGGTCTGACTCTGAAAAGTGGCTTGGAGCCATATAATCTAAATTGAAGTCTATAAAAATTAATAGTGTATGGACACTAGTTGATTCATCTGAAGGAATAAAATACATTGAGTGTGAATGGATTTTCAAAAGGATCAAAGTAGCATAGATGAAAAGGTCAAGACCTATAAAGCCCATTTGACTGTTATCTTAGTTTTAGAACATACGTTTTGAACGTATGTCTTTATTATGAACAAAGACAAATCCTACATTTGTAAGTGGATAAAATATTCTATAATATTATTTCTTATATTGCCTGTGGATGAAATTCTCTTAGTTGAAAATGACATTCCAGCATTGTAAGAAATAAAGGTTTGGCTATCATCTAATTTCTCCATATTCAAGATCAGATATGATATACTCACTAAGAATAGTGAGCAGATACTAATCTAATCCAAGTGAGAACCATTGGATGATTGTATAGACAATCCTTAAGTATTTCAAAAATACTAAGGTCCAATGACTTGAATATGAAGATACTGACTTAAAACTTATAGATGTTTTGATTCCAGCTTTTAGCCAGATCAAGATGACCGCAAGAGAGTGTCGGGTCATACCTTAATTGCAAGAGTAATCTTCTAGAAAGGTTTCAAGTAGGATACTGTAGCCTATTTAATTAGTGATGTAGAGTACATCATGGCATATGATGCTGCCATGTAAGCTGTGTAGTTGCTAAGATTCATTAGCAGGTTGGGAGTGGCACCCTCTACCGATGGTTCAGTCCTATCGTAGCACTAGATCCATAGCTCAGGCTAAAGAATGGAAGGACTAGCATATTATGCATTGCTTTTATCTTAAATATTTAGATCTGGATGATATCGACCTTCAGAAGATCGATGGAAAATAAGAACTTAATCGACTCATTTGCTAAGGCCTCAGAACTAAGGAGTTCTATGAACTCAAGTAGAAGATAGGATATTTAATATCATTTTGATTGGCTTTAGTCCAAGTGGGAGTTATTAAAAAATGTGTCCTAAAGTCAATCATCTAAGTTGTAGATGATTAAAATCTATATAAGAATTATCTAATAATAATAGTTATTTGGCTGTTTCATTATAAAAATTCTATCTTTCTTAAATAACTCCTAAATTATGATGAAATCCTTAGAACCATAATCAATCAATAAAGAAGAATTTATCGGATGATTCTTAAACTATTCATGATCAAATGATAAGTTATTAACAAGGATGATAACTTATCAAGTGTAGATCGCTATATGCCATATATGTTGGTTGTCCTCATAATCAAGTGGTGTGAAGACACTAGTATGGCATTCAGATGAGATGTAGGAGTATATCTATACTAAACATGATCAATGTAGCACTCTACTGTTAAGAATAGCTAGCTAAAGCCAATGGATATAAGTATCCCTCCGACCTGAGATAACCACGATGACTTATAAGCAACTCATTGTACTTTAATGTCGAACTGCCTAAATTTCTAATATATAATTGAAAGGTTTTTAGGCACAGTCAAGTACTTATAAAGTTGGTGTATAAGTCAAGATGGGATTGACCACTCCTCGTGAGAAGTCACGAGATTTGCAAAATTTTGAGATACAATAGAAATGACTTGTATGAGTATTGACAGCTTACTCAAAGTCATCTTGAGCATTATTGGTCAAAGCAATGAATTAGACGATAACCATAGGCTAGGGTTCTAAGAATATTGCTTTCTATACATTCAATCTATCTAGATGTTAGGTACCTTTGCTAGATGGTCATTTTGATTAGTACAAAAATTAATTCCTATGCTACCGACTTAGGTTCAAACCTATGAGATCATACACATAGGAGGTTGTAATCTAATTAGATGGTTAATTGATGATTGAAAATCATTCTAAGATCAAACAATCAATATGATTGATATTTAACCTAATGCAAGTATTGTAGGAGGATCGATTAGTAATTGGATTGCTAATTGGATCAATTTAATTGAGCAATTAGACTAATATCAAGTCAAATTAAATTAGATTCAATTAGAATTAGTTTAGATTTAATAAAATTAAGTCTAATTGATTTATCGGGTAAGCTAATTGTATAGAAGAATAAGTCCTTGTTAGACTAGGACTTGAGTACACCTAATTCCTAATTGAGTTAGAATTTAAATTAGAATTAAATATAATTTAATCTAATTTAATTGAGCTCCTAGTTAGATTAGGATCAACCTTAATTAAGTTGTATTTAATCTAGATTAAATAAGATTTGAATTAGATTCAAAATAGTTTTGACCTTGTCAAACAAGAGGAGTCCTAGTGGGACTAGGACTCTTACTCCTCCCTTGCGCCTATATAGCCCATGCCCCATCTTTTATTTTTTGATGTTTTACATGAATTATTCCATGCCCCAAAATGGTTCCCACACCCCTTCTTTGGTTGTTTTGGAATTAGTTTTGATTTGGTCAAAATTAAAAAGCTGTTTGGGTTGGTTTCTTTTTGAAAGAGTCCCAAAATTCCAAAACGTCTTCTTTCCTTCTTGCGCATTCTTTTCCCATGCCACTAGATTTTGTTCGACCCTTTCTTCTCCCTTTTGTGTGTGGAATAGAGAGATCTCATGCCTGATTTTATGGGAGGGGCATCCAATAGTTGGATGCCCCATAGGATTCCTTAGAATCCTCCTTAAAACTAGGTTTTGACTTAGTCAAATGAGGGTGGTTATGTGATGCCTCCTTCCAAGTGATTTAGAGCATCAAAGTTCTTGGGTATTCCATGGAAAACAAAAGAGAAAGTGAGGATGGCATGGGTGGTTTGAGGCACCATGTTCCTTGGAGAAAAGGTTTTCATTTAGACATCAAATGTTGATATCTTGAAGGGACAAAGATAAGAGAAGATTGTCTTCTCTTAGTTTTTTCTTTTTAGTTTTCTTTCTTATTTCTTTATGCATTTTTTATATGATAAAAAATATAAGAGAGAGAGTGGAAGAGGGCATGGGGATGAGTGCTCCAAGATGTTGGGGCATGGTGGTCCTTTTTGGACATGATCTAATCATATCCTAATGAGAGAAGAAGAAGAGAAGAAATATCTTCTCTTAGGATTTCTTTTAGAATCCTTCTTCTTTATTTATTTATAAATTTTTTTATTAAAAATTAGAGAATATTAAATCTGAAAGCATGAAAAAAATCTAGAGGAGAAGGTCTCCTCTTATCCTAACATAGAGATGTTTTCAGGACATCAATCATTGATGTCCTGAAAGAAAAAATGTGTCTTCTCTTAGGGTGTTTTTTTTTGTATTTTATTTTGTAATTTTTAAGAGATCTAAGGATTGGATTGCTCTCTTATTCTTCATCTCTTAGAATGTCCAAGAGATTTGAAGAATAATTTTTAGATTAACCATCAGGAGGGATCCGCGAGAAGCTAGCACTTCGAGCAGATCTTCATTCAACGAACTTTCAATCTGTATCGCAGCTTCATGTAGAATTTTTATAGAGACTGAATGTGTGTGCAGCTCCAAGCAACAAAGGCAACATCAAGAATCAATCACAGGGTTCTCGACCCATGCGAAGATAAGAGATCTGATCTCTTCTTGACCTAGATGCGATCTAGGGTTTGATCTAGAATTGTTCTAGATCTAGGTATTGATTTGATCAATGCCAACCTTATTTGATTTATTTTTATATTTATGTATGCATTATAATATGTTATAGGTCCTAGATGTAGGGTTTAGTAATAGATTACATGCTTTTGTAGATTAATAATTTAATCTACATCTTTTGCTGTAATTTATTTTTAAAAAGTTTTGAAATTCAAGCATGAAATCCTACATATTTTCTATCAGTGGTATCAAAGCATCTAGGTTCTTTTATAATATGATCATATTTGCATTAAAATAAATCTAAAAAATAAAACTCTAAAGATCACATATACTGCTATAAGGTTGTCCTGCTATAAGATTTATCTCTTACAATTGAGAGGTTGTCCTAGTAAGTGCTGATCTATAAAATTGAATCATGAATAAGTTAGATTAGATCTAGGTAAATTTATAATTTATTTTTTTATTTTAAATCTAAAATAAATAGATGCTAGATCTATTTTGAATTATTTAGATTAGATCTAAATAATATAAGGTTACATATACTATTATAAGGTTGTCCTTCTATAAGGTTTATCCCTTACAGTGGAGAGATTATTCTAGTATGTGCTGACCTTAATAACCTAAATCATAAATATATTAGATAAGATCTAAAGTGGTTTATAATTTATTTTTAAATTTTAAATCTAATATTAATTAGTTTATGATCTAATTTTGTTCATTTAGATAAGATCTATCTGATATGTTTCTTATTCTAGATCTAGATCTTGATGTTGCATATGTTGATATGTTGTTTTTTTCTTTTTTGAATCTAGTTTGAATATGTATGACATATTTGATTTATAGAAATTAAATTATGAACTTACTTTCTAGAAAATCTTAGATTCAAAATCCTAGGATATGATTGAAACATTGAAATAAATTAAATCTAAAACCATGCATTGAATATGATTCAATGTAAACTATTTATAATTAAAAAATATTTCAAATGATCGAATCAAAAATTAGTTCTGAGATTTCATAAAACCAAACCCATAAGCTTTGAATTTAATTAAAAATTTAGTGATTGTTTAGGATCTAGATTTGTGATTTAAAGATCCTAAAATAATTTCATAAAACATGGGTTAAAGGGTAATGGGTTAACTTTGATGAGGTTATTAATTGGGTTAGACCTAGAGTTAGATTAAATATGGACTTAGTTAAGAAATTGATCAAATCTAATTAATAGTTAATTAGGATTAAATCATTTCTTTAGATCAATTCAATAGTTGTAGTTGATCAAAGTTCATACATCTAACAAATGAATCATGATCGTGGCTTAGTGGCTGAGCCCGAGTCTTTAGGCAGACCAAATCAAAATTGACAAATCAATTGATGTCTAAAATAAGTCTGACATTCCTAGACCAGTAGTTTTTAATTAGCAACCTACTTATCTGATGATAATTATCATAAATTATTAAATAAAAATATTAAAATATATATTAATTTAATATTTATTTAAAAAATTGATATTTTAATAAATATTTTGTAGAAAAGAAGTCCATCAATATGAAGAGTTTGATTTATGAGTTCTAACGTAATAAATTTTACTCAAATTAAAGCTAAAATAAAAAAGTTATGAAGCATAAAAGTTTAAAATTTAAAAAAATAAAAAAAATTAAACTGGTGCATGGTGGACCGATCGGTCGGTTCATTGAATAGGCATAGACCGGCTAGCTCAGTAGGCACAGCCAATCAACGACTGCCACATGGCAAACCTAGACCTTTAAGAGGTTCACAGAATTTCTATTGCAGTGTACAAAGGCATTTTGGTCATTTTCTCTAGCGCGCTGGCTTCTAATTAGCTGCAGTCTTCGATGTGGCTGATCCATGGTGGTCTATGGCTACAGTTTTGCACAATCGGATGGTGGATATTGATACCGATGGAGATCCAATGGTTGATATTAATTCCAACCTGATTAAGGTTTCCAGAGGAGATTTGGCATGATCCAATGATGGAAATTCATCCAGGCAATGATCCGACGGCCATAATTAATCTAGAGGCCTGATTAGGGGTTTAAGCAGCTAATCTTGATAATTTTTGAGTTGATTTTGGACCGTTTGATGAAGATCTAATGGTTAGGAAGCTTCAAGGTGTTTAAAATCGATCTAGACTTAGATTTTGACTCTGAAAATTACTATGAAGATCTTGTTTCCTCCTCTATTTAAGCACTCTTACTCCCATAGCCTGAGAACAAGTCTTCTAAGCCAAAACAATAGAGAAAAATAAAGTTTCTTCTCTCCTTTCTTCCTTCTCCTCCTTATTTCTTCCTTTTTTCTTCTTCCAATTTTCAATCAAAGGAGCTCTAAAGATGCCGGGAGTGAGTAGATCGTCAACCATGAGCGGCTAAGAATCTAAATTCTAGGAGAGTAGATGAAGTCTTCAAACAAGGGTTGTAATACTTTTTTCTTTATCTTTTATAATTCTTTTTATGCAAACATGTTCTCATGCCTAGTTTTTAATGAAATTTATTTTTATGCATGAGATCTTGACTCTGTGGCATGCTTATTACTAATCTAAATAAATTATATTCATTAAGATGGGTTGTGATTGAAAGATACAGTCCATACTTAATTTAATAATTTATTTTAGAAAAAAATTATTAAAAACCATATTCTTAATTTTTAAGAATTAAAGTATTGAATAATTTATGATTTCATGGAGATGAATCATGATCAAGAGATATAATTCATACTCTAAGAAAATAAATTATGATCATAACTAAATTCTTAAAAATATTAATTTTTGAATCAAAAGAATTATCACAATCCTGTTAGAGATGGATTCAAAATTTCAGAATACTTCTAATTAATCCTAAAATCCTAATTAATTAATTATTTATTTATTTTTATTTAATTTACTAAAATCTCATTCAATTCTCTTTAATTTACTTATTTAAATTTCTACTTTAAGATTGATTTATTTTTTAATTAAATTAAATGTAACTCAGCCTCCAATCTCTGAAAAAATCTACACCCGACTCACCACTATTCTAATTAATAGGTAGATTAGTTTTAATTATCATTTGATGCTCTAATGACAAGCAGTCAAATTTTTGGCATCGTTGTCAAGGATTGTAGCATGGTTGCTTTAATTAATTAATAATTAATTAATTAATTTAATAAAAAATAAAAAATAATAAAAAAGTTTTTTATATTTTTTTTAAATTTTATTTAGCTATTACTATCTTTTATAACTGATTTCTTGCTTTAGTATTAATTTACTGCTTTCTGTAGTTTAGATTTTACTATTTTTTAAGACTTAATCACTTGAATTTATTTTTTTTTGCAAAACCAAAGAATCAAAAACTTAAAATATATCTATAAAAAGATAAAACCATAAATCCTAAAAAAATCACTGACATCCCATAATACTTAATTAATCTTGCAAAACCAAAAATATAACATAAAATTAATTTTTAACATATTTGGACATCTTGTTTGATTTGCATTGCATATTCATAATATACTTTAAGTATACAACCTATTAAACAAGATATGGTGGAGATTTAATCATCCTTTCTTAGTCCATAAACCACCATCCTTCATATTGTATTAACCCAGACCTTAATTAAAAATTAATTAGACATTGGCTCCTAAGGATATTCAAGCTCAATAGGACAAAAGATCCTAAGAGTTGGATCGGATTAGGGTTAATCAGTTCGATTGGTGTCTAGGCAAGTGGTTCAGGAACTGCATCCTGAAGGAAGATGGTTACTTAATTGGTTCCGTTAGCTTATCTGACCAAGATAATTGGTGTCTAAGAAAAGCAACAAGGGGACTTCCACCGACCTTACACTTACCTGGCCAGTTGAGTGACTGATTCTTTATCGGAAGTGCTCGAAGGTGATCTTGGTAGTTATGAGCTATCTAGATTTAGGTAAATCCTAGGATAGAGAGTCCATGCTTGCTTAACTCATTTACTATTATAATTTAAATCCTAATTAAAATACTCTCCTCTATCATCTCTAGATCTAGGACTTTTTAGGGCTCTCATCTTTAGAATTTTCTTTTCTCATCTCTTTTCTTATTCTTTAAAACTAATTAAAACAAAATAAATAAACAATTAGAGATGGATTTAGATAGTATATATGCTGATCTATCCCATAGAGTAGATCGTCTAGAAGCCAATAGAAATTCTTTATATCCATCTTTTCTTCTTGCATAAAAAGTTTGTGCAATTTATTCAAGTCCCACCCACTTTGCAAGAAGATGCCCAAACCAATTTCTAAGTATATGTATGAGCAAGATTATCAAGATCAAACCCAAATAGCCTACAGATTAGAAAATAATCAAATCTTTAATTTAGGATGGGGGACTCAACCAGATTTTTCGTGACAATCACAACCAGTGATTACCCTGGTATCACAAAGACCCATATTTATGGATGCACATTATGATATGCCCTACCCATATTATCAATCTTCTCCAAATAATAATGACTCAATCTTTGAAGAGAGGGTTCCACAAGCATTAGGATTTACCAATCAACCATTAAATAATCTATAGGAACAAAGGCTAAATTCCTTAGAAAAATGCTTAGAAAGCATGATAAAGATACAAAATGACCTTATGCAAACTGTTAAAGAACTAGAGAAGTAGAGGCTTACATTCAATCAACAGAAGGAAAGTGAGTTGCCTAATCAACCCGAGAGTAACCCTGAAGGACCATATCAAACTAAAAATTTTAATATCCCAATAAATTTTTTTGAATAATCAATTAAAGCTCTCAAAAATAATATGGTCATAATGTGAGCTCAAAAGTGGCACTCTCAAGTCTTGAAAATATGAGAAGATAGATCATGAAAAGATGAAAGCGAGCTGGAAGAAGAATCAGTCTCAATAGTAAAATTCAGAAATTAGGTCGGCTCACTCTAAGATTGAGCCGGCTCAGTTGAAAACTGGGTCGGCTCAGTCCAGGACTGGGTCAGCTAAGTCTTAGAGAAAAATTTAGATAGAGAGCAGCATTTTCAGACTGCTGGCATGGTACACAACTGGGTCAGCTCAGTCTGAGACTGAGCGGACCTAGTCGTAGGTTAGCTGACTCAGTCTAAAATTGAGCTGACTCAGTTTTCATGGATTATTATTTTATGTACGTGGGTTGTTTGAATTTAGAGAGTTTTTCTATGAGCTTGGACTTGACCCTTTGTAAAGTATATATACTCAAAATAGATCAAGGTTGTAAGGGTGCTGAAATATATTGAATAAAAACTCTTTTCTCCCAAAAATCTCTTCTTCTCTTCTTCTCTATTCCTTGATTTATTTGATCATGCTTTCATAGAGATCTCTAAGAAGTACTTTTTTGTTGCTTGGCTAATCACCGACAGCCATACCGATCCATGTGGGAAGAGCCCTTATTTCCAACATTTGGTATTAGAGCTATGTTGCATTGAAGGAAGGAAGACACCTAGGATTTACTACATCTAGGATCTGTTGCACCAGATTTTATCCTAAAAACTTTTAGTTTACTTTGTGGCTGTCTCTAGATTGAGATAGAGATTGTTTACATGGAGGAATGGTGATACAGAAGTTTGGAAAGAGGATCTAGGGCTAGTTAGATCTTTTATGAAGGATAGTTTTGCTGGTGTGTGAGATCTTGAAAGATGTTAGGGATCTGTTCTTGACTTGTTTGAAGTCATGGGATCAAGTGGATTTTAGATGGATTTTGAGAAATTTGACGATAAGGAAAACTTTATCCTATGGCAGCAAAGAGTAAAGGACTTATTGGTTCAGCAGAGGATCTATAAGGTCTTGATAAAAGAAAGGCCAAAAAAGATCAGTGCTGAGGATTGGAAAGAGTTGGAGGAAATTACTTTTAACATAATCTGGATGTGCTTGGCCAATCAAATTTTGCTCGAGGTTTGCATAAAGACTATGGTAAAGGAGCTCTGGGAGAGACTAGAGAATACATACATGGGAAAGAACATGACGAACAAGATATGGTTGAAGAAATAGCTATATAGTCTGAGGATGCCCAAAGGCGGAGATCTTATTGCACATATCTAAAGGTTCAATTATGTGTGTTCTGAGGTGATGAGTTTAGATATGAAGATCGATGAGAAGGATCGAGCATTGCTTCTATTATGTTCTCTCCCAGGTTCGTATGATGGTCTCATAACAACTTTAATTTATGAGAAGGAGATCCTAAACTATGAAGAGATTGTTGGTGTGCTCAGATCAAATGAGCAAAGGGAGAAGATCTGCAAGGGAGACCCTAAGCCTGAGATCTTGGCTGTGAATGAAAGAAAAGGAAGATCAAAGGAGAAGACAAGAGGAAAATCCAAGGATAGGTCAAAGTCTCACAATCAGAGGAAGATGACATTGAAATGTTATAAATGTCAACAGCTAGGACACCTGAGGAGAGATTGTCCCCCTTTTGAGATTAGAAAAAAAAAAGGCCAGCAAGAAAGATGACACAGCTTCTGTGAGTAGTGGAGAAGACCTGCTAGTTGTATTAGATGGATCCACAGAGTGTGATACTATGTGGATATTAGATTCAGCATGCTTGCACCACTATACTTCTCATCGAGAGTAGTTTGCTATCTATCAGAAGGTCGATGGTGGAACTGTCAGTCTTGAAGATGATCACCCATATAAAGTAGCTAGAATTGGCTCTATTAGGGTGAGGATATATAATGGAATCATTTGTACATTATCAAATATCAGGAATGTACTGTAGTTGAAAAAGAATTTAATTTTTTTGGACTACTTGGAGGAGCAGGGTTATGCTTTTAGTAGCTAGGCTGGGAGTGAATGTCTTAAAATTTCCAAGGGAGCTTTGGTGGTGATGAGAGATAGAAGATTGAGCAACAATCTTTACAGAATGAAAGGCTCAGTGGTAAATGATAATGCAAAGGTGCTAGCAGCAGCACAGGAGAAATAGATTTTATATTAACTGTGGCACTATCAGATGGGTCATATGAGTGACCGTGGGCTCATAGAACTAAGCAGAAGAGGTATGATCTCAGTCCTGAAGAAGGAGGGCACAGTTTTTTATGAGCCATGTATCTTTGGCAAACAACATAGGGTGAAGTTTGCTAGAAATACTAAATGCAGTGAGGGAGTGCTGGATTTAGTGCACTCAGATATGTGGAGACTAGCTCCTGTATTAGCTAGAGATGGGGCAAAATACTTTGTTACTTTCATTGATTATTTTTGAAGAAAGATATGGGTTTATCTGATCCAAAAAAAATTAGAGGTGTTTGCTCGGTTCATAGCCTGGAAAGCTGAAGTAGAGAAGGAGTCAGAAAGATAGGTAAAGTGTCTAAGGTTGGATAATGGAGGGGAGTATACTAGCCTGGAGTTCAAGAGGTACTATGAGAAAAATGACATCAAACGCCATTACACGATGAGAGTGACTCTCTAGTAGAATAGTATCATAGAGAGGATGAATCGACACTAATCGAGAAGGCACGAAGTTTGAGGCTGTAGACATCACTCCTAAAGTCCTTTTGGAATGATGCTCTAACTTTTTCTTGTGAATGAGTTCCATCATTATAAGCTGAATGGAGGCATTCTAGAAGAGGTCTAGAGTGAAAAAAAGGTGGAGCTTGGCCACCTAAAAATCTTCGATTGTACAACCTATGCACATGCGGAGGCAACCGAGAGGAGCAAATTGAATCCAAAATCTCAAAAGATGACATCATAGGGTATCCATAAGGAGTCAAGAGGTACCTACTATGAAACTCTCAGGCACAGAAGTCAGTGATTAGTAGGGACGTTATCTTTGATGAGAAGAGTATCTTGAGGAGGTCTAAGATAGATGAAACTAAAAAAATAAAGATGAACCGCGGTGGCCAGTCAAAGAATGATGACATGCAGATTACATCCACTTATAAGAGTGTTCCTATTAAGGTGGAGCTGGACAAAAAAGTATTGTCTCAGATTAAAAATCAGTATGGAGGGTCAGCAGCTTAGACAGATGTGTAGGAGCAGCCATAGACATCAAGCAAAGATGTGCCAATGGAAGTGGCTTTGCACAAGCCCCAGCATACTATTACGAGATCAGTCAAATATGGCATTCATGAGGTTATCTCCTATGCACTCATCACTACTAATCGAGATCTAGAGAATTATGTAGAGGCCATGGAGATTGAGGATCATAATTCATGGATGCAGGCCATAATGGAGGAGATGGAATCACTTGAGAAGAATCAGATATGACAGCTGGTGGATCTTTCAGAGGGTGCTCGACCTATTCGCTCAAAGTGGATGTTCACAAAGAAAAAAGCACTTTTAGAACAAGGTGGAGTCAGATTCAAAGCAAGGCTAGTAGCAAAGGGATACTCACAAAGGGAAGGGATTGACTACACAAAAATTTTATCTCATGTGGTGCATCATACATCTATTCGAGTTTTGCTATCACTAGTGGCACAGCATAACATGAAATTGAAATAGATGGACATGAAAACGACCTTCCTTCATGGGACTTTGGAGGAAAGAATCTACATGAAGCAGCTAGATGCTTTCATGGAGATGGGATAGGAAGAAAAGATGTGTTTACTCAGGAAGTCTTTGTATGGCTTGAAACAATCTCCTCGTCAGTGGTATCGAAGGTTTGATAACTTTGTCTTGAGCCTAGGTTTCAGCAAATATAAACATGATTGTTGTATCTACATCAAGGATGTAGATGAGGAGGATGTCCTGTACCTATTATTATATGTAGATGACATGCTCATAACCAATAGAAGCATGGATGCTGTAAAAAGATTGAAAAGGACATTATCATCTGAATTTGAGATGAAAAATTTGGGTTCAGCTAAGAAAATCCTTGGAATGGAGATTTGTAGAGATAGGTGCAAAGGAGTGCTCCATTTGTCATAAAAAAAGTTGTCCAGAAGGTTCTGAAGAGGTTCGGAATAGAAAAGGCCAAACCTGCAGAAATGCCATTACCGAGCCATATGCCTCTCTCCAAGTTACCGTGCCCCCAGTCAAAAGAGGAGAGAGAGTATATGAAATGAATCTCTTATGCAAATGCTATAGGCATTATGATGTATACTATGGTGTGCGGTAGACTAGATATAGCACATGCTGTGAGCATGGTTAGTAGATACATGGCTAACCCTAGGAAGGAATACTGAAAAGCATTGAAAGGATATTGATATATCTGCATGGAACAAGGGATTATGGTTTGGTATTTGGTGGATAGCCAGGAGGATTTGGAGAACAATTTGTGAAGATGTGTTAAGGTTAAGGTCCTCTAAAAGGATTTGTTGATGCAAATTATGCTGGTGATCTTGATACAAGGAGGTCTACTACTGGATACCTCTTCTGCGTATATGGTGGACCGATGTCTTGGAGATCAATCTTTCAGCCAATCATGATCTTGTCTACCATAGAGGCTGAGTATCTTGCAATAATAGAGACTACAAAGGAAGACCTTTAGCTTAAGAGGCTGATTGATGAGTTGGGGGTGGAGCAGAGCAAGGTTACACTATTCAGTGATAGTCAGAGTGCTCTATTGTTGGCACAGAATCCAGTCTATCATGCATGCACAAAGTATATAGATGTGAGGTACCATAGGATCAGAGAGCTGGTGAAGGAAGGTGAAGTAGAACTGATGAAGGTCCATACTAAGGAGAATCAGTCTGATGCACTCATGAAGGTACTCCCTAGAGATAGCTTTCAGAGATGTGTAGCACGAATGGATCTGTTAAGAAGAGATGAGTTCACAAGGACTTGGAAGCACCAAGATGGAGAATATGAGCTCAGAAGTGGCACTCTCAAGTCTTGAAAACATAAGAAGATAGGTCATGGAAAGATGGAAACGAGTCGGAAGAAGAATCTGTCTCAATAGTAAAGTTCAAAAACTGGGCTAGCTCACTCTGAGACTGAGCTGGCTCAGTTGGAAACTGGGTCGGCTTAGTCTAGGACTGAGTCAGCTAGGTCTTAGAAAAAAATTCAGATAGAGAGCAGCATTTTTGGACTGTTGGCATAGTAGACTGAGCCGACCGAGTCGCAGGTTAGCCGGCTCAGTCTAAAATTGGGTCAGACTGAGCCAATCCAATCGCAAGTGAGCTGACTCAGTCTAAAATTGGGCTGGCTCAGTTTTCATGGGTTATTATTTTGTGTACATGAGATGTTTGGATTTGGAAAGTTTTTCTATGAGCTTGGGCTTGACTCTTTGTAAAGTATATATACGGAAAATAGGTCAAGATTATAAGGGTGCTGAAATATACTGTATAAAAGCTCTTTTCTTCCAAAAATCTTTTCTTCTCTTCTTCTCTATTTCTTGATTTATTTGATCCTGCTTCCGCAAAGATCTCTAAGAAGTACTTTCTTATTGCTTGACTAATCACCGATGGACACGTCGATCCATGTGGAAAGAGCGCTTATTCCTAACATATAAAACAACCCTGCAAAACTAAAAAAATCCTCTTAAACCATATAACTAAGGCAAAAATGTATAGAAAAGAACAAGAATGGTGGGATGAACCAATTCTATCACCTTACTCATATATGGACTAATTTTCAAGTGCCTTAGAATCATCCAATCCTTTTACTGGGAAGGCAAGACAAACTAATGTGATGATGGAATCAATAGAGACTTCCCAAGAACCATAAGTAAATAACATAATTGAGGAAGCATCGCTTATAATTGTTCCCCAGGATTTGTTAAATCCCTATTTGATCTGTTATGAGATAGATGATTTTGATGATGATGGGTATAATACAGAAGTTAATAACCAAGTAAATACATCATATCCTAAAACTATCTTACATTGGATTGAAAAACTTGAGCAACCACCTAGCCCACCAATAGCACCCTTGTTAGGACCACCAACTACTCTAAAATTGAAACCACTTAGTGATGAATCTACTGACATACTACCAGTGATACCTATCCAGAACGACCAACTTATAGGTATTCTAAAAGCACATAAAGAAGCTATCGAATGGGATATTACTGATATGAGAGATAATAATTTTAAGAATGATTTTTCTGTATTTGATAGTACTTTTGAGGATGGCCTCCAAAATTTATCTATAATATTAAAATGATGTATGGAGGCAAATTTAAAATTAATTTGAAAAAATGCTCTACTTTAAATCAGGATGAATTGATGCCTAATTATATCAAACCCGAGAAAGAAATTATGATAGATCAGATTATAGTTGAAAAAATTCAAATACCACCCCTAATCTCAACCCAACAAACACAATTTCTTCCTAGTTATAAAAACTATAATAATCTTAAATTTTGGTACAACATGCTTGCTTAAAATACTTTATTGATCCGGGCTATGCCTGACCACGAAAAAGCATTTCATGAACATTATTCTGCCATGATGACTAGGCCTCCTGATTGGCCCTATCTTTTTGGAACCATGAAGGATGCGTTAAAAATAATTATACCTAAAGCTCCTTCATAGGATTTGACTGAAGACGCTAAACTTAGCGCTTACTAGAAGACAACCCAGCTTTTACTTTTATATTTTTTTTTTAGTTTATCTTTCTTTCAGAACTAAGTTGGGGAGAGAACTACAAACCCATGGATGAAGAACAATTAAAGCCCAGACCAAGACCAAAAATATATTAAGTTAAGTGAACTCTTTTCTTGTTATCTTCTTATCATTTATCACACTCTATTTTCTTTCTTCCATTGAGGACAATGAAATTTAAGTTAGGGGGGAAGGATAAATAAAATTTTTTTTAAGTCCTCAAGTATGGTAATAATTAGCCTTATATACTTAATTTCGTGTCAATTTAAAGTTTGTCGGGCATTTTAATCGATGATTGATTAATGATTTAGAGAATTTTGAAATACTAAGGATGCAATTATTAAAAAAATCTAATAAATGGTTAGGTTTAGAATAAAATAAATTTTTAAGTGATTCTAAAATCTTCTTTCTGACTATATTCAATAAAAAATCTACTTTATATGGGTATGAGTAAGAAAAAAATTAATAAAAAGAAAAAAAATAAAGCAAGTTCTAAATATTGGTCTTCTACCAAGTAATCAGACCTCGTTGCCTAAGTAATGTTATTCACGTCAAAAAATGGACAATGTGAAGAAGCTTGTTATGAAGTTAGTTTTAACATATAGCCTATTTGACTCAAGTCAGTAAGCCCGAGGGATATTCAACACCTAGTGCCCTAAAGTCGACTGGTTTGGAAGTCATTGGTCCAAAGCTTGCTACAAGGGTTAGATAGAAAGCTTAAGAGATTAAAACATTGCACTAACTATATAAAAAAAAAAAAAAAAGCTCTAGTCTATACTAAAGATAGAGGATTTAAAGAATAAAGATAAAAAATTGATCAAAAAAACTCTAAAATTTTATGTTCTTCACTTAACCACTATTTGGGATAGAATTAATAATCTGATGACGTATTTCTTAAATCTTTAACCAAGTATTAACTGACTTTAGGATGACCTGAAGAAATTTTTATATCTTATCGAGTCAGTACATGCTTCTAATTTTTCTATTTTTACTCGAGGATGAGTAAAACTCAAGTTGAAGGATGTGATAATTATCATACATTATTAAATAAAAATATTAAAATATATATTAATTTAAAATTTATTTAAAAAAATTAATATTTTTATGAATGTTTTGTAGGAAAGAAGTCTACCAATGTGAAGAGCTCGATTTAGGGTTCCAACATAATAAATTTTACTCAAATCGGAGCTAAAATGAAAAAATTATGAAGTCTAAAAGTTTAAAATAAAAGAAAAATAAAAAAAAATTAGATTGGTGCATGGTGGACCGACCAACCGGTCCATGGAATAGGCATAGACCAGCTAGCTCAACAAGCGCGGCCAATCAACGACTGCCACATGGCGAACCTAGATCTCGAAGAGGTTAACAGAATTTCTATCGCAACGTACAGAGGCATTTTGGCCATTTTCTCTAGCATGCCGACTTCTGATTGGCTGCGGTCTTCGACGTGGCTAGTCCATGGAGGTCTATAGCTATAGTTTTATGTGATTGAATGGTGGACATTCATGCCAATGGAGATCTAATGGTTGATATTTATTTTGACCTGATTAAGATTTTCAAAGGAGATTTGGCATGATCCAACGATGAAAATTCATTCAGGCGATGATCCGATGGCCAGAATTAATCTAAAGGCCTGATCAGGGGTTTAAGCGGCTTATCTTGATGATTTTTGAGTTGATTTTGGATCGTTTGATTAAGATCTGATGGTCAGAAAGCTTCGGGGTGTTTAAAATTGATCCAGACTCGGATTTTGACTCCAAAAATTATTGTGAAGACCTTGTTTCCTTCTCTATTTAAGCACTCTTACTTCCTGAGAATAAGTCTTCTAAGCCAAAAAAATAGAGAAAAATAGAATTTCTTCTCTCTTTTTCTCCCTTCTCCTCTGTATTTCTTTCTTCTTTCTTCTGCCAATTTTCAATCAAAGGAGCCTAAAGATGTCGGGATCGAGCAAATCGTCAACCATGCATGGCTAAGAAGCAAAATTCTAGGAGAGTAGATGAAGTCTTCAAACAAGAATTATATTTTTTTTTAATTTTTTGTAATTTTTTTTATGCAAACATATTTTTATGCCTAATTTTTAGTGAAATTTATTTTTATGCATGAGATCTTGACTCTGTGGCATGCTTATTATTAATCTAAATAAATTATATTCATTAAGATGAGTTATGATCGATACATACAGCCTGTACTCGATATAATAATTTATTTTAGAGAAAAATTATTAAAAGCTATATTCTTAATTTTTAAGAATTAAAGTATTGAATAATTTAGGATTTTATGGAGATGGATCATGATCAAGAGATATAATTCATGCTCTAAGAAAATAAATTATGATCATAACTAAATTCTTAAAAATATTAATTTTTGCATCAAAAAAATTACCACAACCTTGTTAGAGAGGAATTCAAAATTCCAGAATACTTCTAATTAATCCAAAAATCTTAATTAATTAATTATTTATTTTCTTTTATTTAATTTGCTAAAATCTCATTCAATCCTCTTTAATTTACTTATTTAAATTCTTGCTTTAAAATTAATTTTTTTAATTAAATTAAATGCAACTCAGTCTTCGATCTTCGAGAAAATCGACACTCGACTCACCATTATTCTAATTAATAGGTAGATCAATTTTAATTATCATTTGATGCTCTAACGATAAGCAGTCACCTGATCATTTATGATGGTGTCTAAGACAAGCCTTGGCAGATCCTTCCATCGATCTCACTTATCAAGCCAATGTGGTTAATCAGCTTTTGATTAGGTTATTCATTGATTCATACTAACTCATGTCACATAGAAAATCAGTAAGACTGATTTTATTCAATGAGACTGATCTAGTTTTTCATGGATTGAAATTGATCCTAATCCTCATAAATGACTTGAGAACTCAGTGGGAGGACTTGACTTAGTGAAGTCAGTGAGAGCAAATTGATCCATGTCCTTTCTATCCTTAAATCATAAAAATATTTAAATTTTTTAAAATTATTAGATTCTTAAAATGATAAAGTTATAGAGATAACTGAGTCATAGCCTTCCATTAAGATGTTTGATAATGAGTCCATTAACTCAATAATCATTGGAGGTCCATAGGCTTGGTGCTTGTTGACTAATGAAATTATCATTCATCATATGATGACTTAGATGTGTCTCTCTAGTGATGGTTAGATTGACCAACCAAAGTTGGGCTTAATCATTCATTGGTTAGATGCACCAAGTATGGTCATATTAATGGTTGGACCTAATCGGATCCTTACAGTAGAGGCCAAAGCCTACTGATTAGATTTTTGAAATAAAATTAAATTACTAAAAGTTGTTTAGAGAAATAATTAGTTAAAAAATCTACCTATGGATGTACATGGATTGATCGGCCAAAGTCGAGCTTGTGTGCAGTCTATATAAATTTTAGTACCTAATAGAAAATTAAAATAATTTTTTAAATTAGAGGTAGAGGCTACTAATTCAAATAAAATAGTGGAAGAACCTTTAGACTAAAGCCCATGTCTTTAGGCTTAAAATAATTCATATACATTAGGTCATTATTCTTTTTTCTCAAATTAAGGCTAAACTCTAATTGCTCCAATCACTGTTAGATAGTGATGACTTATGGGATCCAACTTTGATAATTAGTATCAAAAGTTGAATTTGATTCAGCAATACGAATGGATTTGTATTGGGATATCTAAGTCTAGTCAAAATAATTAGTCCAATATTGACCTAAATCAAGCATAGTGCTTCTACTGTTAGAATCAGGATAATAGAAAAAAGAATTATCTTGCTTCCCTTGAATATAACAGACTGAACAAGAGAAAGGAGCAAGAGTTGCTTATCAAGGATGTTATATGATAACACCTTAAAATTTCTTTATTTAAAATTCTACTACCTAGGTATTGCATACCGATAGTCCTATGCAATTTATTGCAAGGACTACAGGTAAGTGGAATGTTTGAAAATGATGAAAAATATCTGAACATTAGGGATAGAAGTTCTGTTCTAATCCTAGCTTTAGAAATTGTCAAGCTTATTTTCAAAAGATGTCATTTTGAGTGATTATCACTACTATCAATTATTTATGATAAATGTGATCACTATTGATTTTTTGGTCAAAGATGGTTATCATTTATCAATAAAAAAAATTATTATAATATTATTATGAATAATATTACAATAGTGTATGGATAATAAAAAATAATATTTAATATTTATAAAGATTATTAAGTATAATATACACATTTAATAAACATCCAAGTTAGATTATGTCATGGATGTCTACATTTAGCATTATAGGCTTAGTCATCTTGACAAGAGTAGGATAAACAGATTAGCTTGAGTGAAAAAATCTCGACATCAATGATTGTGAATCATTGATAATCTGTGAGTCTTGTCTTCTTAGAAAGATGACAAAGTCATCTTTTACTGAAAAAGATAAAGGAGCCAATAAAATTCTAAGTCTTATACATAGTGATGTATGTGGACCTATGAACTCAAGTGCCAAAGGAATATATCAATATTTCATTATAGATGTTCTATCTAGGCATGGGTGCATCTAGCCTAAATCATTTGAAATGTTCAAATAATTCAATAATAAAATAAAAAAATAAACTAAAAAAGGTATTAGAACTCTTCGATCAGATCGAGAAAGTGAATACTTATTCAGTAAATTTATGATATATCTAGGAGAGAATAGGATTCTCTCTCAGTGGATTTTTTTTCAGAATATAGTGTATCAGAAAGAAGAAATTAAACTTTGTTAGACATTGCTCAATCCACGATAGAGTTCACTAGTCTGTCTGTTTCAGGATTATGCTCTTGTGACTACTTGCTTTACTCTAAAACTTTATACCGAGTAAATCTGTTATAAAGATTTCATATAGGATATAGATCGGGCATAAATCTAGACTCTTTCACCTTCAAGTTTGGGGTTAATCAGCCTATGTCAAAGGTTTACACATAGATAAACTTGAATCCTGATCCAATAAGTCTTTAAGGGTTATTAATTATACCATGCTGAAGAATATAAGATGTTCATCAGCTGTAGGATATTTTTTTTGAAAAGAAGTTTCTTAGAGAAGGAATTGATGTCTATATCAAGTTGAATATAAAAAAGTTTGACTGGTAGAAAAGAACCAACATAATCTAGAAAATCTACAGAACTGGATTTGATCAGATCAAATTCGGAGCCTATTAAAGTGGCACCTTTAAGGAGATTCGATGAAGTATCATGTTTACTGGATTGATACTATGGTATCTAGGTTTGGGACGGCGATCCTGCTGAGCTCGATTAGAATAATAAGGATTCGATTACCTATAGGAATGCAATGCAATGGTCTTACTCTGAGAAGTGGCTTGGAGCCATATAATCCAAATTAAAGTCCATGGAAATCAATAGTGTATGGATACTAGTTGATTCACTTAAAGAAATAAAATCCATTGGGTGTGAATAGATTTTCAAAAGGATCAGAGTAGCATAGACGAGAAGGTAATGACCTGTAAAGTCCGTTTGACTATTATCTCAGTTTTGGAACATACATTTTGAACGTATGTCTTTGTTATTAACAAAGACAAATCCTACATTTGTAAGTGGGCAAAATATTCTATAGTATTATTTCTAGTATTGTCTGTGGATGAAATTCTCTTAATCGAAAATGGCATTCCAGTATTGCATGGAATAATGGTTTGGCTATCATCTAATTTCTTCATGTTCAAGATCAGATATGGTATACTCACTAAGGATAGTGAGCAGATACCAATTTGATCCAAGTGAGAACTACTGAATGATTGTATAGATAATCCTTAAGTATTTGAAAAATACTAAGATCTAGTGACTCAAATATGAAGATACTGACTTAAAACTTATGGATGTTTTGATTTTAAATTTTAGTCAAATCAAGATGACCACAAGAGAGTGTCGGGTCATATCCTAATTATAGGAGTAATCTGCTAGAAAGATTTTAAGTAGGATACTTTAGCCTATTCAGTTAGTAATGTAGAGTATATTGTGGCATATGATGCTATCATGTAAGCTGTGTAGTTGCTAAGATTTATTAGTAGGTTGGGAGTGGCACCCCCCATCGATGGTCTAGACCTATCGTAGTACTGGAGCCATAGCTCAGGCTAAAGAACGAAAGGATCAGCATATTCTGCATTGCTTTTACCTTAGATATTTAGATCTGGGTGATGTCAATCTTTAGAAGATCGATGAAAAAGGAGAACTTGACCGATCTATTTGCTAAGGCCTCGGAACTAAGAAGTTCTACAAACTCAAGTAAAAGATAGGATATTTGATATCATTCTGATTGGCTTTAGTCTAAGTAAGAATTATTGAAAAATATATCCTAAAGCTAATCATCTAAGTTGTAAATGATTGAAACCTATATATGAATTATCTAATTATAATAGTTATTTTGACTGGTTCATCATAAAAGCTCTATCTTTCTTAAATAAACTCCTAAATTATGATGAAGTTCTTAGAACCACAATCAATCGATAAAAAAAAATTTATCGGATGATTCTTAAACTATTCATGATCAAATAATAAGTTATTAATAAGGATAATAACTTATCGAGTGTAGATCATTGTATGCCATATATGTTGGTTATCCTCTTAATCAAGTGGTGTGGAGACACTGGTATGGCATCTAGATGAGATGTAGGAGTATATCTGGATTGAATGTGACTAATGTAGTACTCTACTATCAAGAGTAGCTAGCTAAGATCAATGGGTATAAGTATCCCTCTAACCTGAGATCACCACAGTGAATTGCAAGCAACTCACTATATTTTGGTGTCGGACTGTCTATATTTTTAATATAAGTTTGAAAGATTTTTGGGTATAGTGATGTACTTGTGAAGTCGGTATGTGAGTCAAGATGAGATTGACCACTTCTGATTAACTTCAGGAAGGGAATGACTCATTGTGTTTTAATTTAGCAAAACCTAGGCCTGGATAATCCTCGTGAGGAGTCACAAGATTTACAAAATTTTAAGACATAATAGAGATGACTTATATGAGTGTTGTCAGCTTACTCAAAGTCATCTTGAGTATTATTAGTTAAAAAAATAAATTATATGATAATCATAGACCAGGGTTCTAAGAATGTTACTTTGCATACATTTGACCTATCTAGACGTCGGGTATCATTGCTAGATGGTCATGTTAATTGGTACATAAATTAGTTTCTATGCTACCAGCTTAGGTTCGAATCTATGGGATCATATACATAAAAGGTTGTAAGCTGATCAGATGGTTAATCAATGATTGAGAATCATTCTAAGGTCAAATAATCAATACGATTGATGTTTGACCTAATGCAAGTATTACAGGATGATCGATTAGCAATTGGATTGCTAATTATTTTAATTTGATTGAGAAATTAGGCTAAAATCAAGTCTAATTAAATTAAATTTAATTAAAATTAGTTTAAATTTAATTAGATTAAGTCTAATTGATTTATTAGATAAGCCAGTTGTATGGAAGAGCAAGTCCTTGTTAGACTAGGACTTGAGTGCACCTAATTTCTAATTAAGTTAGGATTTAAATCAAAATTAAATATGATTTAATTTGATTCAATTGAGCTCTTAGTTAGACTAAGATCATCCTTAATTAGGTTACATTTAGTTTGATTTAAATAAAATTTAAATTAGATTCAAAATAGTTTTGACCTAGTCAAATAAGAGGAGTCCCAGTTGGACTGGGACTCTCACTCCTCCCTTGTGCCCATATAGCCCATGCCCCACCTTTTATTTTTTGATGTTTTATGTGAATTATTCCATGCCCCAAAATGGTTCCCACGTCCCCTCTTTGGTTGTTTTGGAATTAGTTTTGACTTGGTCAAAATTAGAAAGTTGTTTGGGTTGGTTTCTTTTTGAAAGAGTCCCAAAATTCCAAAACATCTTCTTTCCTTCTTGCGCATTCCTTTCCCACGCCACCAGATTTTGTTCAAGCCTTTCTTCTCTCTTTTATGCATGGAATAGAGGGATCTCATGCCTGATTTTGTGGGAGGGGCATCCAAGAGTTGGACTCCCCATAGGATTCCTTAGAATCCTTCTTAAAACTAGGTTTTGACCTAGTCAAATGAGGGTGGTTATGTGACGCCTCCTTCCAAGTGATTTAGAGCATCAAAATTCTGGGGTATTCCATGGAAAATAGAAGAGAAAATGAGGATGGCATGGGTGGTTTGAGGCATCATGTTCCTTAGAGAAAAGGTTTTCATTTAGATATCAAATGTTGATATCTTGAAGGGACAATGGTAAGAGAAGATTGTCTTCTCTTAGTTTTTTCTTTCTAGTTTTTCTTTCTTATTCCTTTATGCATTTTTTATGTGATAAAAAATTTGAGAGAGAGAGAGGGAGAGGGTGTGGGGATGAGTGCTCCAAGATGTTGGGGCATGGTGGTCCTTTTTGTACATGATCTGATCATGTCCTAATGAGAGAAGAAGAAGAGAAAAAATGTCTTCTCTTAGGATTTCTTTGAAAATTCTTCTTCTCTATTTATTTATTTAATTTTTTATTAAAAAATTAGAGAATATTAGATTTAGAAGCATGAGAAAAATCTAGAGGAGAAGGTCTCCTCTTGTCCTAACATAGAGATATTTTCAGGACATCAATGTTAGATCTAGAAGCATGAAAAAAATCTAGAGAAGGTCTCCTCTTATCCTAACATAGAGATATTTTTAGGATAGCAATCATTGATGTCCTAAAAGAGAAGATATGTCTTCTCTTAAGATATTTTTTCTTATATTTTATTTTTGATTTTTGAAAGATCTAAGGATTGAATTTCTTCCTTATTCCTCCTCTTATTCTTCATCTCTTAGAGTGTCCAAGAGATATAAAGAATATTTTTTAGATTAATCATCAGAAAGAATCCACGAGAAGCTAGCACTTCGAGCAAATCTTTGTTCGACAAACCTTCGATCTGTGTTGCAGCTTCGTGCAGACTTTCTATAGAGATCGAATGCGTGTGCAACTCCAAGCAGTAA
The DNA here is from genome assembly GCA_006176705.1 of Cocos nucifera. Lineage (NCBI taxonomy): Eukaryota > Viridiplantae > Streptophyta > Magnoliopsida > Arecales > Arecaceae > Cocos > Cocos nucifera. The sequence continues at coordinate 241,454 of QRFJ01002127.1, read as the reverse complement.
GGACAACATCAAGAATCAAACATGGAGTTCTCAATCCATGCAAAGGTAAGAGATATGATCTCTTCTTGACCTAGATGCAATCTAGGATTTGATCTAGAATTATTCCAGATCTAGGTGTTGATTTGATCAATGCCAACCTTACTTGATTTATTTTTAGATTTATGTATGCATTATAATATGTTATAGGTTTTAGATGTAGGGTTTAGTAATTAGATTACATGCTTTTGTAAATTAAATAGTTTAGTCTATACCTTTCATGATCATTTATTTCGAAAAAGCTTTGAAATTCAAGCATGAAATCTTGCATGTTTTCCATCAGTAGAAGCATTGATGTATATCTAAGGCCTTTTGTTGATGAGCTAAAATTCTTATGACCCTATTGCGTATGTATATTTGATGTACTGAAGAAGTAAAATTTTATAATAAATGTTGCATTGATGTGGACCACTAGCAAATTTTCTATTTACGGGATGCTATCTGGATGGAGCACTCATGGAAAACTAGCATGTTCCTATTACATGGAGAATACAAAAGTATTTCAACTTGAGTATGATCGTAAGCCCTGTTAGTTTGATTGTCATCATCAATTTCATCCCGAACATCATTCTTTTTGAAAGTAGTGGGACAATTTTAGGAGGAATGAAATAGAGAAGGATAAGGCACCCATGTGACTCAATGGCATGGAAGTGGTTCAGAGGGTATCTCAAGTGGATGAAGTCTAGTTTGGCATACTATTTGACAAGCAAAAATCTCGAAGATTCGGTAGAACTCATAACTGGGTAAAGCACAATATTTTCTAAAAATTATCATATTAGTCCACCAATTTTATCCATCATAACCTTAATGTTATGCACATTAAGAAGAATGTCTTTAATAATATTTTCTATACTATTATACATGTCAAGGGCAAGATTAAGGACAACCCCAAGGCTCGAGCGGATATGAAAAACATATGCAAGCATCCTCTATTAGAGCTGGTTGAGGTGCCTCCGAAAAAATTTTTGAAGCCAAAAGCAACTTACACCTTAACGAGAAAGTAGTTGAAGGACATATGTGAATGGTACAAAAATCTTAAATTTCTAGATGGTTACACAAGTAATCTAGTTCGATGTGCTAATATCAAAGATTATAGGTTCCATAGGCTAAAGATCCATGACTGCCATATCTTCATACAATGATTACTCTCATTAGCTTGGCTTGATTATTGTGTCTTAAAATTAATCGCAAGTGCACAGTATGCAAAATAGCACATCCAACGAGTATGGGTCGATCCTATAAGGAATTGTATTTGAATTGCATTCAAATCCTTGCTCAGGTGAGCTTTCACAAAGAGTTTGGAGGATTATTTGTTACTTACTACTAAATAGTAAATTAATTGTAGAGAGCAATAATCTAAAGATTTAGGGCATTTAAATCCACTAGACCAATGGTTTAGAGAGCCTTTCTAAGATTTTTCTTATGATGTTCCTTGATTAAGGTGTAATGCATGGACAAATATTCATCCTAATTAAAGAACTCTCCTTTCAATTATTTCTCTTATGTTACCCAAGTATGGAATATGAAGGGGCTCTGATCCAACAATAATCCATCAAAGTTTTTCATAAGAAAGAATGAGAAAATAAATTAACAAAATTTTAGACCTTCTACCTATTATCCTTCTTGCACCGAATCAAGCATAAACTATAAAGGGATAAAAATCCAATGATAGTCCATCAAGTTTCTTGGCAAAAAGCTTGAAGGAAGAACTCTAAACAATAAAGGCAAGTGAGAAATCTTAAGAAAGATCTTCTAATCATGGTTTAGCTTCATCGCAAACTCCAGAAGATTGCTTAACTAGACATGATTTGATGAAAAACTATAAATCCAATTAAAAATATAAAAAAAATGTTATACTATTGCTAAAATTTAAAATTATAATAATTAAAAGAGATGCAGAAAGTAAATAAGCATGAAAATTAAACTATCCTCTGTGCTAAAATTAAACTACAAAAATTAAATTGCGCAAGTGATAATTAAAGGAAAAAATTTATTACTGGAAAAAAAATAGCTTGATATAAAATACTAACTCCTAAGTCATTAATAGGGCTTGGAGTTGAAACAAGAAAATAAAAAATTACAAACTCTCTTCTAGAATAATTTTTTTTGGCTAACTCTCCTTCTCGTATGTTGGAAGGATGAAGAAAAGTGAAAAAAAGATGAATAAAAATTTTATAGGTAGGTATTTCCGCCTATTACACGGTCTCCTACAAGAGTTATGGTGTGTAGATAGATATCTCTTAGTAGAGACATTGGGTTTTATTTATAGGTGTAGGAGGGAGGAAGATTTTTTATTTTTTTCATATGAGACTAATTAAAAGGAGAGGCAATAAGAAAGGGGCCATTGGATTAGGAATTTTACTTCTCATCCATTGATCTTTAATTCGCATTCATACTTGGATCTATGTGAAAGGTTATCTTTTAATCTAGATCCTTAATCTTTAAGTCGTATTCATACTTGAATGGAAGCTGGTTGCCTGGTTCACTTGAATCTGAGCTAATTTGAGTCTAATTTGAATTGTATAAGCCCAAACTCTTAACTACCTGTGAAGTAGATTAGAGAGCATCAAATTCTTAATAAATAATAAGTAATTAAATTAAATACTTAAAGTAAGTCGCTAGAGGTATAAATTTAATTTAATTGCTTAATATTTATTAAGAATTTGATGCTCTCTAATCTACTTTATAGGTAATTAAGAGTTTGGACTCATACAATTCAAATTGGACTCAAATTGACTCAGATTCAAGTGAACTAGGCAACCACCTTCCATTCAAGTATGAACGCGACTTACTCATGCAGGGATGAGTAGCAACCTCCTCTTGATCAAGGGCCTAGAGTTAAAGAAGACCTTTCACATGGATCCAAGTGCGAACATGACTTAAAGATCAATGGCCTAGATTAAAAGATAACATTTCACATGGATCCAAGTGTGAATGCAACTAAAAGATCAATGGATGAGAAGCAAGCTCCCTAATCCAATGGCCCCTTTCTTGTTGCCTCACCTTTTAAATAGTCCCACATGGAAAAAATAAAAGATCTTCCTCCCTCCTAAACCTATAAATAAAATTCAATGCCTCTACTAAGAGATATCTATCTATACACCACAACTCTTATAGGGGCCCATGTGACAGACGGAAATAAGTACCCATAAAATTTTTATCTACCTTTTTTTTCACTTTCTTCTGTCATTCCAACACACGAGAAGGAGAGTTAGCCAAAAAAAGATGTGCTAGAAGAGAGTTTGTATTTTTTTTATTTTCTTATTTCAACTCCAAGCCCTGTTAATGGCTTAGGAGTTAGTATTTTGTATCAAATTTTTTTTAGCAATAAAATTTAATTTTTCTTTAATTATCACTTGTGCAATTTAATTTTTGTAGTTTAATTTTAGCACATAGGAGAGTTTAATTTTTATGCTTATTTACTTTCTACATCTCTTTTAATTATTATAATTTTAAATTTTAGTAATTAGTATAATATTTCTTTTATGTTTTAAATCGGGTTTATAGTTTTTCATCAAATTATATCTAGCTAAGCAATCTTCTAGGATTTGCGATAAAGCGAAACCATGATTAGAAGCTCTTTCTTAAGATTTCTCGTTTGCTTTTATTATTTAGAGTTCTTCTTTCTTCAAACTTCTTATCAAGAAACTTGATGGACTATCATTGGGTTTCAATCTTTCTATAGTTCATGCTTGATTTGGTGTAAAAAGGATAATAGGTAGAAGGCTTATAATTTTGTTAATTCTTTCTCTCTTCTTTCTTGTAGAAAATTTTAATGGATTATTGTTGGGTCGGAGCCCCTTCATAGTCCATACTTGGATAACACAAGAGAAGTAATTGAAAGGAGAGTTCTTTAATTAGGATGAATGTTTGTCCATGCATTACATCTTAATCAAAGAAAATCATAAGAGAAATATTAAAAATGCTCTATAAATTATTGGTCTAGTGGATTCAAAAGCCCAAGATCTTAAGATTATTACTCTCTACAATTAATTTACTATTTAGTAGTAAGTAACAAACAATCTTCCAAACTCTTTGTGAAAGCTCTCCTGAGCAAGGGTTTGAATGCAATTCAAACACAATTCCTCATGGGATCGATCCATACTTTCTAGACATGCTACTTTGCACACCATGCATTTGTAGTTAATTTTAAGATACAACAAGTTTTTGGTGCTATTGTCGAGAAATTGATGTGTTTTAAATTATGTTCTAAATTCTTATTCTTGATGCTTTTAGTTTAGTTTCTATCTAACCTTTCTAACTTTTTTATCTTGCTTTACTAAAACTTGGTGAGTGCTAGAGATAAAGTACATAATCTAACCTTTTTTTATTTAGTATTGATGGGGTTAAACTCGCTCCTACCAAAGTTTGGTTTAGCATCTTATCTCGGGATGATCCCGAGAGGGCCATCCTCTAGTCGAACTTCTTCAAGCCGAACTCCTCCGATAGAACTCTTTTCGGACTCCTTCAAGCTGGACTCCTCTAATCGAACTCCTTTAAGCCAGACTCCTCCAGTAGAACTCTTTTCAGACTCCTTCAAGCCAGACTCTTCCAGTCGAACTCCTTCAAGCTGGACTCCTCCAGTAGAACTCTTTTCAAACTTCTTCAAGTCAGACTCTTTCAATCAAACTCCTTCAAGTCGGACTCCTCCAATAGAACTCTTTTCGGACTCCTTTAAGTTGAACTTCTTCCAGACTCCTCCAATAGAACACCTTTTGGACTCCTCCAGTCCAACTCCTTCAAGACTCTTCTAATCAAAATCCTTCCGAACTCCTTCCAATTTCCCAAAGGGCTCCTTCTAGTCAGACTTCTCTTTATCGCTAGAAGGACCTCAGCATCAATTCTTAATATAGCAAACATCAGTCAGCGCACAGACAACCTTAGAGCCATCCAAACCTCTCTTGAACTACTGAGATGTGAAGTTCTTCACTACCTATGGCTGTCCCATTCGAACTTCAACTGTTAAATCCCAACAGACTGGCACATCACGACAATGGATACTATCCTTCATAATAAACTCCACGTGATCCTAAATAGTCCACTATCAGGCAGTTACGACTGTCATCATTAGTTTATTATAGACTCCATCTATATAAAAGACCCTCCAAATATATTTTCTCTCTAAGCTCTAAACTCTGCTCAAAATCTCTCTGAGTACTCCATTTCTACTGGCTAGAAGAGTTGACTTGATCATCGAAGGGTCCTGTCGGAGCCACCACCTCCAACTTCAGATAGGACTTTATTTTGTAGGTCATCGATGGTTATCTCATCTTCTCCAGCTCTAGTTCCATTTTGACATCAACCAAATTTTGCACCAATAAAATTGACGCTAGAGGAAGGGACACGGTCCCTTATTCTTGTAAGAATTTATGGTGCTCCCATGCCTTGGGAGGCCATGGGAGGAGTCAGGGGGTTGGCTCCAAAGACTCCAGAGGCTTGGTTGGTGCTTCGAAGACCTAGGACATAAGATGAAGCAAGGAACCAAAGTTGGAGAATCAAGACTGTAGAAAGAAAATTTTCTATAGGTTAGCTAGCTCAGTCCAAAATTGGGTCGGCAAGTCTCAGTGCATAGACAAAATAGAGAGCTACGCATTTGAAACTGCTGACATTGCACAGGACTGGGTTGGCTCAGTTTCAAACTGAGCTGACCCAGTGAAACTTAGCCTACTCAGTGCTGAGACTGAGCCAGCTCAGTGCGTGGATAGAGTTACGCGAGGTTCTATTTTGGGCTAGAGTCTGGGTTGATCCTAGAGGTCTTAAGGCCTGATTTGAGAGATCTTAAGGAGGCTAATTCATATATGGATTGGATCTAGATTTAGAAGATGAGAGCATGGGAGATGGGTGTACATGGGATCGATGAGTGCTTTCATGTATTGGATTAGCCAGGAAAGTTTTTTGGTTGGGCCTAAAGGCTATGTATAAATATATAGGTTTTATTAAGGTTTTCAAGATTGAAATTATGGACCTTTTCTTCCTTAACCCTCTTCTTCTCTTCTCTCTTGAATTGCCGCCCTAGGATTCTTGAAGAAGCCTTAGAGAAGGGGGCATCTCCCTCAAGCCTAAGGAGGGAGGCACCCCATCATAGATCCAGATGGAGCATCAGTGGTTTGCTGCCCATAGAGAACGTCACAAATTTTTTTAGGTTCATACTAAAGATCAAGAACTTCTACAACATGGTATCGATGATTGTGATGTCAAGGATGATTGGTGTTCGAGTGATATCATAGGTCTATAATTTGATATCAAAGCTAGGTGATGCCTGAAATATTATGGACGATAATATGGTTTCAGAGCCTGATGGTGCATGGAAGGAGCTAAGATTCAGAGCCGGATGGTGCATGGAAGGGAAGGAGAAGTTGTATAAGGTGAAATAAAAAATCTACATAAGGATTCTACAGTATGTCTCAGATCTATCTTTGTTATTGTTGTGGTTTGGCCAACTAGGAGCAGCGAGTTAAAGATAGAGATTGAGAGAATTAAGAGGAAGAGATTTTTTTGGGATGGAAGGATTTGATGCATGATTTGTTGATCGATCTTGGTGGAAAGGCTGGGGTGTATGATGGTTATGTGACAGGCAGGGAGTGCTGGAGTGCTACAGTAGTACTTCCCTAGAGATACAGGGCTGAGAGAAGCTTGACGATGCAGCAGTCGAGAAAGGTATCTCAGCAGAGAGCATCAGGATTCTCTAGAAAGATGGATAGTGTAGGACTATTGAAGAGAGGTTTTCCAAGGGGTAATGAATGAAGGAAGGCTGAAAAAATGACTATACGTTCTTTAGTGTCTAGAAGGTGGGGAAGTAGTTGGAGATGTATTCAGCGGTTTGACTAAAGCATGGATTTGTGAAGCCTTGAGAGTGATGGAGATGGATGATTCATGGAGGTCCAGCAGGTTAGGACTGGATGGCTATAGAGCGATGCAACGATGAGCCAGGGAGTGCTAGAGTGCTGCAGGAGTGCTACCCTAGAGGTACGGAGCTGAGAGAGACTTGACGGTGCAATAGTCGAGGAGTGTATCTCAGCAGAAAGTATCAGTGGTATCTCAAAAAGACCAAATGTAGGTCTCAGGAAGAGCCAGGGGGTCTTAGAAAGCGCCAGGAGGTCTCAGATAGTTGGAAGTATCATGGATTAGATTTTTTCTATAGAAGCACCAGGGAGAGTCATGGTTTAGGTGAAGGATGGTTCTCCAGGTGCAACTGAAGCAATGGCTGGTGTAGGGGTAGAAGAGAAGGACTAGGATGGAATTCCTAGGGTTCAGTCATTGGATTCAGAAGAGTTGGATGAGCTCTTTGGTTTCGAAGGTGCCCATAGGTTATGGAGGTATTCGAGATGGCTTCGAAGGGGTCCATAGAGCATGGAGGGTTCGAAGGGATAGCGATGGTGTTCGAGGTGCAGTGATAGGCTCAATAGTGCATCATTGAGTGGTTGGCCTCGAGGGACTTGGTGATAGAGTCCACTTCTATGGCATCAGGTGGATTTCAGATATAGGTGGAGCTCCACAGTGGTGGCTTCATAAGTGGAAAAAAAATTTGACATGAGTTTAGAGCATCAGTGATGCACAGTTCCAGATGGAGCGGTGCATGTAGGTAGATAGAAGTAGCTCTAAGAAGATCATGTCAGGTGGTACAGTATGTGCTAGTATAGAAATGCTATAGGTTCTCCAGGAAAGTTCAGAAAAATGATGTAGCTACTAAGCAGAAGGGATCCTACAATTCCAGGGTGGTGCCAAGAAGCAAGCATAGATCTTCAGTGGTGAAGGTGGTCATCCCATAGACCTCAAGAATGCACAATAGCTGAAGAGGATTGGCGGAGATGATGATTACACAAGGGGCTATTGAGTGCACAGGAATAGTGGGATCGTGCAGGAGGTCATTGCCGAGAGGAGTTTGCCAAGGCTTGGGAGCACCAAGATAGAGATTGTAAGGATTTGTAATGCTCCCAAGCCTTGGAAGGCCATGGGAGGAGTCAGGAGATTGGCTCCAGGGATTTTAGAGGCTTGGTTGGTACTTCGGAGATCTGGAACACAAGGTGAAGCAAGGAACCAAAGCCGGAGAATCAAAACTATAGAAAGAAGATTTTCTATAGGTTAGCCGGCTCAATCCAAAATTGGGTCGGCTAAGTCTTAGTGCATAGGTAAACCAGAGAGCTGCATGTTCGGAACTACTAGCATGACATAGGACTGGGCTGGCTCAGTTTCAAACTAAGCCGATCTAGTAGAACTTAGCTGGCTCAGTGCTGAGACTGAGTCGGCTTGGTGTGCAGGTAGAGTTACACAAGGGTCTATTTTGGGCTAGGGTCTGGGTTGATTCTAGAGATCTTAAGGCCTGGTTTGAGATGTCTTAAGGAGGCTAATTCATGTATGGATCGGGTCTAGATCCAGAGGATGAGAGCATGGGAGACATGGGTGTACATGGGCTCGGTGAGTGCTTTCATGTATTGGGTTAGCCAAGAAAGTTTTTTGATCAGGCCTAATGGCTATGTATAAATACATAGATTGTATTAGGGTTTTCAAGGTTGAAATTAATACAGACCTTTTCTTCCTCAACTCTCTTCTTCTCTTCTCTCTAGAACTGCCGCCCTAGGGTTCTTGAAGAAGCCCTAGAGAAGGGGGGCATCTTCCTCAAGCCTAAGGAGGGAGGCGCCCCATCACAGATCCAGGTGGAGGATCGGTGGTTTGCTGTCCATAGAGAATGTCACAGGTTTCTTCAGATCCATACTAAAGATCAGGAGCTTTCGCAACATGGTATCGATGCTTGTAATGTCAAGGATGATTGATGTTCGAGCGATATCATGGATCTACAATTTGGTATCAAAGCTAGGTGATGCGTGAAATATTGTGGACGATAATAATTCTTAAAGAAGTACTCGAGAGAGATCCTTCTTCTTCTTCAAAGTTCTTCTTCTCCGACCAGCTTTGCGAAGATGCTGCCCAAGAAGGCATCAACTAGGCGATCTAACGCCTCCGCAGCCAGATCTCATCCAGGTCCATCGGCTCCGACTTCATCTCCAGCCTCCCAACCTCCCCCATCAACAATAGTGGTGGACGTGGAGTAGTTCAACCTGCTAATCTAGTAGGTCAGGAGCCTTATTGAAGCAATGTAGGCCATACAGCAGCAACAACCATCGGTATTAGTTCAATCGGAGGAAGCTTCACTGAAATATCAAGATCCGATGCTGGGACAACCCACCTAGGCTAGTCATCAAATGATTCTCGAAAAGAGGATGCAGAGAGTAGAGAGCCCATGTTCAGATCATGACACAACCCTCGAAGGATCCCTACCTTCATTTTGCCAGAAGACCCTTAAGATCCATGACTGAGAGGATCTTTTGGATCAAAAGTTCTGGAAGATGAACTAGTAGATCGAGGAACTCCACCATACTCTTCTCATCCATGGCAACAACATCTGCACCGACCCTCCTTTCTCCCAACAAATCATGCAGGAGTCGATCTCGTCGAACTTCAAACTACCCTAATTCGAAAGCTATGATGGAACCACTAATCCGATCAACCATCTAAAGGTCTTTCGGACTATGATGCTGCTCCATGGCTTACTAGATACCATCTTGTGATGAGCCTTTCCATCTACTCTAAAGAGAGTAGCAAAAAATTAGTACTCGGTGTTGAAGCTGAGTGCGATCTTCTTCTTCAACCAAATAAGCCATCAATTTATGGCTCATTTTGTCAGCAACCAACGTTCTAGGTAAGGCTTGGACTCTCTCATCAACATCAAGCAGAAAAAAAAAAGTCCATCTAAGCTTACATCAGCTACTTCAATGTCGCTGCACTGGAGGTCTAGAATTTGGACTAATCTATTGCTATGGCTACACTGAAAGGCAGCCTTTAAAAGAATGATCTTCTATTTTTCCTAAAGAAGAGGTATCCCAAAAATTTTTCTGATTTACTAGCTCAGGCTGAAGGTTATGCCCAAGCTGAAGAAGCCTTCAAGTTAAAGAATGACGAAGCCATGAGAGAGCGATAGGCAAGCAATTCTAGCAAGCCCGCAGTTGAAGAGAAGTCAAGTGAAGCTCGGCCATGCTTCTGAACATCCTCTGAGTGCAAGTGAGCTCGAACCCCTCCTCAAGATCGCCGTCAAAGAAGCCCGAACTGAAGGGCATGGTGGAACTCTCCTCGTAGAAGGTTCCATAACTACGTCCCCTTAATGCTTCGAAGATTCAAGTACTGATGGAAATCAAGGAGCAACTACGAGGCTGAAAAGGATGTGCACTAATCATGGCAAGTGCAATCCTAACAAGTACTACCTCTACCATCGTGACCATGGTCACGATACTAAAGAATGTATTCAGCTCTAAAATGAGATCGAGAAGCTCATCAGTCAAGGCAGACTTGGCCAATTTCTACGACATCGACCTGAAGGAAGGGAGGATCGGTCGAGGGCATTGCCACAGCTAGAACCACAAAGAAGGAAGGAGTAGCAAGAAGATCGGCCATCCCTCAACATCATCAACACCATCTCTGGAAGACTTCGGTAAGGAGAGGCCAGTGGATCAATGATAGGAACGCGATGTTGTCGTTAAGACACCGTGTTTATCAGTTTAATCCGACTTCTTAAAATTATTGAAAATACGTAGATAGTAGTGAGTCGGATCGAATCCACAGGAAAGGTAGTGTTTTTAGATTTGAAATCTTTGATTTTTGAAAAGAAAAGAAGAAAAGGATTTTTAGAATCAAAAGTGAAATCGGAAAATTAAAAGCAAAAATTAAAAGGTGCAGGAATTTAAACTTGATACTAAGATCTACTAGTTAGATCTTAGCATCTACTTACAAGGCAATAATTTAAAGTGTAGAAATTAAATTACAATAAAAATAAAAAGAAGAAATTAAAGTACAAAAATAAAATTTTTATTAATTAAAATTTTAGAATTTAAATATATAAAATTAAAAAAAATAAAATAGCCTGATCTCTGATCTTGGATCGGCATTGGCAGAAAGATGGTGTAGAAGCTCGGCTCTTCTTCTCGGCACCCGTTACTTTGAAGCAGCCTTTAACCCATAGCCTGGCTTCGCCCTATACCAAAGCTTCACCTTGATCAGAGATATTAATTTCTAATGGCCTGGGGTCCTTTTTATAGAGCTAGGAGGGCTGGATAATTTTTTCTAAAGAAAATATGGGACTAATAGCCTTTGTAATCATCAAAATACAAATAAATTTGGATAAAATTTGAATCAAAATAGCTCTGATATGACTCTGATAAATCTGATAAAATCCAGCCATTCAATAGAAATCCAACGATCCAAAAATCATCAAAATCGGATGCAGATCAACTCAGATCGGGTCGGATTAAATTCTGGCCGTCCGATCGTGCTTCATCGAGGAAATCTGGCTGCAAATCATGCTTCGGGAGTCCTGATCACCGTCGGAAGCATTTTGGACCATCGGATCGAAGCTGAAATCAGGCACTGCCATCCGATGGTGATCCGAGTGAAATTGGCAACCAAAAAAAATGCTGACCGTCCGATCTTAACCGTAATCAACCGCACCCGTCCGATCGTGCAATCACTGTTCCCATGGACCGCGTAGACCGAACGCACCGCACACCGCAACCAATCAATGCTTCTGTCACCGAGTGAAATGACCAGATTGCCCTGTGAGCCACGAAAATTTCTGTAGACCCTTTAAGGGTCTAGGTCCACCATGTGGCAGGCTCTGATTCGTCGGATTTTGCTGAGCTGGCGGTCCACACCTGGATCGTAGACCGGCTGATGGCTTCAATGGCTTAGTTAGATTTGATGGCTTGGTGGCTCGGCTTGGCTTGGTGGCTCGGCTTGCGGAGCCGACTGAGCCATTTTCTTTTTTTTATTTAATTTTTATTTATTTTATATTTTTAAAAATTCATATCTTTTCCATTTTAGCTCCGTTTTTCTTGAAATTTATTTTGTTGTGATCAAAAAAATGAGCTCTTTCTATTGATAATAAAATTTTATTTTTTATTTTTTATTATTTTTTAATTAATTTTTTAATTAATAAAAATATGAATTTTTTAAAAATTATATATAAATTGATTAATAATTCTTAAAAATTAATATAAATTAATTAATAAATTAATACTTTTATTGGTGAATTTATGATGCTTATCACACCCCCCAACTTAAGCTTTGCTCGTCCTCGAGTAAAGAAAGAATTTAGTTTTAAATATCTTTTAACTTTAGAGTTTCGAATTTTACCTAAGCAATTTTCAAAATGGCCATTGATATTCAGTAGAGCTTAAATGAGAGATATCATTGGGGTATTAATACTTATCAATAGAAAAATTAAGTAAAGAACATTAAATTTTTCAGAACTTTTTCTAAATTATTCCACTTTTATCTCTGATTTGTCTAAACTTTTCATATAGGCAAGTGTATTGCTACTTCCATCCTTCATTTATTAATTTTTATTTTCATATTGCCCACTTTTTGATGCGAATATCATTGCTTACTTAGGCAACGGGACCCGGTTACTTGGTGGAAAACCAATGTTTTTTTTTTTTTTTTTTTTTTTTTTTTTTTAACGTTGTACCACTATTGAGTGTCTTAACTCCTTAAGCTTTCTATTTGATCCATGTAGCGAGTCTTGGGCCAATGACTCCCAAACCAGTTGGCTTTAGGGCACTAGGTATAGAATACCCCTCGGGCTTACTAGCTCGAATCAAATAGGCTACGAGTTAAGACTAGCTTTACAACGAGCTTCTTTGCCCTTCCCACCTTTTGACGCGAAACTCAATGCTTGCTTAGGCAAAGAGGCCCAGTTACTTAGTGAGAAGTACTTGGAAACTATTTTATTAAAATAAATTTTTATATGAAGAAACGTATAGTTACCCTACACAAGCCTATAAAAAGTAGACTTTTCTTTGATGCTAGTAGAAATAATTAGAAATGCTCCAAGAAAAAAAAATTTTATGTTCTAGACTTAACTCTTTATTGAATTTTCTTAATACTTGATTCCTCAATATCTCACAGATTCTCTGATCTATGCATCAATTTTCTTTTAAAAATGCTTAGTCTAATTCGATTCTTAAGCATAATCGAGTATCTAAATACTAAATACTAACTTTTTCGAGGACTTAAAATTTTAAAATAGGAATCCAACGATCCAAAAATCATCAAAATCGGATGCAGATCAACTCAGATCGGGTCGGATTAAATTCTGGCCATCCGATCATGCTTCATCGAGGAAATCTGGCCGCAAATCGCGCTTCGGGAGTCCTGATCACCATCGGGAGCATTCTGGACCGTCGGATCGAAGCTGGAATCAGGCGCTGCCGTCCGATGGTGATCCGAGTGAAATTGGCAATCGAAAAAAATGCTGACCGTCCGATCTTAACCACAATCAACCGCACCCGTCCGATCGTGCAATCATTGTTCCCATGGACCGCGTAGATCGACCACACCGCACACCGCAATCAATCAATGCTTCTATAGCCGAGTGAAATGACCAGATTGCCCTGTGAGCTACGAAAAATTTCTGTAGACCCTTTAAGGGTCTAAGTCCACCACGTGGCAGGCTCTGATTCACCGGATTTTGCTGAGCTGGCGGTCCACGCCTAGATCGTAGATCGACTGATGGCTTCAACAGCTGAGTCAGCTTTGATGGCTTGGCTTGGCTTGGTGGCTCGGCTTGGCTTGGTGGCTCGACTTGCGGAGCCGACTAAGCCATTTTCTTTTTTTTATTTAATTTTTATTTATTTTATATTTTTAAAAATTCATATCTTTTCCATTTTAGCTCCATTTTTCTTGAAATTTATTTTATTGTGATCAAAAAAATGAGCTCTTTCTATTAATAATAAAATTTTATTTTTTAATTTTTATTATTTTTTAATTAATTTTTTAATTAATAAAAATATGAATTTTTCAAAAATTATATATAAATTGATTAATAATTCTTAAAAATTAATATAAATTAATTAATAAATTAATACTTTTATTGGTGAATTTATGATGCTTATCAATCAACAAAGCCAATGAAGAGGCAGAGGACTGAAGAACCCATAGCTTTCACTAAAGAAGATGCTCAAGGGGTTCAATTCCCTCTAATGATGTGGCTGTAGTTTCTTTAAACATTGAAGACTATGATGTACACCACGTACTTATTGATAATGGAAGCTCTATCGATGTCTTATTTTATGATATTTTTTCTAAGATGTCTATACCTAATAACCGCCTAGAGAGGATTTATTGATTAGTCCTTAAATCTATTCACGATCAAATGATAGGCTATTAATTAGGACGATAACATCTATTGAGTAGAGATCGTTGTATGCCATATGGATTGATTGTCCTCTTAACCAAGGAGTGTGGAGATACTGATATGGCATATAGGTAAGATGTATGGGTACATCATCATTGAACATGATCAACTTTAGAGCATTCTGCTATCGAGAATATCTTTGATGGGATATAGGTATAAGTGTCCCTTAGATCTGAGATCGTCTTAGTGACTTACAAGCAACTCACTGTGCTTTGATACTGGACTAACTGAATTTCTAATTCAATAATGAAAGGCTTCTAGGCACAATCAAGTACTTGCAAAGTTAGAGTGTGATCAAGATGAAATTGACCACTTCAAGAGTTGGAGAAGAATGTATCACTGTATTTCAATATAGCAAAACCTTGGCTAGGATAATCCATTAGATGGATTTGATATTTTAAAATACAATATGGACACTCTGATCAAAGTTGACAAATAAACTTTAAGGTATCCCATAAGCATTTTGATCAAGAGGATGAATTATATGAAAATTATATTCACATGGATTCTAAGGATGTTGTTCTATACATTCGACCTATCCGACCATCGGGTACCATTGCTAGATGGTTACTTCAATTGGTATAGGAATCTATTTCTATGCTATTAGCTTAGGTTCAAACCTATAAGATTACATACATTAGAGCTCATAATTTGATCAGATAGTTGATCAATGATTGAGAATCATTTTAGGATTAAACAATCAATACGATTGATGTTTAACCTAGTGCAAGTATTGCAGGAGGATCGATTAGCAATTTAATTACTAATTAGCTTAATTTGATTAAGCAAAAGAATTAAAATTAAGTTTGATTAAATATAATTTAATTAGATTTAGTTTGGACTTGATTGGATCAAGTCCAATTGGCTTATTGGATAAGCCATGTGCAAGAAAAAGCTAGTCCTAGTTCAACTAGGACTTGGGTCACCCAATTTTTTAATTTGATTTAAAAATTAAATTAGAATTAAATTTAATTTAATCTAATTTAATTGGGTTAGAACCTAATTTAATTTGATTGACTTGGTTTTGATTTAATTTGGTTTGAGAAATCATGTTTGACCAAGTCATAGATGGAATCCTAGTGAGACTTGGATTCCACCTTGCACCACCTTAGCCCTCCACGCCTCCCATGCCTATTTTTTAGGAATCTTTTATGGAATACAGACCATTAAGAGAGCTTTGAGGTGTGCAAAAATCAGGGAAAGAGAACCTCTAGGCATAGGGATTCCATAGACACCAAACTAGGTGTCTAGGTAAGAGAAAAGAGAAGAAGAAGAGGATCTTCTTCTAAGGCTATTTTGATTTTCTCTTCTCCTCCTTTTGAGATTTCTTTGAGAGAGTCTCAGATCTAAAATCTCTCTTTTTTCTTTTGATATTTTAGAGAGTCCAAGTCTCGAAGAAGAAAGCATCGAATAGACCGTCGAAGAGAGATCTTTATAGTACTAACATGCTGTTCTGATTTTCTGTATCAGGATCTCAGATCGTGTTCGTGGGCTCGTGTAGACGACTCCTAGAGGCTGGATGCATGTGCGGCTCATGACTTCATCCTCAAGTTTGGATCAGCAAGTTAGAACATTTAACTTACTCAAGTATCAGATCTAATCTATTATTCTATAGCTTCATTAGATGTAGTATTGTAGCATGTTGATGAGATCAACATGTTAATCTTTCCTTTATATTTTTAATTTCTGACTTAATATCATGCCTTGATCATGTAATAAATCTTAGATCTAGGATATTTTCATATTTATTTAAATAAATATTTAATTTATTTAAGTCTTTCGCTGCATGATCTTGAAAAGTTTTAAGATCTACCTGTGAAATCCTAGATCTAGTTCCTTCAACTCAAGGGGTTCAATTCCCTGTAATGATGTTGTTGTAGTTTCTTTAAACATTGAAGACTATAATGTACACCGCATTCTTATTGATAATGGAAGCTCTGCCGATGTCTTATTTTATGATGTTTTCTCTAAGATGTCTAATCTAATAACCGTTTGGAGCCAATGAACTCTCCATTTGTGGGCTTCACTAGCAATACTATGCCAATTGAAGAAACAATAACATTAACTATGGCTATAGGGTGATATCCGAGATAGTCCAGAGCATAAGTGAATTTTTTGGTAGTAAAAGCTCCATCAGCTTACAATGTGATTCTCGACCGACTTGGTCTAAATGCACTTCGGATAGTGGTGTCAATCTACTATTTGAAGATGAAGTTTTCAACAAGCTATAGGATCGAAGAGGTTAGAAGAGATCAAGCTTGGGTAAAACACTGCTACTCAATTACTTTACAAAAAAGTGATCAAACATATCCGTATCGTGTTGATGGGCTAAACGTCCGTGATGACCTTACTGAGGAGCGAGGTGAGCCTATGGAAGATCTTGTAGTTATCCCTTTGAATAATAGAAATGCAGAGCATACAATACAAATCAGCTCCAACTTGAGAGAAGAAGTATGAAAGTAGCTCATCGACTTCCTACAAAGAAATGCAAATGTCTTTGCTTGGATCCTTGCAAATATGCCTGAAATTGATGCTGAAGTCATGAAACATCATCTGGCTGTTGATCCCAAACATCGACCAGTGAAAGAAAAGATATGGAGCTATGCACCAAAAAGGCAAAAGGCCATAGGGAAAGAGGTTGACAAACTTCTCAAAGTCGAGTTCATCCAAGAAGTCAACTATTCGGACTAGATCTCCAACATGATCCTCATTAAGAAGGCAAATGGTAAATAAAGAATGTAAATAGACTTTAAGAAGTTAAACAAGGCTTGCCCAAAAGATAGCTACCTCCTGTCCAGAATTGATCAACTAGTGGATGCAACCTTGGACCATGAGCTTTTCACTTTCATGGGTGCCTTCTCTGGCTATAATCAAATCTGGATGGCTCCAGAAGATGAGAAAAAAACTACTTTTATACTGATCGTGGTCTTTATTGTTATAGGATCATGTCCTTTGGGCTTAAAAATGTAGATGCAACCTAGCAACATTTAGTCAATAAGATATTCAAGGAGTAGATCGATTGTAATATGGAGGTCTATATAGATGACATGCTTGTAAAAAGTAGATCTTCAATAAATCATATTGCCGACCTTGAAGAGATCTTCGGTGTCCTCCAAAAATATAAGATGAAGTTGAACCCGACTAAGTGTGCCTTCGGAGTAACCTCAAGAAAGTTTCTAGGTTTCATGACGTCAAGGCATGAAATTGAAGCAAACCCAGAGAAAATCTAGGACATTCAAGAAATGACTACTCTAAAATCAATAAAGAAAGTTTAGTGCCTAATAGAAAAAGTAGCAGCTCTAAATCATTTTGTCTTAAAGTCGGTTGAGTGATGTACGCCCTTCTTTCAAGTTCTCAAACAATCAAAAAACTTATGCTGGACTGCTGAATGTCAACAAGCATTTGAGGATCTAAAAAACTACCTCAGCTCACCTCTCCTATTGGCAAAGCTCGAACTTGGAGAAGAACTATTCCTCTACCTGGCAGTCTTTCTGATAGTCCTTGCAGCAGTCCTAGTCAAGAAAGAAGCAAAAGTACAATGGTCGATCTACTATATAGGCTATGTTCTAAGAGATGTCGAGATCAAGTACATCAAGTTAGAAAAGCTAACTTATGCTTTTTTAATTATAGCCTGAAGGCTCTGATCTTATTTTTAGGGGCACACTATAATGCTCCTCACTGATCAACTAATCAAGATAGTTCCTCATCAAATAGATGCCTCTAGAAGGATAGCAAAATGAACAATTGAGCTTATAGAGTTTGATATCAACTATCAACCTCGGCCATCAATCAAAGCCCAAATATTGGTAGATTTTATAGTGGAATGCACCATTACATGGTTGTAGCTGAACTCGGGCAAAGTGAAATTGGTATTCCATGGTTGTAGCCGAACTCCCACGAAGAAAGAGCAGACCTTCTTGAACATTTTTGGGCCTTATATGTGGATGACTCATCCAATGCTTTTGATGTAGGTGCAAATCTAATTTTGGTCAACCCAGAAGGAATTATTGCAGAGTACGTGCTGCATTTTAAATTTTCTACAATAAATAATAGGGCCGAGTATGAGGCACTGATCGCAGGGTTAAAAATAGCTAAAGAACTAGAAACAGATCGGCTTCAAGTTTACAGTGACTCCCAATTAATGGTGGAACAAGTCAGTGGCAATTATGAAGCTTGAGAGGATAGCATGATCAAATATCTAGAAAAAGTGAAGAGTATGACCCCAGCCTTTAGTAGTTTTGATATCAAACAGATTTTGAGAGCAAAGAATGTTAGGATCGACCTTCTCTCCAAATTGGCCATGCTAGCCCCGACTAAACTACCTAAGAAGGTCTTCTTTGAAGTTTTGAAATGCCTAAGTTCAAAGGAGCCACGATCAATAATGCAAGTCGACCATGAGCCCAGCTAGATCGACCTACAAGTTGCTTATCTCAAAGATAGAGTTCTTCCTTATGATCCGAAAGAAGCTCGAAAACTTAAAAATCAAGGCTCCCGATATGTTCTATATGAAGACAAGTTATATAAAAGATCATATTCTTTACCATTTTTGAAATATCTTCGACCTTCCGAGGTCAAATTTACACTATAGGAAGTGCATGAAGAAATCTATGGACGTCATTTGGGAGCTAGGTCCTTATCTCACAAACTACTTTGGCATGACTACTATTGACCAATAATGTACTATGATTCTATAGAGTATGTCAGAAAATATGATTATTGTCAAAGAAATGCAAATATTCAAAGACAACCGACCTCTAAGCTTACACCCTTGAGTGCCCCATGGTCGTTTGCACAATGGGGGATGGATATACTCGAACCATTTCCTATGGCATCCAAATAGTGGAAGTTTCTACTGGTGACGATTGATTACTTCACAAAATGAGTTAAAGCCAAACCCCTAGTAAAAATTACTAAAGATAAAGTGCAGAACTTCGTCTAAAAGTTAATTATATGTAGATTTGATTTACCTCGAACTCTTATAATAGATAATAGGTGCCAGTTTATAGGGACAAAATTTGCCGAGTTCTGTGAAGATCTGAATATTGCCCATAATTTTACATCAGTAGTCTATCCATAGACAAATGATGAGACCAAGATAACCAACAGAATCTTACTACAAGATATTAAAGCAAGACTTAAGAGAGAAAAGAGGACTTGGGTGGACGAACTCTATCATGTACTCTGAGCATACCGAACTATCCAAAGACTACCAACTAGGGAGACACCATTTGCCTTGGCTTTCAGAATAGAAGTAGTCATCCTAATGGAACTCAAACTTCCATCAGCGCGAGTCATGGCATTCAATGAGCAGCGCAACTCGTAGGATTTCAGGGCTAACCTCAACTTATTGGAGAAGAAATGAGAAGAAGCTCAAGTTCGAATGATGGCCTAGAAGTAGAAAGTAGCTTGCTAGTACAACTCCAGAGTAAGAGGCAAAATATTTAAAGTAGGAGACTTGGTACTTCGACGAGCAGCTATTTCACAACCTCAGAACCAAGGAAAGCTTGCTCAAAATTGGGAAGGCCCATATGAAATCAAAGAGGTCATCCGATCCAAAACTTATTACTTGAAGAAACTTGAAGGGGCAGATCTCCCACACCCATGGAATTTAGAGAATCTATGAATGTACTACCAATGACTTCATTTTGAATAAAGTTTCCATGTTTTAACATCTTCATTCTTGGTATAAATTTATGATGATAGAAAATAACCCTCGAAATAATCAAAATTAATCGTGTCAGAAACAAGAGGAGAACCTCGTCCTGACATGGATGAAGACATCTGGTTATTCAAGATAGTAGGAGGAAAGAGGCTCTTCGATGGCCTTTTCATGCCCCTACTATCCTGAAGGAGAACCTCATCCTAACATGAGCAAAGTCCAACCATATCAGGAATAGGAGGAGGACCTCATCCTGACATAGATGAAGACCTTCGATTACTTAAGATAGAAGGAGGAGAGAGGCCCACTCAACGATCCTTTCATACCCCTACTATCCTGCTAGAAATAGGAGGAGAACCTCATCCTAATATGAGCAAAATCCAACCATGTCAAGAATAGAAGGAGGACCTCATCCTGACATGAATGAAGACCTCTGATTACTTAAGATAGGAGGAGGAAAGAGGTCCACTCAACAGTCCATTCGTGCCCTTACTGCCTTGTTAGGAACAAGAGAAAAATCTCATCCTAATAAGAGCAAAGTCCAACTATGTTAGAAACAGGAGGAAGACCTTATCCTGACATAGATGAAGACCTTCAGTTACTTAAGACAGAAGGAGAGGAGAGGCCCACTCGATGGTCCCTTCATGCCTCTATAGTCCTCTTAAAAATAGGAGGAGAATCTCATCCTAACATGAGCAAAATCTAACAATATCAGGAATAGGAGGAGAACCTCGTCTTGACATGGATGAAGACCTCCAGTTATTTAAGATAGGAGGAGGAGAGGAGTCCACTCAATGGTCTTTTCATGCTCCTACTATCCTATTAGGAATAGAATGAGAACCTCATCCTAATAAGAGCAAAGTCCAACCATATCAGGAACAGGAGGATCTCATCCTGACATGAATGAAAAACTCCAGTTATTTAAGATAGGAGGAAGGGAGAGGCCTTTCAATGGCCCTTTTGTGCCCCTACGGTCCTATTGGAAGCAGGATAAGGTACAAGAGCAAACACTAATCATGTCAAAAATAAGAGAAGAATCTTATCCTGACATGGATGAAGACCTCCGATTATTTAAAATATGAGGGAAGAGGCCTTTCAACAGTTCTTTTGTGCCCTTATGGTCCTGTTGGAAGAAGGACGGGGTACAAGAGCGAAAACTAACCATGACAGGAATAGGAGGAGAATCTCATCCTGACACGAATGAAGACTTCCAACTATCTAGGATGGGAGGAAGATATTTCATCAATAGTCATTCTGCCAAAAGATGAAGTGAAGAAAATAGAAAAACATCAAATCCACATAGAGCAAGAAGATAATTGAGGAAAACATCATTTCATTTAGGCCAAAGTTCATTACAAAACAAAGGTCTATAAGATCAATTACAAAAAAAAAAAGAGAAGAAATGGAGACGAGTCCTATTCAAGGTCGGACTTTAGACTACCAGCTCCAACCATTGCAAGAGAGAGTTTCAACCCTTCAACGTCCTCCTCATGCTTCTATCGAGCTGCCAGACTCTCCCTCAACATCCTCTCCCACCTGCATGACTCCTCCTTTATCTCCCTCAGCCTCTTCCTTAGAACTATAGATTCAGCCTCAGCATACTTCACGACATCCTTTTGGTATGCCATTTGAATCTTCAGTTCATGCAGCTTGATTTTATCTTTTTCATGCACGGTGGATAGGCTCTCTAAAGTGCCTCTTAGAGAGAGTATCTCCTGCAAATCTTTGCTCGAGCCAGCTTGAGCTCTATCCAATAATTATTGTCGAAGTTGGGCAATCTCACCACTGGTCTTTTAGAGTTTACGTTGAAGGTCGGCAACTTGACCACATCAACCTCGTCTATAATCATTATATGACTCTTCGACTACTTGTAACTGGCCCTGTAACTCAGATAACCTTTTCGACCAATCCCAACCATACTCAGTCTGATTGGTGGACCATGCTGAACTTTCTTTGAGTATTTGAATCCTCTTATGCATGGCCCTCAGCTTGTTTCTAGAGAGTTCACCTTGGTGGTCAAAGTCCAAGCCTTCTCACTATCGAGCTTTTTTACTCATTCCAATTCTTCAGTCAAATGGTGCTTGTTATTGATATAGTCCATGAAGTTCTTTTTGTGCACTTAGCGCAAGCGAGTAACCTCTATCATCGCCTCTAAACAATCCTTTCTCGACCTTTAAAGCTCGCCTTCTATTTTCTTCAACTTTTCTTCAAGTGATGAACCTCTTTTTTCAAATTTCTAACCATTGATTTCAAAGGAATGCCTCAAGGTAGTGGATCAGCCTTGACGGAAGATGGTGGGTCATGACTTTGACTGCTAAAAGAATTTTGAATAATAAACAATGCAAGTATAAAGAAAGAAGATCTACTTTCATTGATCAAAATACTGTATGTACATCAAAAAGAAAGAAGAAAAATATAACTATTCGAGGTTTTCAACCTCAAGAGGTGCGACAATGGACGAGATTGGAGTGTTCTCTGCAACTCTAGGCTTCGATGTAGGTTCGGACGCCTTGACAATAGGTTCGGAGGGCTCGAAGGCAACTTCGATGGGAGAAGGGTCGATCGCGGCAGTGGATGATACCACCTCTTCATCAGGAACTTCCTCATCAGGAAGCTGAGATCAAGCTCGAGGAATTTACGAGCCACTCTATCTTCATAGAGTTCAAACCCCTTGATGAAGGCCTACTAGCTGAATGCAACATTCAGATTCCTCATTTGAGTGGAAACCTTGAACTCTTCCATTGCCTGAATCTTGGCTTCCAAAATCTATCTTGAAATTTGATCCTTTAGCTCAGCAACCTTGACCTCGGCCTTCTTCCTCCTCTCCTCCTCTAAGGCTAGAGCGGCCTTTATCCCTGCAAAAGCAAGCTCCTCCTTTCTGAGAGCCTCCTAGAAACCTCAAACTTTGACCACCTTCTCCTTTTTGAGGCAGTCAACCTCAGCTGTCTTCTCTTTCCGAAGATGGGCGACTTCGGCCTAAAGGTTCTCCTAAACCTCTAGGGCTTCTTCCCTCAAACGATGCACCATTCCGATATGGAAAAGTATTTGGTGACATGACTGCAATAAATGAATGATATTATGCATGCAAAAAAAAAATAGAGAGAAAGAAAAGAGAAATCAACAATGCCATTACCTTGAGGAAGGTTCCAAGGGAATCCCAAATGAGCTGTGTGTGATTGAGGTCGGCCATTCGGTATACCACTTCGGATATGGCAAACTTGTCAGTTAGGTCCCAGATGATCTCTGGGTTGCTGAAGGGGTCTTCTCCCAGATCATCGCTATCGTCGTTG
Organism: Cocos nucifera; assembly: GCA_006176705.1. Taxonomy (NCBI): domain Eukaryota; kingdom Viridiplantae; phylum Streptophyta; class Magnoliopsida; order Arecales; family Arecaceae; genus Cocos; species Cocos nucifera. The sequence goes on along the minus strand of QRFJ01002127.1, from coordinate 218,227 downwards.
GACTCACCGGGACGAGCCTTGCAAAATATCTTCACAATGATCTTCTTCTTTTTCTTCTCCCCTCCTTTCTCTCTTTTGGCAGGAGGCTATGGAGCTTGATCTTCGGCTGGAGGGCTTGAGGATGTTGGAGGCATAGAGCCCCCTTCAACAGCACTGACCTCAGCAGTAAGGATAACTTCTGCACCTTTGGCAACTTCGGAGGCAACAGCGGTAGCGGTGGGGTTTGCGGAGCTCGGAGCATCGATCTTCACCTTCTTCGAGCTTTTGTTCAGTGCCTTTTCTTTCCTCTTCTAGGCATGAAGCCCCTTGGTAAGCATTTCAACTATCTGGGTATCCATCTCTACAACAAAGAAGGAATCACAATCAATAATATATGCATACGAAATGTTATAAAAGTTAGCAAAGTAGAAAAGTATATCCGTAGGATTGAGAAGACTCAAGACCACATTGAATAGAGTATGTTCTTTCAAAAGTTTGGGAAGGAGAGGAGCCCGATAAGTTTTAAGCTTATTAACGAAATCAAGGTCGCTCCTATCTAAGCTTGGAGCTTGGCAGACTGACTCTCTAAGAAGACCCTAAGGAGGAAGCCCTAACATCAAAGTCGGACAATACATAAAGAAGAACTTCTCCTTCTAATTATGAATAGAAGAAGAAGCACTTTCAGTAACCCCTTCTTGCTGAACTGAGGTAAGAAATACCACCAATCCTTCATGGAAGGGTGGCATTTGAAGGTATAGTAGTTCCTGAAAAGAGAAAGGGTTGGGTAAACTTTGGCCAAGTGGCAAAGGAAGAGAAATTTGATCACAAATCTAAAAGAGTTTGGCACTACAGAAGCTAAGGAGATGTTCAAGAAATAAAAAAGTGCAACTACAAAAGGTGAAAGAGGAAGTCTTAGTCTGGTATGAAGAGCTTCCAAATACAAACAAAATTGGCCATGCGAGGGAGAACAAGCCTGGTCACTGGGTCTAAGGAGTTCTAGTTCATATTCCAGAGGGACTCCGTATTGAATCCCAATCAATGAAATATCGTCTGAGGTTAAGGTATAGGGGATCATGCTCGGTACAAAGATCGAATGGGGCATACTTTTAAGGTTGGTCTCATCTATGAGATCGAAGTTTTGGAAGGTCAAATCGAACGAACTCCAAAAATCGGTGGATTGAGAAGTTCTTGAAGACATTCGTATCAAACGAACAACAAAAAATCCTCAAGAAATCAAGAAAATAAAGCACAAAACCTTCCCAAAAAAACCAAAGGGACAAGATGCAAAAGACACCAAAATAATTGAAGAAAAGGTTGTGAAACTAACCTAGATTGATCAAGAAGGGCAATGAAATGATGGGCACGATGGAAATCAAGCAGGAAAGCACCCGCGAGCGAAAGAATTAGAGGAGGAAATCGAAGAGCTATTGAGCAGCAAGAAGGATACCAGAGAAAAAAAGAGAAGAGCTCAAAGAGAAATGAGGCCCCTGGAAGAAGAAGACAAGCCTAAATATCCTGCAGAGCCGAAGATGATTATGATGGTAGGTTGTCTCCGATCGATCTATGATTGATGCATGTCCCACTCATCTTGGCAAACGACCGATGATTGACAGAGCCCTTATTGTACCATACTCGAGGTAGGGTTTCAATGGGAGTTTTGAAAAACTATCTTTTTGGATCACTTTGTATTTAAGAAGCTTCGATGCTAGTGCAATAAATGCCAAGACCCTCCATCCAACAAGCACAGAACCTGGAAAAGAACTTTGGTAGTCATCTTTTTTGTACTTCCATCCTTTGAATTTCAAACTCGAGAGTAGGACGACTATTGATGGGGTTAAACTCACTCCTATCAAAATTTGGCTTGGCATCTTGTCTTAGGATGATCATGAGAGGGCCATCCTCCAATCAAACTCTTTCAAGCTAGACTCCTCCAGCATAACTCTTTTCGAACTTCTTCAAGTCGGACTCCTACAATCGAACTCCTTCAAATCGGACTCCTCCAGCAGAACTCTTTCTGGACTCCTTCAAGCTAGACTCCTTCAATCAAACTCCTTCAAGATGGACTCCTCCAGTAGAACTCCTTCCGAACTCCTTTAAGCTGGACTCTTCTAGCAGAACACCTTCCAAACTCCTCCAGTCGAACTTCTTCCAAACTCCTCTAGTCAAATTTCTTCCGAACTCCTTCTAGTAGCCCAAAGGGCTCCTTCCAGTCGGACTTCTCTCTATCGCAAGAAGGACCTCAGCATTAATTCTTAATACAACAAACTAGCATTAATTCTTAATACAACAAACATCAGTCAACGCACAGACAATCTTGAAGCCATCCAAATCTCTCTTGAACTACTGAGATGTGAAGTTCTTCACTGCCTACGGCTGTCCCATTTGAACTTCAACTTTTAAATCCTAACAAACTAGCACATCATGATAATGGACACTACCCCCCCATAACAAACTCCACGTGGCCTTGAACGGCCTACTACCAGGCAATTATAGCTATCACCATCAATTTGTTATAGGCTCTATCTATATAAGGAATCCTTCAAATACGTTTTCTCTTTAAGCTCTAAACTCTGCTCAAAATCTCTCTGATTATTTCATTTCTGTTGGTCAGAAAAGCTAACTTGATCGTCAGAGGGTCCTGCCAGAGCCACCACCTCCGAATTCGAATAGGATTTTATTTTGTAGGTCACCAATGGCTACCTCATCTTCTCCAGCTCCAGCTCCATTCCAACGTCAACCAGATTCTGCACCAACAAGCATACTAATTTGATCTTAGTTCATTATCAATTTTTAATTAAAACTTATTTATTCTTATTGGCTACGCATAAGCATATCTAAATTACTTTAAAGGCACAAACCTAAACAAGATAAGATAGGAATTTCATCATCCTTCCTTAGCCCATAAATAAGTTTCCTCGTTTGCATTAATCTTAAGCCTTAAATAAAATCAATTAGATGCCAACCTTTGGGACATCCAAGCTCATTAGGACAAGGCACCTGAAAGAGTTGGATCAGATCAGGATTGGCTAGTTGACTGGTGTCTAGAAAAGAGGTTCAGGGACAAGAGCTCAAAGAAAGGTGGTTCTTTAATTGGTTTCGTTCGCTTACCTAGACAATCTAATTAGTGTCTAGGGAAAGCAACGGGAGGATTTCCACCGATCTTAACCTTACTTGGCTAGTTAGCTTGTTGGTTTCTGACTTGGAGGGCTCTAAGACAGCCTTGGTAATTAGGAGCTATCTAGATTTAAGATAACCTAGGATAGATATTTGCTTGATAAGTGTTTAAAAAAAAAAAATCTTAACTAATTCATCTCATTCTTTTCTTTCATCTCTAGATTAGGACTCCTTAGGATCCATCTCTACAAATTTTTCTTATCTATCTTTCTCTTCTCTCTTCTTTAAAAAAATCAACAAAAAAAAATTAAAAGAATAAAAAAAATAAAAAAATAAAGTGAATTATCCACTTTCCTCGTGGAGAAGAATTTTAGGTGGACTAGTTAGAATTGATTCAATTCCATGTCAAGCTCCAAAGTCATTAAAATAGAAAAAATCAATCAGCTCCAAATTCTTAAGGATTTATGTTACCCAATTGGAGCCATCCAGCCTTTTTGCTTCAAGTTTCCCCCACCTAGTGTAAATAATTTTGAAATTAAATCTCAAATGATTAATATGCTTTCAAAGTTTACTGGAATGCATATATATTTATTAGAAAATTTGAAGAGGCTTGTGCAACATGAGGTTACAACAACATTCTGAGGATGAGATCAAACTGAGATTAATCAATTTTGTCCTTAAGGATAATGCCAAAAAATGGTTATATAGCCTACCAAATCAAACTATCACAACTTAGGAGGGCTTTGTAAGAGTGTTCCTAAAAAAATACTTTCCCCATCATAAGATAGCTAGAATTAAAAATGAGATTAACCAATTCTACTAACCAGCTGGTGAATCATTCTGAAAGTATTTTGGCCATTTTAAGAATATCTTGACTCAATGCTCACACCATGGAATAAAGACCTGGAGGCTATGCTAAATAGTTTATGAGGGACTAGACTCAAATTTCAGAACCATGCTACAGTCCATGTGCTAAGGTCAATTTATGTATAAACAACCCAATAAGGCCTGGCAATTTCTAAAAGACCTAGCTAAGAAAAATCTACAATAGAAAATGACAAGGGAACTAGAAAGACCACCATCTTCAAGAGGTGGAATGCATCAAATGCCAACATCCCTAGCTACAGAGGCTAAAATCGCAATCCTAACATGTAGGTTAGAAGCCCTAGAACTGCAAAGACCAGCTAGTATAAATCATAGATCCACACCCATGTGCAACGGGTGTAATGCACTAGACTATATCCTTGAAGACTGTCCTCTCCTGATAAACCCAAAAGAATGGGTGTGCACAGGTGAATGCTGCATACCAGAAATTAATGAACAATCTTTGTGCACCCACATATAATCCAGGATGGAGGAATCATCCAAATTTTTCATGGTAATAAGGCTCAAGCTCAGGCTATCTTAGCTTTAACCAGTCTAACCTAAGGCCCAACCCAATACTAAACAATGCATCAAGATTTAACAATGATGAAAAAAGGGTTAGTGCACTAGAAAAGAGTCTAGATGTCCTAGCGAAATCACCTGCTAACACCAATGACACCTTGAATGACTTTATGCAAACTATGAGCCAACTTTTAAATACCAATACTAAGCCATTACCTGATTGAAAATGCAAGTAGGTCAGCTAGCCTCTATCGTTAGTGTGTGAGAGAGAGAGGTAGGTTGCCTAGCCAATCTGAACCCAATCTAAGGGCCTAAAATGGTCCATGATCTCAACATGGAAATTAAGTCGACCAAGCAAATGTAATTTATATCCTAAGGTCAGGAAAACAAGTGGACAATAAGGTGGGTATGCCTGAGAGTCTAGAAGACTCATCATCTGAGCCATCTTTTAAACAACCCATCCATCAAAATCATTCTAAGAAGCCTAAGTCATCAGCACTCGATGATTTATCAAACCCGCTCGCAGAACCTACCAAGCTTATAGCTCCTTTTCTAAATCGACTAAGGTCCAATAAATAATCAGAACATTTGAATAAAATGTTAGAGTTGGTTAAAAAGGTCCAAGTAAATATTTTTCTTCTATACATGATCCAGCAAATTCGTACCTATACTAAAATTCTAAAGGACCTATGCACAAAGAAAAGGACAACCAATTAATCCAAGAAAGCCTTCCTAGCAGCAAGTGTGAGTTTCTATTTATCAAGTCAAATATCGATTAAGTACAAAGATCTAGGGTCTCCTATAATTTTATGCACGATCAGAGAGACTAATATTAATAAGGCTTTATTAAACTTAGGGGCCAACATAAACATTCTACCATACTCTGTGTATAAGTAATTAGGATTGGGAGAACTAAAACCTACAAGGATTACTTTATAACTAGCAGATCAATCTTCTAGGATCCCAAAAGGAGTGGTAGAGGACATGTTAATTAAGGTTAATAATTTTATTTTCTTCATAGATTTTATCATTTTAGAAACTGAATCCATTCCAAACCCAAAGGGTCATATCCCAATTATTTTAGGAAGATCATTTCTAGCGATTGCTAATACCATTATCAATTGCCGAAATGGACTCATTAAGTTCTCGTTCGGAAATATGACCATTGAACTGAATGTTTTTAACTTGGAATAGGAATTGGACTGACCTAATGAAAAAAACTTGATCTAAGAAGATGTCTATGAACCCAATGATCTAAGCTATGAGGACACCAAAATTAATCTTGGGATGAACCAAGAATTTGGAAATAAAATTTGGGCAATTGTTAATCATAGAAATATTCTATCAGAACTAGAATCACTAATTGAACCAATTATTGAGAAAACACCACCACTAGGTCAGAAGATACTCCTTGAACACCAAAAGTATGAATATCTAGGTCCATCAAAAACTCTACCTAAAATTCTTAAATTAGACCTAGGTCCAATCCATGAGATGTTAAGTCTACTAAGAGAGATTTACAATAAAACTGGTTATGTAGAAAAAGACCATCTCTCCAGAATTAATGGTGAAAGATGGGATGAATTTTTCAACCCTATATATGATCCGAGTTAAGATTAGAGTTTAGTCTGGCTGAAGACTTTAAATTTAGCACTCCTGAAGGGCAACCTAGATCCTTGCATTTTAATTTCTCTTTTTAGTTTATTTAGGTCTTATTTCAGTAAAGTCAATATTGAATAAGTTGGAGGGAAGAGCTAAAATTGCATCCTCAATAACATGTGAAGACACCTACTGAACCAAGGACATATCAAATCAGGTGTATTCTTTTCTTTTTACCTATTGTATTTTGTATATTTCGTACCCTATTAAGGATAATGTAGAATAAGTTGGGGAGTAAGGGATAAATTTTGAACTTTACTTTGAACCTTTATACTTATAAATTTATTGATATTTATATACCTGATCACTATGCTTCATACTTGAGTAACATTAGACATTTTAGTAGTATTTGATGCATACTTTAGATAAGTTATGGAGCATCGAGGGAATACATATTAATAAAATTTAATAGAAAGTTGAGTCTAGAATAAAAACTAATTTTGAGCATTTCTAGCCTTCCTATCAAAATCTAAAGAGAGTCGACTTTTATGGGTATAAGTGGGATATGTTGATACATATAGTTTCTTCAAAAAAAAAAGACATTGGTTTTCCACCGAGTAACCAGGTCTTGTTATCTAAGTAAGCAATGATATTCATGTCAAAAGATGGATAATGTAAAAAAAAAAAAAAATCATATAGCCAAGTCTCAATCCATAGCCTGTTTGACTCAATTTAGTAAGCCCGAGGGATATTTTATACCTAATATCCTAAAGCTAACTAATTTGGAAATCATTGGCCTAACACTAGCTACAAGGGTTAAATAAAAAGCTTAAGTGGTTAAGAAATTGCATGGACTGTATTCTATTAAAAAAATAAAAGAATGAATATGCAAATGCAAAACCACTAGCCCATCTTAGAGTTAGACAATCCAAGGATAAAGGTAGAAGTGGGTCAAGAAAAAGCTTTAAAAAATTTTATGTTCTTTACTCAACCATTCTATTGGATAGCCTTAATGTCCCAATGATATGTTTGATAATTTTCTAAGTGGATATCATTTACTTTTAAAATTATTGAATAAATACTCATGTCAAAGAAAGTTGATATTATATATCATTATTTCTTTTACTCGAGGACGAGTAAAGTTCAAATTGGAAAGTATGATAAATACTTAAATTAAGTTGCTAGAGGTATAAATTTAATTTAATTACTCATTATTTTTTAAAAATTTGATGCTCTCTAATCTACTTTATAGATAATTAAGAATTTGGGCTCATATAATTTAAATTGAACTCAAATTGGCTCAGATTCAAGTGAACCAGGCAACTAGCTTCCATTCAAGTTTGAACATGACTTACTCATGAAGGGATGAGAAACAACCTCCTCTTGATCAAGGGCCTAAATTAAAGAAGACCTTTCACATGGATCCAAGTGTGAACACGACTTAAAGATCAAGGATCTAGATTAAAAGATAATCTTTCACATGGATTCAAATATGAATGCAACTTAAAGATCAATGGATAAGAAGCAAGCTCCCTAATCTAATGGCTACTTTCTTGTTGCCTCTCCTTTTAATTAGTCCCACATAAAAAAAATAAAAAATCTTTCTTCCTCCTACATCTATAAATAAAATCCAATGTCTCTACTAAGAGATATCTATCTACACACCACAATTCTTGTAGGGGAAAGTGTGATAGGAGAAAATACCTATCCATAAAATTTTTATCCATCTTTTTTTTACTTTCTTCCATCCTTCCAACATATAAGGAGAGTTAGCCAGGGAAAGATGTGCCAGAGGAGAGTTTGTATTTTTTTATTTTCTTGTTTCAACTCGAAGCTCTGTTAATAGCTTAAGAGTTAGTATTTTGTATCAAGCTATTTTTTTATAAATTTATGTATAAAGATATCTCTTAGTAGAGGCATTGGGTTTTATTTATAGGTGAAGAAAGGAGAAAGATTTTTTATTTTTTTCATGTGGGACTAATTAAAAGAAGAGGCAACAAGAAAGGAGCCATTGGATTAGGAAGCTTGCTTCTTATCCATTGATCTTTAAGTCACGTTCATACTTGAATTCATATGAAAGGTTATCTTTTAATCTAGATCCTTGATCTTTAAGTCATGTTCACACTTGAATGGAAGCTGATTACCTGGTTCACTTGAATCTGAGCCAATTTGAGTTCAATTTAAATTGCATGAGTCCAAACTCTTAATTACTTATAAAGTAGATTAGAAAGCATCAAATTCTTAATAAATAATGAGCAATTAAATTAAATTTATGCCTCTAGCAACTTAATTTAAGTATATATCATACCTTCCAACTAAAACTTTATTCGTTCTCAAGTAAAAGAAATAATGATATACAATACCGACATTCTTCGACATCAGTATTCATTTAATAAATTTAGAAATAAATAATATCTTCCTAAAAGATTATCAAGCATGTTATTGAGATATTAAGGCTATCCAATAGAATGATTGAGTAAAGAATATAAAATTTTTCGAAGCTTTTTCTTGACCCACTCCTACCTTTATCCTTGAATTGACTAACTCTAAGATGGGCTAGTGATTTTGCATTTACACATCCATTCCTTTATTTTTTTTAAAAAATACGGTTCGTGCAATATCTTAACCACTTAAGCTTTCTATTTAATCCTTATAGCGAGTGTTAGGCAAATGACTTTCAAATCAGTTTACTTTAGGACATTAGGTATAAAACACCTCTCGAACTTACTAACTTAAGTCAAATAGGCTATGGATTGACACTTGGCTGTATGATTTTTTTTGCTCACGTTGTCCTTCTTTTGACACGAATATCATTGCTTACTTAGGCAATGAGACCCGATTATTCGATGAAAAACCAATATCTTTTTTTTTTTGAAGGAACTATATGTATCAACATATCCCACTTATACCCATAAAAGTCAACTCTCTTTAGATTTTGATAGAAAGGCTAGAAATGCTCAAAGTTAATTTTTATTCTAGACTCAACTTTCTATTAAATTTTATCAATATGCAGTCTCTCGATGCTCCATAACTTATCTAAAGTATGCATCAAATACTACTAAAATGTCTAATATTACTCAAGTCTGAAGTATAGTGATCAGGTATATGAATATTAATAAATTTATAAGTATAAAGGTTCAAAATAAAGTTCAAAGTTTATCCCTCACCCCTCAACTTATTCTACATTATCCTCAATGGGGTAAGAAAAATAAAAAATGCAATAGATAAAAAGAAAAGAATACATCTGATTTGATATATTCTTGGTTCGGTAGGTGTCTTCACATGTTCTTAAGGATATAATTTTAGCCCTTCTCCCTAACTTATTCGACATTGACTTTACTGAAATAAGATCTAAATAAACTAAAAAGAAAAATTAAAATGCAAGAATCTGGGTTGCCTCCTAGGAGTACTAAATTTAAAGTTTTTAGCCAGACTAAACTCTAATCTTAACCCGAGTCATATATAGAGTTGAAAAATTCGTCTAGTCTTTCACCACTAATTCTAAAGAGATAGTCTTTTTTCATATAACCAGTTTTATCATGAATCTCTCTTAGTAGACTTAACATCTTCTGGATTGGACCTAGGTCTAATTTAACAATTTTAGGTAGAGTTTTTGATGGGCCTAAATATTCATACTTTTGATGTTCAAGGAGTGTCTTCCAATCCAGTGGTGGTGTTTTTTCAATAATTGATTCAATTGATGATTTTAGCTCTAATCGAATATTCCTATGATTAACAATTGCCCAAATTTTATTTTTAAATTCTTGGTTCAACCCTAAATTAATTTTTATGTCCTCATGGCTTAGATCATTGGATTTATAGACATCTTCTTGGGTCAAGTTTTCTTCATTAGGTTGGTCCAATTCCTATTTCTGATTAAAAATATTCAGTTCAATGGTCATATTTTCGAATGAGAGCTTCATGAGTTCATTTTGATAATTGATTATGGCATTAGTGATCACTAGAAATGGTCTTTCTAAAATAATCGAGATATGATCCTTTGGGTTTGGAATGGGTTTAGTCTCTAAAATGATAAAATCTACAAAAAAAATAAAATTATCAACCTTAATTAACACATCCTCTACCACTCCTTTAGGGATCCTAGAAGATTGATCTGCTAGTTGCAAAGTAATCCCAATAGGTTTCAGTTCTTCCAATCCTAATTGCTTATATACAGAGTATGGCAGAATGTCTATGCTGGTCCATAAGTCTAATAAATCCTTATTAATATTTGTCTCTCTGATAGTGTATGAAATTGTAGGAGATACTAGATCTTTGTACTTAATCGGCACTTGACTTGATAAATAGAAACTCACATTTGCTGCTAGAAAGGCTTTCTTGAATAAATTGGTTGTCCTTTTCTTTGTGCACAGGTTCTTTAAAATTTTAGCATGGGTCGAAACTTGCTGGATCATGTCTAGAAGAGGAATATTTACTTGGACTTTTTTAAACACTTCTAGCATTTTATTCAAGTATTCTAATTGTTTATTGGACCTTAGTCGATTTGGAAAAGAAGTTGTAAGCTCGGTAGGTTCTATGAGTGAGTTTGATGAATCATCGAGTGCTGATGACTTAGGCTCCTTAGACTAATTCTGATGGATGGATTGTTCAAAAGATAGCTCAGAAGATGAGTCTTCTTGACTCTCAGGCATACCCACCTTATTGTCCACTTGTTTTCCTGACATTAGGATATAAATTGCATTTACTTAGTTGACTTGGTTTCCATGTTGAGGTCGTGGACCATTCTAGACTCTTGGATTGGGTTCAGGTTGTCTAGATGACCTACCTCTCTCTCTCACTAATGGTAGAGGCTAGCTAACCTACTTGCATTTTCAATTGGATAATGGCTTGAGTATTGGCATTTAAAAGTTGGCCCATAGTTTGCATAAAGTTATTCAAGATGGCATTGGTGTCAGCAGTTGATTTTGCCATGACTTCAAGGCTCTTTTCTAGTGCACTGATCCTTTTTTCATCATTATTAAATCCTGATGCATTATTCAATATTGGGTTGGGCCTTAGGTTAGACTAGTTAAAGCTAGGATCGCTTGAGTTTGAGCCTTATGACCATAAAAAATTTGGATGATTCCTCCATCCTAGGTTATGTTGAGAAAAATGCCTCGAGATTTGGTCTACAATAAGTCCCAAACGAGGTCAAAGATGATGAAAGGAGTCCAAGACCAAGAATAGTCAAAATAAAGTTCAAACAGAGAAGATACATATGAAAGAAGGTCGAAGCGGGATAGTCGACCCTCAAGCCCATCGAAGGGGCCCATAGGCAGTGGTGTGGCCCAAACCGACAGCGCACGATGGCACTGGGCCAGTTGCGCACTGGGTCGGCTAGGCATGCGAGCTGCGAGGGAGTAGGCCACGCAGGCACCTAGCACACATGGTAGAGTGCAGTCCACCATAGACCGCTGGCTCATGGGCGCCCACATGGGCCATCCGACCATTTTCCTTTGCATTTTGCATGGTCCACAATACTATTTCATGGATCGATCACGATCCGATGGCTCAAGAAGGAGCTAGTCATGATTGAATGACTAGAACTTAATCAGAGCCTAATCAGGATTGTTGTGCATGATTCGATGTCCTAGAAGGGAGCCAGGCATGATCGAATGGTCTAGATACGATCTCGTGTATGATTAGGATTGGGTTACCTACTGAAATACTATTTTTGAATTTTTGGAGTCTATATAACTCTGATTGATGAACCATTTATTGCGTTGGAAAGTTGGTGACATCTCGGAGGTGTTGAAGGACTTCTTAATAGGTTTTAGAGAGCTTTTATGAGAATTTTGAGATTTCTTGTTAAGAGATTCTTTTACAAGGGTTGAGTGGTAAGTTTCTCTTATATTGTTTATTTTTCTTTCTCTCATAGTGAAGTTTGCACGTTCCACGGAGGTAGACCTTGATCTAATCCACGTATACTTGATTGTTTGCTCTCTTATCTTGTATTCTTCTTTCTTTCTCTTATGGTATCCATACATGATCACATGCAATGCAATCAGTATTGATAAGGTCTTGAGGTTGTGGTGTCCTAGCCAAACTCCATAATAATCAGTATCAGAGTGAGTTGATATCCCCTAATAATTGGTATTAGAGCTAGATGATACCAATGCACGTGGTTGCCCAGATCATGATAGTGTTGATCGAGATTAAAAAAGATGGAGAAGACAAGCACAATCAAGGTGGAGATCAACCAATTCGATGGGAAGAGCAATTTCTCCTTATGGCAAGCAGGGGTGAAAGACGTGCTCATCCCATATGGTTTGATCAATACTCTCTTGAATGAAAAGAAACCAAGCACCATAGAGGAGAGGACCTGGGAGTGGCTACAGATGCAGATGGTGAGTACCATCCATATGTACCTGATGGATGAGGTGGTGATCCATGTACTTAGCGAGACTTTTCTGACAGTGCTGTGGCTGAAGCTCGAGAAGTTATATGTGGCGAAGTTCCTCACCAACATCCTCTTCCTTTGGAGGCAGTTCTACCAACTATGGATGATCGAGCCGAGCAGTCTATATCTATTCTTTATCTAGTATAAGGTGAGAAGGTTTAGGAGAAGACTGGGCATTGGTCTTGCTAGTATCGCTTCCTCCTTCATATGAGTCCTTGGTGACTGCTCTTCTAGTAGAAAAGAGCACCATCAAGATGAACAAGGTCACTACAATGATTCTCTAGAATGAGGTTCTTAGGAGGGAGAATCCAGCTTCGAGCTTAGATGACTAAAATAGCTTTCAATTTAGAGTAGGTAGCAGTAGATAGAGCCAGCATTGCGAGGATAATTCAAATCAAATAGGGATCTCTAGCAAGATCAGATACTACCAATAGTGATGAGTTGGGTATTGTGTCAGGTATCGGAGTGAACGAGGGCGGAGATGGCTAGTAGCGAGTTAAAGATGATGTCCTAGAATATCTGATGAGGTATCTTATTCTTAATGGATTTTAGATTCTACATAAATATATCATGTTTGTTATAGAGAAGAGCAGTTTGACTCCTTGGAGAGTAATGAGGGTACTATTTATCTACCAGATAAATTGAGCTATGCGATCAGAGGCATCGGGATGATCGGTTGGAGGATATATGATGGTGCAGTGAGGAGATTGGAGAAGGTTTGATACATACCCAATTTCAAGCAGAATCTTATCTCACTGAGTAGACTGGATTTAAATGTCCACAGTTGAGTAGCTGGTGATGGAATCCTAAAGGTCATGCATGGCGATAGAATTATATTGGAGAGGAAGAAGAGGACAAGAGGATATTACTATCTGATAGGGAGCCTAATGCGAGGTGGAGCTTCAAGAGATAGAGGAAGCCAAGTGCGAGGTAGAGCTCCAGGTGGAGATGGATCGGGCATGAGATGGAACACTCGGAAGGATGAGAGGTAACATCACAAAGTGAAGTTCCTATTACCGTAGGAGACTTTTCCAAGCAGGTCTTTGGTCAAAGTGGACATAGCTATTAATAAAGATAGGATCAAGTAGCCTGGCTCGACTCCCACGTTTGTCCATCCATGAGATAGCAGGCATGCCCTAGGGCATGGGGATGAGATGGATCATAGGCTCTCAGAAATAGATGGAGATAGAATATCAAGTTGAGTTGGAGATTGTTAAGAAAAATGCCTTGAGATTTGATCCACAATAAGCCTAGAACAAGATCCAGAATGATGAATAGAGTCCACAGCCCAAGAACAGCCCAACGTATATAGATGGTGACAGTAAGGTCATAGTGGGGTAGCCAATCCTTGGGTCCATCGAAGTGGCCCATAAGTGGTGCTAGTCGATGATGGTACGGCCCAAACTGGCAGCACCCGATGGTGCTGGGCCGGCCAGGTGTGCAAGCACTCGTAGGGGGCACACACGGGTCGTGTGGGTGCCCAGACCACATGGTGTAGCATGGTCCACCATGGACCGCATCAGCTCATGGGCACTACTCGATCTATTATTTACATTTTGCATGGTCCATAGCACTATTCCATAGACCACATCTACGGCTCAGGAAGGAGCCAATCATGATTGAATGGTGAATAAGCCTGATCAGGATTGTTGTGCATAGATCCAACAACTCAGAAGGGAGTCGATCATGATCGGACGGTCCAGATGCATTCTTGAGTGTGATTAGGATTGGATTTCCTACTAAAATACTATTTTTGGATTTATGGAGTCTATATAACTCCAATTGATGAATTGTTTATTGCATTGGAAAGTTGGTGATATTTCGGAGATATTGAGAGGCTTCTTAAGAGATTTTAAGAAGATTTTATGAGGATTTTGAAATTTCTTATTGAGAGATTCTTGTACAAGGGTTGAGTGGTAAGTTTCTCTTGTATTGTTTATTTTTCTCTCACATAATGAAGTTTGCATACCTCATGGAGGTAGACCTTGGTCTAATCTATGTATACTTGATTGTTTGCTCTCTTATCTTGTATTCTTCTTTCTTTCTCTTATAGTATGCATACGTGATCGAGTGCAACACAAATGGTATTGATAAGATCTTGAGGTCGTGGTGTCCTGGCCAGACTCCACAATAATCGATATCAGAGTGAGTTGATATCCCCTAATAAATTATATGTAGGTGCATAATTATTCATTATGATTTATACTATATCCACACCCATTCTCTGTTGGATTTTATAGGAGAGGATAGTCTTCAAGGAATAGTTTGGTGCATTACACTCGTTGCACATAGGTGCAGATACATAATTTATACTAGCTGGTCTTTATAATTCTAAGGCCTCTAACCTATGTGTTAGGATTGCGATTTTAGCCTCTGCAGCTAGGGATGTTGGCATTTGATGCATTCTACCTCTTGAAGGTATTAGTCTTTCTGGTTTCTTGATCATTTTTTATTATAGATTTTTTTTGATTAGATCTTCTAGAAATTGCCAGGCCTCATTGGATTCTTTATGTATAAATTGACCTTAGCACATAGACTCTAGCATGGTTCTGGAATTTGAGTCTAGCCCCTCATAAACTATTTGGCATAGCGTCTAAATCTCTATTCCATGGTGTAGGCATTGGGTCAAGAGATTCTTAAAATGGTCAAAATACTTCTAGAATGATTCATCAGCTAGTTGGTAGAATTGGTTAATCTTATTTTTAATTCTACTTGTCTTATGATGGAAAAAGTATTTTTTCAGGAACACTCTTACAAAGCCCTGCTAAGTTATGATAGATTGATTTAGCAGGCTGTATAACCACTTTTTGACTTATCCTTAAGGGCAAAATTGATTAATCTTAATTTGATCTCATCTTCATAAAGTTGTTGTAACCTCATGGTTGCACAAATCTCTTTAAATTTTCTAATGAATATATATGCATCCTCTATTCTAGTGAACTTTGGAAGCATATTAATTATTTAAGATTTAATTTTAAAATTATTTACAGTAGGTGTGGGCAACCTAATGCAAGAAGGCTGGATGGATCCAACTAGGTAACATAAATCCTTAAGAATTTGGGGCTGATTGATTTCTTCCATTTTAATAACTTTTGAGCTTGACATAGGAATCGAATCAATTCTAACTAGTCGACCCAAAATTCTTCTCCATGAGAAAAGTGGATAATTCACTTTATTTTTTATTTTTTATTTTTTTTATTTTTTTAATAATTTTTTAAAAAGAGAGAAGAGAAAGATAGATAAGAAAAGAGTTCTAGAGATGGATCCTAAGGAGTCCTAAATCTAGAGATGAGAGAAAAGAGTGAGATGAATTAGTTAAGATTTTTTTTTAAAATACTTATCAAGCAAATATCTGTCCTAAATTTTCTTAATTCTAGACAGCTGCTAACTGCCAAGGCCGTCTTGGAGCCCTTTAAGTCAGAAACCAACAAACTAGCTAGCCAAGTAAGGATAAGATCGGTGGGAGTCCCTCCATTGCTTTTCTTAGACATCAATTAGATTAGCCAGGTTAGCAAACGGAATCAATTAAAGAACCATCTTTCTTCAAGCTCTTATCCTCGAACCCCTTTCCTAGACATCAGTCAATTAGCTAATCTAAATCTGGTCCAACTCTTTCGGATGCCTTATTTTAATGAGCTTGGATGTCCCTAGGGTTGACGTCTAATTGATTTTATTTAAGGCTTAGAATTAATGCAAATGAGAAAACTTATTTATGGGCTAAGGATGATGAAATCTCCATCTTATTTTGTTTAGATTTGCACCCTTAAAATAATTTAGATATACTTATGCACAACCAATAAGAATAAATAAATTTTAATTAAAAATTGATAATGAACTAAGATTAAATTAGTTTGCTAAAGAAAAAAAAAGATTAGATTATGTACCTGATCTCTAACACTCACCAAGTTTCAGTAAAGCAAGATAAGAAAGTTAGAAAGGTTAGATAAAAACTAAACTAAAACCATGAAGAACAAGAATTTAGAACATAATTTAAAATACTGTAATTTTTTGATAATGATGCCAAAAACTTATTGTATCTTAAAATTAATCGCAGCACGTGGTATGTAAAGTAGCACATCCAGTGAGTACAGGTCGATCCCACGAGGAATTAAGTTTGAATTGCATTCAAATCCTTGCTCGGGTAAGCTTTCACAAAGAGTTTGGAGGATTATTTGTTACTTACTACTAAATAGTAAATTAATTATAGAGAGAAATAATCTAAAGATCTAGGGCTTTTGAATCTACTAGACCAATGGTTTAGAGAGCCTTTCTAAGATTTCTCTTATGATGTTCCTTGATTAAGATGTAATACATAGACAAATATTCATCCTAATTAAAAAACTCTTCTTTCAATTACTTCTCTTATGTTATCCAAGTATGGACTATGAAGGAGCTCTGATCCAATAATAATCCATCAAAGTTTTCTACAAGAAAGAAGAAAAAAAGAATTAATAAAATTATAGGCCTTCTACTTGTTATCCTTTTTGCACCAAATCAAGCATGAACTATAAAGGGATTGAAATCCAATAATAGTCCATCAAGTTTCTTAGCAAAAAGCTTGAAGAAAGAAGAACTCTAAACAATAAAAGCAAACAAGAAATCCTAAGAAAGTGCTTCTAATCATAGTTTAGCTTCATCGCAAATCCTAGAAAATTGCTTAGCCAGACATGATTTGATGAAAAACTTAAAGCCGATTAAAAATACAAAAAAATATTATACTAATTGCTGAAATTTAAAATTATAATAATTAAAAGAGATGCAAAAAGTAAATAAGCATAAAAATTAAACTATCCTATGTGCTGAAATTAAACTACAAAAATTAAATTGCACAAGTGATAATTAAAGAAAAATAAAATTTTATTGCTAAAAAAACATAACTTGATACAAAATACTAACTTCTAAGCCATTATCAGAACTTAAAATTGAAATAAGAAAATAAAAAAATATAAACTCTCCTCTGGCATGCCTTTTTCTTGCTAACTCTCCTTCTCGTGTATTGGAAGGATGGAAGAAAGTAGAAAAAATAGATAAAAATTTTATGGATAGGTATTCTCGCTTGTGATATGGGTCCCTATAAGAGTTGTGGTGTGTAGATAGATATTACTTAGTAGAGACATTGGGTTTTATTTATAGGTGCAGGAGGAAGGAAGATTTTTTATTTTTTTCATGTGGGACTAATTAAAAGGAGAGGCAACAAGAAAGGGGCCATTGGATTAGGGAGCTTGCTTCTCATCCATTGATCTTTAAGTCGCATTCACACTTAGATTTATATGAAAGGTTATCTTTTAATCTAGGCCCTTGATCTTTAAGTCGTATTCATACTGTTAGATATATGTGCCCTAGAAGCCAGAATTGGCTGACACTTGTCATACACTTCTAGGGGTAAAATTATAATTTTGACTAAAATCAATAAATGAGTTATTTTCTATCACATATGTGTATTTAGTGTCTGTGATACATCCTTTGAGTTAATGGCAATGATAATTCATATTTTCAAGAGTTGAAAATTTAAGACATGAATAATCATTATTAACTCATAATTGCTCCCGACCATAGGATCATCACGAGGATGGTGATTGATCTGAAAGATTGGTGTACATATCGCTTCTCTTTTAGTAGATGAGTCTTGAGTCTATGGTGGGAGACCCGACGAGAGTATAAGGTACTCGTTAGAGAACGAGGGCACTGAGCGTGACCACCTCGAGTAGTCATTAGGGAGTCTACTTCTCATCAATGACTGACTCGATGCTGCAGTATGTATGTCTGGTTCTTTGATCTGCAGGTGCATCGGCAGTTCACCTTGAGGGTGTTTATAGTTTGACTACACCATTACTCGGTCTCCTAGCCATATGGAACCCTAAGGTGTATGTTGGCTATGACATGTTCGTTGTAGGAACTGGATGGCATCAAGATGGAATCTATCTACCTCGGTGGTAGAGGAGTAGCCCTATGATGATCATGAGAGTCAAGTCCAGAATCCATGGCCATGGTAGTGTGAAATAATAGAAGAGTTTCTATTTAGATTTTTCACATTGGACTTGAATCGAATGATTACATTATATGATAAGACATAGGGTTTGAGAGTTTACTTAACACTAATTCTAATCGGGGCTCAAGATAGAAGGACTGAATACACAGGTAGCTGCACCAAGTGGGTTCGCAATTCACTCTGATGGGTTGCCACATATATTGCTAGGGTGTCACTGGTGGATTTTGGGAGGCAAATTAGAATGATTTAGATGATCGATCATTCTAGCTGTTCGAATCAGAAGAGTTCTGATCCATCGAAGGAGTTTCGATGATGTCCATGATAGAGATCATGACATATCCCATTACCATATAGACTAAACCTAACTGGTCACACAAACAAGGGTTTGAATCTGGTGATCATCAATTGAACTGATCTAGTTCAATTGATTCTGAATGAGATTCAATTAGGTTCAAGGAAATCATGCTAGCACTCGATTGAACCTAATGTTCTCTTTGCTACATAAATAAGTTTCCTGTCTGGCCAAAGGAGTTTGTGCTCAATCAGAGCCTTTCATATGGTCTGACTGGAGGTTGTCCAAGTCAGAAAAGTTGTCTATTTGTAAGACATTACCTGCCATTTTTGGTCACCTGCCATTTCTTGTTCTTTAACTTTGGTCAAAAGTCTACCTTTGACTGGTCAAACGTTGACCATTGATCCTTTGACTTTTGACCACATGTCATGCACCTATTGGAGAGCTGGTGGGGGCCTGTCCCCCTGCCAGAACCTGGCAAGGAGGAGGGCGCATGCCAATGGTGGCGTGAGCCCAAGTTTGGAGGAGTCTTGGAGTCCTTATTGGACAAGGACTCCACCTCTCTTTTGGATTCCAATTAGAGTTCTCCCTAAAACACACTTTGACTGGTCTTAGGCCCCTCTAAGTAGGAATCCAGGGACTCTATTCCCACCAATCAGATTTAGATCTGATTTCACAAAGGGTTGTGATTGGTTGGAAATAAGAAAGCTGATCACAGTCAGTCTATAAATAAGACCCTGTGCCCAACTCAAACACAAAAAAAAAAGTAATAGAATTGAGATCAAAGTTCCCCACGCCCAAGGCTGCCTCTCCCCTCTTCCTCCATGCCAAACATCTTCTCCCTTCTCTCCACGTCCAAAAGGAGTTTTGGACCTTGGTTGTGCGATCCAGATCAAAGAAAGGCGATCAAAAGCAAGAAGGCTGCACTGCTGCAAAGGACGACTGCAGATCTTCAAAAGGAGTTTGAAGATCTCTCAATCAGATCCAGATCTGATTTTTGGAGGTGTGATAGAGAAGAGAGGATTCTAGATCCAGCCTGAGTGACGCGTAGAGGCCAGCCTTGCGTGCTAGATCTAGAACTTCCCTGCAAAAGGATCATCAACAGGATAATAGGATTACCCAATCAATAAATTAAATTTAATTTAATTTATCTTTATTTTATTTCTATTATTAAAATAATAAATTAGATCTAAAATATCAAATCTAATTGGAACAAAAAAAAATTAAAATATATCTCTCGATCTGATCAGATCTGAACGAACCTGTCAGAAATCAGGATTTTCATTCACTGGTATCAGAAGCCATGGTCCTAAATTGTTTAGATCTGATTTGAATTTATTTTAATTAAAATATAATGTGATTTCTATATGTTAGCATGAGATGTGATCAAGATCTGAAAATCAGAAAAAATTAAAATTAAATAATTTGGATCTAAGATTAGAAGATATGCATGACTAGTTCTAGAATAAGAATAGTTTCTATAGAATACTCTTGTATGTTCTTGATTTAATCTGATTAAATCATACTTTAGATCTTTTTATTTACTATTTTTTGAATATTATAAATATTAAATAACATCTAAAAAATAGCAAATAAAATTATTTAATTTTTGAATATCATATGAGAATATAATTGATGCATGTCTAGACTAGTTGTAGAATAGTTTTACATAATTATCTAGATTAGAATTTATTTGATTCAGATCAATTTATAATCTAATTTTTTAGATATTATAGATAATTTCAGATCTAAAAAAATATGCATGATTTGATACATGAGATGTATGCAAAATATGCCATGATTAGATCTACTTTATATATGAGATATATGATATAGATCTGAATATGTTCTGTAGTATTGAATGTTCCTGATTGAGGCATTCACGCTTGGCGTCCGATCATAAGAACGAAGAAGGGTTTAAAGGCCCTCTCTTCCATTCGATGGGGTGTTCTTATGATGTGTAGGGGTGCTGCATGTTCGTCATTAATCAAAAACCACAAAACTTACTTTCTGTCAAAACCCTAAGATCTAAAACCTAGATTTATTGTGCAATATTTTTATTTATGAATCCTACTTAATTAAGAATTAAATTTAGAAATATTAATTAGGTCTAAATTGAGAATTTCAGATCTAAGACTATATACATATACTGGGTTCGGAGCATTGGGTAGGCTCAATTAGGTCTAAGCGTTGATCAAACCGAATCAAGAGTTGGTTAGATGGGATCAACAATGCTTAAATATGACAGCCTATAGGATTTAAGTCTGGGTCAAGATCGAGTCACGATCAAGGCAAGACCTAATTAGGCTCAGAGGTTAGAGTCGGGATTGTAGGCTAACCAATTGATTACTGGCTCAATAAATTTGGTGTCTAAGGTAGTTTAGATAACGACCGACTGGTTTTAAATTGGAAGCTTACTCGACCTGATGCGATATAATGTACGAGTTAAATGGCATATTTCTTCACCGATCTCACTACCTGGCCAATATCTGTTGACACAGTTCTGATCGAGGTGGTCAATAATCCGAAAGCTAACTCCATGCCCTTAGGTTAGTCATATTGTTATGACTAAGCAAGTCTAAGTTTAGATTGAGACCCTAAATCAATTCTCTCTAAGGAAAGTACAGATTAAGTCTGGGTCTTCCACCATTGTAGATGTGCGGTGCCCTTCCCTGAGGTTGATTGGTTCTCTGACTGAGTACAGTGGCTCCAGTTGCACCGGAAGTGCAACCATATCTATTAGGCATTGTGCTATGTGGCTTGGAGGAGTGAGTTGAGCTCAAGATATTCTGGATACGGTGAGCAGACCTCAATTAGGAACCCCGTCTATGCAAATGGGGTGGGTCATGACTTAACTAACGAAGATGGATCTAATATTTCGGATACGGTGAGAATATCCATGAATTAGAGCTAATTTGGTGCACCATGATTAGGATGAATCCATTGAACAAGAGTTTGTTCACTCATTGGTTTAAACCCATCACCAATACTATTAGGTGAGGTGAATGAAGTCCAGTTTGTGAGACCGCACCAGCCCACTATGAAATACATTAATTGTAGAGATTTTTGATCTAAGAGGAGATGTAGGGATCCGAGAAAAAAAGTGGAAGCTAATTGTTGTTAAAATAAAATCCCTAAATAATTGGTCAATGTCAAATACAGTATCTAATTAGAATCTTTGACTCTCGTACAGGAAATGTCTTGCGTCAAATTCCATCTGGCACATATCCCTGGACACACATGAACCTGAAGATCCATATAAGATTGGCTCAGGAAATATAAAATATCATTTTGGATTTCTGAGAAGTTACCCATAATTTTGGACCAGGACCCTCCCCTTAATCAGCTCCATTCATCTATTGAACAGAGAGCGTTGTCTGGACAAATGAATTGACGAAGATAATAAGGCCAGATATTACATGTTGCTCGATGTCTGATGGAGCTTCAATGCCAACATGAGGATATCGAGATGTTTAGATATATGTGCCCTAGAAGCAAAATTGGCTGACACTTGTAAATACAACTTCTAGGGGCAAAATTGTAATTTAAACTATATCATAAATGGGTTATTTTCTAATGCACATCTGTGTATTTAGTGTCTGTGATACATCCTTTGAGTTAATGTAGTAATGATATCATATTTTAAGAGTTGAAAATTTAAAAAGACATGAATAATCATTATTAACTCATAAATGCTTCCGACCATAGAATCATCACGAGATGCGGGGGTATTGATCCGGAAGGTTGGTATACGATCGCTTCCCTTTAGTAGATGAGTCTTGAAGTCTATACGATTGGAGACCGAGCGAGAAGTACAGGTAAACTCATTAAAAAGAAAAGGAAACGAGGGCACTGAGCGTGACGCAGCCTCGAGGTAGTCATTTAGGAAAGTCTACCTTTCTCGTCAATGACTAAGCTTCGATGCTGAGTAGTGTGTCCTGGTTCTTTGACCTGAGATGCATCGGCAGGTTCAACCTTGAGGGTGTTATATTTGACTACACAATTATTCGATCTCCTAGCCATAATGGAACCCACTGAGGTGTAAGTTGGCTATAGCATGTTCATGTAGAATCTGGATTGCATCAAAAAGATGGGATCTATCTACCTCGGTGGTAGAGGAGCAGCCCATGAATAAATCATGAGAATCAAGTTCCTGAAGGCCATGGCATGCAGAGGTGAAATAATAGAAAGAGTTTCTATTTAAGATTTCAACATTGCTCGAAATCGAGAAATGAATAATCATATGAATAGATGACTAGGTTTGAACGAGTTTAAACCTTACTCCTAACTATCGTGGCTCAAGAAATAGAAGAACTGAATCACACAGGTAGCTGCACCTCCAAGAGGTTCGCATTCAGCTCTGATGGTTGCCACAATATACTGCTAGTTCACTATGGATTTTGGGAGCATTAGAATGATTTAGATGATCGATCATTTAGCTGTTCGATATCAGAAGATTCTGAATTCCCATCGAAGAAGTTTCGATGATGTTCTATATAGAGACATGACATATCCCATTACATACAGAAACTGAATCTAACTGGGTTACACAAACAAAGGTTGAATCTGGTGGACATCAATTGAAACAATCTAGTTCAATTGATCTGAATGAGATTCATTAGGTTCAAGAAAATCGTGCTAGCACTCGATTGAACTAACGTTTTCTTTTCTACACAAATAAGTTTCCTACTGAGCCAAGGGTTATGCAATCAGAGCCTTCATTGGTCTAATGGAGGTTGTCCAGTTAGAGAAGGTTTGTCTTATTTTAATATAAAGACCTGCCATTTTTGGTCACCTGCCATTTTTTTGGTCCTATTGACTTGGTCAAAAATGACCTTGGACTGTCAAATATTACCAGGACACTGTTGACCTTTTCCACGTGTTCACCACCTATTGGAGAACTGTGGGCTGTCCTGCCAAACTGCAAGGAGAAGGTGCACGCCTAAGGATGCGTGCGCCCAAGTAGAGGCGCCGAGGATCCCCTTGTTTGCATCCAAGGATGTAGATATATGTGCCCTAGAGCCAGAATTAGGGCTGACACTTGTAATACACTTCAGGGCAAAAATTAATACATTTGACCTATAATCTAATGAAATGGGTTATTATCTATCAATATTGGTGTATTTAGTGTCTGTGATACATCCTTTGAGTTAATGTAATGATAATTCATATTTTCAAGAAGTTGAAAATTTTACAAGACATGAAAATAATTCATTATTAACTCAAAACATGCTCCCGACCATAGGAATCATCTACGAGGAAGGTGATTGATCCGAAAAGGTGGTGTACGATCGCTCTTTTTTATAGATAAGTCTTGAGTCTTAACGGTGTGGAGAACCGGAGCGAAAGTACAAGGTACTCGTTAGTGAAGAGGGCACTGAGCGTGTTGACCACCTCGAGTAGTCATAGGAATCTACCCTTCACTCGTCAATACTGACTCGATGCTGCAGTAGTGTGTCTGGTTTCTTTGACCTGAGATGCACGGCCAGTTCACCTTGAGGGTGTTATAGTTTGACTACCATTTACTGCGGTCCTCCTAGCCATATGGACCCTGAGGTGGTATGTTTGGCTATAGCATGTTCATTGTAGGAACTGGATGCAATCAAGATGGATCTATCTACCATCGGTGTAGGGAGCAGCCCTATGATGACCATGAAGAATCAAGTCCAGAAATCCCATGGCAATGGTAGAGTGAAATAATAGAAAGAGTTTCCTATTTAGTTTCCATGGACTCGAAATCGAATTGATTACATCTATGACAAGAACTAGGGTTTTTGACGAGTTCACCTTAACCCTAATCTGATCGGATGGCTCAAGATAGAAGAACTGAATCACACGGTTAGCTGGCACCAAGAGGTCGCATTCAGGCTCTGATGGGTTGCCACATATACGCTAGTGTCACTGGTGGATTTTTTTTGGGAAGCAATTAGAATGATTTAAGATGATCGATCATTCTAGCTAGCTTGTTGAATCAGAAGAGTTCTGATGCCATCGAAGGAGTTTCCGATGATGTCTATGATAGAGATCAATGCCATTCCCATTAAATACTCGAGAATCTGAACTCTAACTGGTCACACAAATAAGGTTTGGAATCTGGTGATCATCAAATTTGAACTATCTAGTTCAATTGATAAATGAATGAGATTCAATTTAGGTTCAAGAAAATTCGTGCTAGCCCTTCGATTTGAAACCTAACGTTCTTCTTTTACTAGTCATAATAAGTGTTGTCCTGACTGAGCCAAGGATTTGTGCTCATCAGAGGCCTTCATATGGGTCTGACTGGAGGTTGGTCCAAGTCAGAATAGGGTTGTCTTATTTGTAAGACATTTACCTGCCATTTTTTGTCACCTGCCATTTTTTCTTAATTCGTTTGACTTTGGTCAAAAGTCTACCTTTTGAACTGGTCAAACCGTGACCCTTGACCCTTTGACTTTTGACCACATGTCTGACCTATGAGAGCTGTGGGGCCTTGTCCCCTGCTAAGAACCTGGCAAGGAGAAAGGGCGCACGCCAAAGGGTGGTGAGCCCAAGTTGGAGGCGCCTAGGAGTCCTTGTTGGACAAGGACTCACCTCCCTTTAGATTCAACAATGATCCTTCCACCCTCCTTTAGGATTCCAATCAGAGTTCTACTAAGAAATCCAATTTGACTGGTCTTCAGGCGCCCTCTAAGGAAGATCCAAGGGTCTCTTTTCAATCAATTCAAGATTTAGATCTGATTTTCAAAGGGGTTGTGATTGGTTGAGAGGAAAGGAATTTTGGATCAAACAAGATCTATAAATAAGACCCTGCGCCAACACATCAAAGTAAAAAGTGGAATTAATAGAGATTTCCCACGCAAGGCTGCCTCTCCCCCTCCTTCTCCACGCCATACTCTCTTCTCCCTTTGCTCCTCTCACGTCAAAAAGTGGTTTTTGGACTTATTTGGTCGATTCAGATAAAGAAAGGCGATCAAAAGCAAGAAGGCTGCGCTGCTGCAAGAACGACTGCAGATCCAAAAGAGTTTTGAAGATTCTCCAGATCTAGATCCAGATCTGATTTTGGAGGTGTGATTAGAGAAAGAAGAGGTTCTCCAGATCAACATGAGTGGATACCGTTAGAGGTCAGGCGCTTGCGTGGCTAAGATCCAGACCTTCCGCTGCAATCAGGATCAATCTACAGGGTAATAGGATTACCCAAATCAAGGTAAATGTAAATTTGAATTTAATTTATCTATTTTATTTTATTTGTTCAAATAATAAGAATCAGATCTGAACATATCAAGATCTGATTGAGATCAAGAGAAAAGTTTTTGGAAATATTCTCTTGATCTATATCAGATTCTGACGAACTGGACCGGGAAATCAGGATTTTTCTTCAAACGGACTCCCATCTCCTTTTTGGATTCCAATTAGAGTTCTTCTAAGAACCCAACTTTGACTGGGTCTTGAGGTGCCCTCTAAGGAGGAATCCAGGGTCTTCTATCACCAACCAACATATTAGATCTGTTTCACAAAGGGTGTGATTGTTGAGAGGAAGAGGAGTTGGATCACGCTTAGTCTAATAAATAAGACCCTGCGCCCAACTCAGATTCTATCTAACAAAATTAGAATAGGATTCCCATGCCCCAAGGCTGCCTCTCCCCTTCTCCATGCCTAAACCTCCTCCTCCTCTCCACGTCCAAAAGAGTTTGGACTTAGGTGTGCGTTCCAGATCAAAAGAAGGGCGATCAAAACAGAAGGCTGCACTGCTACAAGGATGACGCTGGATCTTCAAAGGAGTTTGAGATCCTCAAATCAGATCCAAATTTGATTTTTAGAGGCGTGATAGAGAAGAAGAGAATCTCCAGATCCAACCTGAGTGATACCGGTAGAAGGGCCAGGCAGGCCTTGCGTGGCTAATCCAGAACCTTCCCGCTGCAATCAACGGATCATCTACAGGGTAATAGGATTACCCAGATCAGGTAAATTAAATTTTGAATTTTAATTTTATTCTTATTTTATTTTTATTTATTAAAATAATAAGAATCAAGATTCTGAAACATAT